>CANSZD010000525.1:252500-730681 GCA_947648045.1 Beta corolliflora | reverse complement strand
AAAACTGCATTCGAAGAATCCACAATTATTACTTATCCAACATAGTGTTAAAAAGAATCTCTCACCACTTCAAGAATTCCCCTTGTTATCGATTATTACCCACTATTTGGCCACCATATAAATAGTTAGGAGTAGGGACTACAATTTAATTATTGTCAACAAGCTGTGAACTGCACATTGCCGGACGAATGGATGGTCCATGGTAGATACAGAAACAGTCTGGAAGAGTAGGTGGGAGGGTCGCCCTTTCCCTTCCTTCTCATTTTTGGTGTCTTTATTTCGGAAATAGACAAAGTGACATGGTCTGACTTTGGATTATAACGCGATGCTGAGAACTGGAAGAGTGAAACCGAGCTAGCTGTTCTTGTGTGTGTCACTGATATTGGTTATTTTATTTTTTCTGTTGTCTGCAATTATGCTTGAAGGGCATTATGTACTCTGTTAATTATTTTTTTTGCTAATTAGCCTTTTAAAATTATTTGTTATTATTATTATATTAGTGGATATCACTTTTTCTTATGCATTAGATGCCTGATTTTATCTGCTGGACAGATGTTCTATTGTTTCTTTAGCATTATAATCTTATGTTGTCTCTGCACATTTTAGATCATGTCCATTGGAACCTTAGCTTTATGCTACAACAACATTCAAGTGTTCAGGAGGTGTGGTGAAAATGAGGACGTGGTAAGTAATATCTGCAGCGATTTCTTCTTTTGCAATCAGTTTGTGATGTTTCTGATGTGCTGCTCTCTATCTTTGTGCGTTTCATAATTTGGGATATTCTGTATAGAAGCCTTCCAGTTGTGACTCCTTCACACTAGGAGAGTGTTTAGTTGGGAGGAAATCATTTTCCAAGAAAAGTGGTTTCCCCCTTCTCTTTGGTATGTAAAGGGTAGTTTTTCTGAGACTGGAAAAATAGTTCTTTAAGGATGTAAAACATTTCCTTTCTAAAGGAAGGAATGCCACATTCTCCCTTCCTCTCTTCATGTTTCCCATCCATTGCCTTAACCGGACGACCCGAACCTAGAATGACTCTCACTCGTAGGAAGAAGATATTTTGAGAAATGCACAATACCTTTTTATTTTTCCCTTCTCTCTTTTAGCAATATTGTAAGTGACTCAAACCTTAAGAAAACTAGTTTACAATTGTGTTTCCCCTAGGAAAATGATTTATATATTCAAATGAAAAATGTTTTTCGGTCCAACCAAGCAGAGCCTAGATTTGGCAATGAGATCCAAAAAACCTAGTCTTTTTTGTTCTTATATCTTCTATAATTTATGTCCAATTCAACTTTGGTGCTTGTGCCACACAAGTTTGGGCAAGTACTGTGTAAGTTTTCAAACACTTGTCCTTTTGTTAACTTTTCCAAGACTTGTCATGATTTTATTCATAATTGTGTATATTAGGTCTCACTGCTATAGTTAGCGAACAGACGAACACAATGCCTGATGTTTATGGTGCCTTCTATGATTTCGCTTGCATGATGAAACCAAAGGTAATCCCCCCCCCCCCCCGATGAATGAATCAAGACCTTATTTTATTCAAGTATATTGGAAAATCGTGACACTACATAACAAAAATCTTTTGGCAAATCCACTTATATAGGTTGACAAAAAGGATCCAAATGCCATAAAAACACTAAGTAGGATTGAAGCAATCCAGAAAATATGTAGGGACTCTGGAACTCTGGATAAAAGGTAATTCCAAATTCCTACTCCCACAAAAACAGTATTAATGTTCCAATCTAATGATCATAATTATTTATGTTTTTTCTCAGGAAATTGTACATCATACGTAACAAGTCAAAATACACTCCAATCATGGTGAGAACTCGTGAATTTATAATTTCAAGCTGTTGTTAAGTCTAGATACTGACCATAAATCTTCTATGCAGATGATGGTGTTCTTCATTGTATTGGCAATCGTTTTTGCTCGCGGCAAAATCATTAATTATTAAGCAGGGGTATGTTAACGTAAAAGTCCAACTTAACTTGTATGTGATATAAGCTGGAGCCATGCACCGACGATTTTGAATATTTGTAACTCTGTTACTTGCAGGTATGGCTTCTTGTGTCCTATGTTGTTATATCATCATATGGGGATGCTCTACTTTGTCTAGGCGCGAACCTGTGGCTTATTTAGTTTGATTCATTTGTAATATACTAGTATTTGCTAGTAGGTATGTAGCTTATAAATGTAATGGCACATTTCTTCTGGTTTATGATCTATTTGAAGGATCCATTTTATTTATTGTGTTAGCACAAAGTGCAGGTAACTTGCTGATTACCAACATTGTTTTATTAGGATAGGCGCTGTGATATACTTCTATTTTGTTGTAACAATTTTAAGAATTTTACTCTTTTTCCTAGAGCTTTCATATAATCCAAGTGTTTGGATATTATTGACTAATATTATAGTCATTCTTTTATATCAATGGCATAATATAATGATAAATTTGATATAACTGAAAATGGATTTGGGCAACCCAATAAGGAGGAGGAGAGTTCGGTCCACATACAAGCCAAAAGGAGGTTTCATACTAAAAACCATTGGCACAAGTAGTAGAGTAGCTCTTTAGCTATAATGTAGTATTTTCTCCTCTTTCTCCAACGCGACAATTTACATGTGCACAATATGGGGTTTAACACATAATCACTGACTCTCTTTAGTATATTAATTTTTGATTATATCATTGATGTGAGAAACTCAAACAGTTCAATTCATATCTCATATGTATAGAAACATAAAATTGCTGCATCGAATCTGGGTCAAAGCTTAATAGACTCAAGCACTCAACTAATCCGAATTCGAGCCAGGATAGTCTCAATGGGAGGGCAAAGCTCTCCAACAAGCCCTTTCATATTCACAAATTTTATTCATACATTTACCTACGCAAGATAACAAGGGTAAATTTATTTGGTATCCCACCTTAATTGGCGATTATACACTTAAATTCGGCTTCAACAACTCCCAATATCTAATTTTAAGTTCATATCATAAGCAATAATGACAACCAATAAAACAGAGCGACATACAAATAATACACAAGTCTGGTGGGACAAAAAACTTTAATTCATACACGTGTAGAGTAGTAAAGATCGTTCCAGTCCCTATCAGGGAGATGCCAAGTATTGCCAAGTGCCAGCATTATACTGATCATCTTGGATTCTCCTTTCTCAGAAAAAAAACAAACAAAAATATCAACCTGAACTTAGACTATTCATACTGTACAGTACAAGTAGTACATGGTAAAGTTCAGATTTTGATACAAAAAAATGGGGAGTTTAGGGGAGATTTTGAAACACCCAGATGAATTTTACCCTCTTTTGAAGTTGAAGATGGCGGTAAAAAAAGCGGAGAAGCAGATCCCTTCTGAACCTCACTGGGGTTTTTGCTACTCTATGCTTCACAAAGTTTCCAGAAGTTTTGCCCTTGTTATTCAACAACTTGGCATTGATCTTCGCAATGCTGTGAGTTCTCAAGTACCCATCTTTTTTTTATTGTGAAAAGTTCTAATCTTTTCTTTTTTTTGTTTTTTTGTGGGGGTAAGTGAAAAATCAATGGATCTCATGTGTTTTTTTCCAACTATTTGATTCATTATGAAGAAGAATACATACATTTAGTACTTGTGATTAGTTACTGTTGTTTGCTGAATTAATGAGGGAGATTGATGTTTGATGGTAAATTTGATGTTGAGTTATTTGAAGTTGACAATATGTTTGAATTGATATCAATTTTGGGAACAGGAGGAAAAAGGGAAAATCTAATCTAAAATATTTTTTCTTATGAAGAATGGTCATTGGTTGCTGGTAGGGTGTAAGTGGACTGGATGGGACTTCGCTAAATCCAAATCCAAATCAGTTTTTGGACTCGAGAAATTGTCAAATCCTATCCAAATATTTTCTCAGAGTCCAAATCAATTTTTTTTCGAATCCGAATCCAAATGGAGTCCAAACAGGTTATTATATAATATACTAGGTTTTTCACCATATACCCCCCGACAAATGGAAAATTCACCATATACCCTCAATGCTTTGAGATATGCACTATATACCCCGAGTTTTCGAAACGTTCACCATATACCCCTCGACTTTTCAAAACTATTCACCAAATGCCCTTTTTGGTAACTGACGTTAAGTCGTAGTTAGAGTTATTTACATTTTCGCCATTATTAACCCTAAACCCTAATTCTAATCTAACCCTAACCCTAATCTAACTCTAACCTTAATCCTAATCTAACCCTAATCTAACCCCTAACCCACTCTCCCTTCCCCTCCCCCAATTTCCCACCCTCCACCCCCCACCCCACCCCCAGCCCCCCACCCCTAACCCTCGCCCCCCCTCAACCCCACCCCGCCCCCCCCCCCCCCCCCCTCTATTCCACCGCCGCCGCCCCCACCCCCACCCCCCCTCCCCTTCCCCGTCAGCCGCCCCCCCACCCCCACCCCCCCCTCCCCTTCCCCATCGCGGCTCCCCGTCGATTTCCCCACCCCCCTCCCCTTCCCCGTCGCCGCTCCCCCGTCGATTTCCGTCCCTTGCGATTTCTTCTCCTCCTCCCTCGTCGTTTTCCCACACCAGTAGTGAAATTAGGTCGATCTCGGACTTCGAAATTGCTGGGCATTATTAGTATCGGACTTTGACGGGGAGCAACCGACGGGGATGGGGATGGGGAGGGGAGCAGCGACGGGGAAGGGGAGGGGGTTAGATTAGGATTAAGGTTAGAGTTAGATTAGGGTTAGGGTTAGATTAGAATTAGGGTTTAGGGTTAATAATGACAAAATAGTAAATAACTCTAACGGTGTGTTAACGGCTGTTAGAAAAAGGGCATCTGGTGAACGTTTTTGAAATGTCAGGGGTATATGGTGAATATCTGAAACATTGAGGGTATAGGGTGAATTTTTTAATTTGTCGGGGGTATATGGTGAAAAAACCGTATAATATATTAATTTTTTTTCCTTATTTATGTCCACAATGTTTTCTCATAATTGAAATTTAAAAAATTGGACTCATTATATCCATTCTACTAAATAAGTTACATTAGAGGTGATCAACATAGGCCCTACCGAAATGGGCGGGTTTTGAGCACGATTTTTCGGCCCATCGTCCGAGTCTGGTCCGACACGATTTTTGGGCAAAAAAGGGCCACATGCAACTAAAATATGAAAAGTTGGGCTAAATTTTGGCCCGACCCGAAAAGCCCGCTTGGCCCCGACCGAATTAGTGGGAATTTCGGCCCTAGGCTTTGGCCGAAACGGACCACTTTTTTTGCCCAAAGCTTCGCCCACTCCCGCCAATGATCACCGCTAAGTTACATACAACATTGAAGTCTTATAGAATGCAAATCGCAAAATACAAAAGGCCCCTAAAGAGTTAAAGCAACTTTTTCCTTTTCATTTCACACTTTAGACTTTTGGAGGGTAAGTGAAAATTCTGACGCCAGGTAAAAGAATTGAGAGTGAGAATGTTAAAAAGTCTAAAATTTCAATGTTAAAGAATTTTTTAAAATATACATTATAGATACTCCCTTCGTTCTCTTTTGTTCTTCCTATTTAGAATCTTGACACTATTCACAAGTGAAGAGAATCTTCTAAATTATTTTCAACATATGATAAAAAAATATAGTCATGTGAGGTCTTGTTTGATTCGTCTCAATGAGTACTTTATTAATATTTAATCATTACTTTATTAATATTTAATCATTATAATTTTTACTAATACACAATGAAAGATATTTGAGGTCAAAGACGTGCATTGGCAAACGTGGAAGTCAAAATAGGAAAAACAAAAAGAAACAGAGGCATTAGTATTATATGCTAATTTTTTTTTTGACTGGATTGGACTTAGGGCCTGTTCTCCCCAGCTTATTTTCAGTTCAGTTCAGTTGCAATCAGTTCAGTTCAATTCAATTCAGTTCAGTTCAGTTCAGTAATTTAATTATATGATAATAAAACAATGATAATTATTATTATTATCATTATTATTATTACTACTATTACTATTACTATTATAAATATTAATATCATGATTACAATTAATATTATATTATTATTATTGTTATTATTACTCCTATTACTATTGTTTTTAATATTATTATTATTATTATTATTAATAATTATATTGCTAATTATTATTTTGCTAATTCTTTTTTTTTCTATATGATTTTGCTAATTATATTGAAATGATAATTCAAGCCTAAGAAGTACACATCATTGTTCAAAGTATAAACTTTTTAATAGATGAAAACAATAATACTATTAATAATAACAACAATAATACTTGTCATTGTTGAAATGATAAAAAAAATACACGTTTTGATAGTTGAACTACTAGGCAAAATAATAGTACTATCGAACATTAACTAGTTTTCATAATCGGTTAATTCTTCGTCTTCTTCTTGTCCATAAATTTGCTCCATCACCTCGGGATTATTCTGCATTGACTCTCATATTTCTTCAGTTATCTTCTGTCGTACACTATCCATCACCTCGGGATTATTCTGCATTAACTCCAAAGGGGTGAGTCTAAATCCAGTTCGAAAATATTTGGACTCGAAATTTTGAGTCTGAGTCCAGTCCAAACATTTTTTAGTCCAGTCCAGTCCAGTCCGACAAGTTTGGACTGGACTAGATTGGACTCTGGACTTTTCACAGTCCACTTACACCCCAAGTTGCTGGATGTTTTAGTTGGGTATGTCTTATCAAAAGATGAAGTGTGAAAGATGTGTTTGTACTTTGTTGTTTGGCTATGTCCTATGTTTTTTTTTTTTGATAGGAAGGCTATGTCCTATGTGGACCTTTCAGTGAATGAGTGGATTTTTCTTTTTTTTTCCTAACTGATTTCTTTGAAGTACTTTTTTGTGGCCTTATTTTTGCGTGTGTAAGTATCTGCATGCATGTGTCTGGAAATTTATGAAGTCTTCCTCCGGAGAGGCAGTTTACAGTTTGACTTACACGCTTAATAAAAGGATTTTTGCGAGCTATTATACTGCAAAGCATCAATTATCTTATATGCTAAAATAGCTGAATAACATTCAGTCATAACTAGATAAACTTTTTTCAGTTTTTAGTAAGTTGGCTTAGATGATTGCTCCTTAGACCTCAGTGAGTATATTTGTCAATGACAAGGCCTTATATCTTGCAGCAGACACAGTTTCTGATCACGAAAATGTTGCATGATTTACTGGATAATCAACATTTGTGATCTTGGCTAGAGTGATGGATAGTACTATATTAGTGGGTGCAAAATATTTTTATTTTATTTTTATGGTGCAAATGACCATATATTTATAGAAATAACCACAAATTCACATATATTATAACAAAAATTACCAAAAATCAGAATTTAAGTGGGTCGCTCCGCCCCTGATGGATACTGAAACCAAGTTGTGCGAAAGATTTTTCCAAGGAAACACTCAGACAGTTCATTCTATGATAGCTATCACCAATTTCTAAATACCTCCATGTAGGTGTGGCCAATAAATGTGGTTGGACTTGAACTTTATTCAGTGTAAGTGTGTGTGTGTGGGGGTGGGTGGGTGTTATAAGTACCTTTTAAAATACATGGAAGTGCACTAAATTCTTTTCCTCATCTGACGTATGAAAACGAATGAAGTAAAAGCTAGTTAATCTGCATTTTTTTTTCTGTCCTGGAATTTCTGTGATAGATGGTACTAAAATTTTAGTTTACAAAAGGATGTTCAAGATTTTATTATTCCTTATGTGGATACCTATCTTTGCTTATTAATTTAATTTTTCGTATGACAGGTATGTGTCTTTTACTTGGTCCTTCGAGCCCTTGACACTGTAGGTTTGTTTCTTCAAGCCCAACAATAGAAACCATGGACGCTATATTAGCTGAGTATTGTGATGACTGTTTTTTCATATAATCTTTTTTTTTTTTTTGACAAATGTTTTTTCATATAATCATATATGTAGTTATGATGAGTCCCTAAGTGTTGCTGTGGTTACATGTCCTATTCAAAACATGAAATTAGGGATTTTTTCGCAGTCTAAACTTCAAAGTGATTGGAAATTTGATTATAGTTATTCTCAATAGAAGCACTACAGCTAGACTCAGTAAGTCAGTATGTTGTTGACTGTTATATGTGGAGGGAAAAAGAATATTTGTAAGGATGCATAGAGGATGTCACAGGGTTAATGAGATGCCATATTGTATCTCTTGTCTTTTCCCTCTTCAGATGTCTTTTTGTCTTCTAATCTTTTATATTATTTTTGACTTCTGCTTGATCCTTTGGACATGTGGTGACGCTTGACAGTTGACACCCATCCTTGGGAGTATTATTGCATGATCCTGGACCAGTTCATTAGCACTTTCTTAGAGCGGTGTTAGGGGTGGGAGTAATCCTCCTGGACGATACACTATTGTCTCCATCCTTGGACCAACTATACTCTTCATAGAATAGTCAGTAGCATAATAAAAGAGTTATGTGCAAGTCACTGTGGAAATGTTTATATTTGTTTCATAATGATAAACATTATATGTTGAAGGTTGGGTTGTAAACTTACTGTAAGTATTATATCTCTTATTGGTTTTCGGTATGGCACTGATGTACAGAGGACGATACAAGCCTAGCCGATGATGTCAAAATACCTATCCTGAGAGCTTTTCATGAGCACATATATGATCGTGACTGGCATTTTTCTTGTGAGTAAACTGAATTTTGATCAGATTCTCTTCTGCGGTTCAACTTTATTTTGTAATATATGAATAATCTAACTATATTTTTGAGTATCATTTGTGTAATGAAATTATTCTACGCAAAATCTACTTTTATATATATATATATATATATATATATATATATTTGTTGTTATTATGATTCGTATGTACTCGTATTATCTTTGCCTCTTAGCTTGATGATGGTGTTATCTTATCTAGTTACTAAGAGCCATGTCATGCCTGCCGTCAGGTTTGAGTCATATTTAGTTACTAAGAGCCATGTCATGCCTGCGGTCAGGTTTGAGTCATGAAGTTAGGCTCTGATCTTTTGGACTGAATAGAACTGAACTGAAGTGAACTGAACTTAATTTGTCTGAACTGAACTGAAATGGATGAAAACTGTGAGAGGAAACTAACTGAACTGAACTGAATTTTCCTGAACTGAACTGAACTGAATTTGTCTGAACTGAACTGAACTGAATTTTCATTAATTCAGTCCAAAAGAACAGAGATTACTATGGCTACTGTTTAGTTTAATTATATATGCTAGAAACCATAAGCTCAATATCATAATCCCATCTATTACCAATTTCATGTATTTTAACTGAAGATATCTGATTCTTTTTCTCTGCTCTTCCTAGATCTTCCTTTAAAAGTAACAGTTGTCATTGTGATTATCGTTTTCTGTAATCAGGCGGTACAAAGCACTACAAAGTTCTGATGGATGAGTTCAATTATGTCAGAACTGCTTTTCTGGAACTTGATAGAGGGTACCTTCTTATCTCTTGAGTCTACATTAGAGTAGCATTTTGCAATGTGTGCAGGTATCTCAATACTGTATGTGTTGTTAACATGAACGCATAATTGTTGCTTATTGTTTCTCCTTTAGGGAGGTCTATACATCATTGTTTAAGAACTGCTTACAATATCCATGTTTCACAAGCTTAAACTCCGGTCATGTCCTTGATGTGCAAGGATTTGGCTGATCTTGCAGTGATACTAAATTGCTTTGAAAGATGTTCTGCAATCAGTTATTGCCATGTATTAGCAGTGTTGGTCCTTATAATTTTTTTGTAGCTTTCATCATCCCTACCTCAAAACAAGCATGTACAATGGCTAGTGGCAAGTCACCATTGTAGAGACTAGGACCATGTGTTTGGGGGAGGTGAGGTTGGGGCAAGATGCTAGACCAACCCCACCATTGGTCTTTGTGAATTTAAAAAACACTAAATATAAGTTTGTAAAATACAAAATTATTGGGTATGAGGGATTGTGGGTGAATATATGGTGGGCTATCCGCTATAGTAAAATTAGGAGAGAAAATGAAGTGAACCGACCTCACCATTGGGGGGAAAAAAAGGGAAGGTTGAGGCAAGTGTTGAGGTAAGTTAGTGAAATATGAGACCATCATTGTACATTAAGAGCAATATTGTTATCCTAGTAATGTTCTGTAGTATAAAAGAAAGATCTTCTCTTCTCTGCTGGATATTCTGATTAGCTTGGCTGTTAAATTGCTCAATCTTGAAAATCTGCTTAAGCGTTTTCTTAAGTCAAATGGTTCAAGACGAATTTTGGCAATACTTTTCAAGCCAACATACCAAGTTTGTGTCTGAAAATTCATATCTTTGTCTCTTGATACTGCAAGAGACCAACACGGACAAGGGCCAAAGAAAGAATTTTAATTCTAGGGATAAGGCAATTTTGCATCTAGCTTAACCTTGTGCCTCTTGCAATGTGAACATCATTTTGGAAGATATGTACACGGCAGCATATAGGACTGCTGAAATTAAGAACTGCTTATAAATGTTATAATTTCCATTTTTGTAATCATGTCCCATTATTGGTGGCATCTGCAGTTACCAGGTGTTAATTGGGGAATTAAAATCCTAGGTTGTGTTACATTGTTCTGAAATGTTCACATGCTCCTACTTATCCAAGTTTATCTACTCCCTATGGTATAATCAAATGATGTGTGGATTCACCGTGGCATCTGCAGTTACCAGGTAGCAATAGAGGATATCACCAAAAGGATGGGTGCAGGAATGGCAAAATTTGTCTGCAAGGAGGTTCGTGCAAATGTGTTACATAAAGCCTTTATATACACAAAAAGTACTTTAAGATCAATTTGCTTGACCCTTCCCAAGTTATATCTTGGGAGGGAACATTTGAACCCCCTCCCCCCCCCAATAAAAATCTCTCTTTTTGGCAATGATTTACCTTCATAATCTTTCTACATACTGGCCTAAATCTGATGGAGATTCATTGTGCAAATTGTCATATGTTCTTAAAGCTTGTACTTTTAGAACTACATTTTGGCTTTGAGAATGATATGGGTCAGGATGCATTCTTGTTTTGGCCATAATTTATGAATTTTAGCTTTTGATTGTACAAATTTCTGAATATTGGATCCAACTTTGGTAAGAGTTAATCTTCCAAATCAGGTGTTTATCTATCAAAGGTTTTCTTTATTTGGCAGGTAGAAACAGTTGTTGACTATGATGAATATTGCCACTATGTAGCAGGACTTGTTGGTTTAGGGCTATCAAAGCTTTTCCATAACGCTGGTTTGGAGGATCTAGCTCCAGAATATCTTTCCAATAACATGGGTTTATTTCTTCAGGTATTCCCTTTTGATTGGGAACTGGAGTTGCAACTTTTGTGCTCTGTGATTTTGTATTTTATATGATGTTACAAAGTGTTCTGTCTGTCCATATTATGCAGAAAGTAAACATCATTCGTGATTATCTTGAAGATATAAATGAGATCCCAAAACGCAACATGTTTTGGCCTCGAGAGATTTGGAGTAAATATGTTAACAAACTTGAGGTCAGTCCTGCCATATCAAATTTAACTGGCTAGATTTCAGCTCCTGTCATCTATTTACCTCTTTGTTTTTGTCCATAAATAGTTGATTGCTTAGATGGATGCAATGTCCAGATATATTATGAAGAACCTGCCCTTGAATAATCGTTTCACTTACTTGCTTTAATATTGGAAATGCAGGACTTGAAAGATGAGGAGAATTCAGAGAAGGCAGTTCAATGTTTAAATGAAATGTTGACCAATGCCTTACTGCATGTGGAAGATTGCTTTAAGTACATGTCAGCTTTGCAGGATCATGCTATATTCCGGTTTTGTGCTATTCCACAAGTATGAGCTCTTTCAGATCAGCATCTTACATCCCCTCGTTTAACTCTATGACTGTCCTGTTAAAAAAGTAACCTGCATTCGAAGAATTACATTTACATATCCAACTTATGTAGAAACCCTAAAGTATTCTTACTATCAATTGGTTCCCACTAGTTAAAGTTATGAATAGTAAGAAATAGAAGTACAGGCTAAATGTACAACTGCGTGAACTGCATTAGATGAATCAAGAAAAAATCATTTTCAGAGCAAACGGATGGTCCAGGGTAGAAACAAAAATAATAAGAGTAGGGGCGGAGGTCGGGTTCTCCCCCTCCTGTTTTTTTTCCTAATTTCTGCATGGTGTGTAATTCATTTTAACTAGAGACGAAGTGACATGGTCTTAATTTTGACTGTAAAATGATGTTGAGAATCTAACAAGTTAAGTGGAGCTATATAAAGTGTGTCTGATAATGGTTTTAAACAAATTATGTTGTCTGCAATTGTGCTTGGAAAGGGCAATTTATACTATGTTAATTGAAGAAACTTTACCGATATAGCTATTATCTTCAAAATGCATATCCCTTTCTTCTTATGCACTTGATACCTGTTTTTATCTGCTAGGCCAATGTGTCTTAGTCAAGGCAGATGCCGTACTGTTTCTTTAGCATTATAATCTCATGTAATCTCTCTGTACACATTCTAGATCATGTCCATTGGAACCTACGCTTTATGCTACAATAACGTTCAAGTGTTCAGGGGTGTGGTGAAAATGAGACGTGGTAAGTAATATCTGTTGTTGTAATCATCTTTTTACATATAGTTGCAAGCAGTTTGTGTCCTTATGATGTTTCTGATGTGCTGCTGCCATCTTTTGTGTGATTCATACAACAACAACAACTAAGCCTTATTCCCAAAGTGATTTGGGGTCGGCTAACATGAATCGTCAACTGAAACCGTTACCAGAGGAGATGGCCTCGACAAGAGTGATAAAAAGGTTTTTTTTTTTTTTTTAAAGAAGTTTTTTTTTTTTTTTTTTTAAAGCAAGGTTTACACCAACAAGTTTTAAAAGAGGTTTTCAACAAAAGGTTTTAATACCAACACAATTGAGAAAAACAAATAAATGCAGTAATCACACCCCTTCCTCCACATGGATACTGCCCCTCCACCTACTTCTATCCAACGTCATGCTCTCCTCAATCCCAAGTAACCTCATATCACTTTCAATTACCTTCATCCAAGTCATCTTAGGTCTTCCCCTACCCCTTACAATTTGGTTACTCCTCCACTCTTCAATTCTTCTCACCGGTGCATCACCTGATCTCCTTTTCACATGACCAAACCATCTTAACCGATTCTCCCTCATCTTTTCTTCAATGGATGCAACTCCAACTTTTTCCCGAATCACTTCATTTCTTAATCGGTCCTTCCTTGTGTGGCCACACATCCACCGCAACATACGCATCTCCGTCACGTTCATCTTATGAACGTGGCATTGTTTCACCGCCCAACATTCGGTGCCATATAACAAAGCAGCCCTAATTGCCGTCGGTAGAAACTTTCCCTTCAAGCTTTGGGGAATGCCGAATCACAAAGGAATCCGGTGGCGCTTTTCCACTTTAACCAACCCGCGTTAATTCTATGAGCCACGTCTCCATCCAGTTCTCCATCCTTTTGGAGAATGGATCCTAGGTAACGGAAGACGTTCGATCCTTGAACCACTTTGCTATCCAAAGTGACCGCCCCGCCTCGCCGCTTGTAACCCCACCGAACTTGCACTCCATATACTCCGTCTTACTTACGCTCAATCTAAAACCCCGGCTTCTAATGTATGTCTCCACAATTCCAACTTTCTCTCAATACCTTCCTTTGTCTCATCAATCAACACAATATCATCCGCAAACATCATACACCATGGTATATCATCTTGAATTGACCTCGTTAGTTCGTCCATGACTAGGGCAAAGAGAAAGGGACTAAGTGCGTAACCTTGATGCACTCCGATCGTAATAGGAAACTCTTCCGTCCTCCCCACCGTAGTCCGCACACTCGTAGTTGCCCCCCATACATATCCTTGATGATATCTATATATTTTTGTGGAACACCTTTCCTCGCTAACGCCCACCAAAGTATTTCTCTTGGTACTCTATCATATGCCTTCTCCAAATCAATGAAAACCATATGTAGATCCTTCTTCCTATCACGCGTAATGTTCCATTGTTTGTCTTAAGAGGTGGATGGCCTCTATAGTCGATCTTCCAGGCATAAATCCAAATTGGTTCTCCGATATCTTCACATGTTTCCTAAGTCTTTGCTCAATCACCCTTTCCCGCAGTTTCATCGTATGTACTCATTAGTTTGATTCCTCGGTAGTTGGTACAATCTTGTACATCGCCTTTGTTCTTATACAAAGGAATCAAAGTACTCTTCCTCCATTCTAATGGCATTTTGTTGTGTCTCCAAATCATGTTGAAGAATGTTGTCGCCATTCGATTCCTCTTCCCCCTAAACACCTCCAAACTTCGATAGGTATGCCATCCGGCCCCGTAGCTTTCTTCAATCCCATCTTTTTTAATGCTTTGCAGTGACTTCTCCCTTTTGAATCCTCCTCATAAACTCTCGATTTAACATACTTGGCGGGATGTGTACATCCCCGATGTCTTGTGCTTTATCACCGTTGAACAAGGTATCAAAGTACGACCTCCATCTATCCTTTATCTCTTCATCCTCCACAAGCACTCTTTGGTCCACACCCTCGACACATTTTACCTTTCTTATGTCTCTTGTCTTCTTGTCCCTCATACGCGCAATTCTATAAATGTCTTTTTCACCTTCCCGTCAGATCCAATCTTGCATAAAGCTCTTTGTTTACCAAGTGCTTTAGCTTCCCGTCTTCGCTTCTTGGCTTCTTTTCTAGCCTCTTTGTACTTCTCATAGTTCACATCGCCGTTATCTTTTCCCAAAAGTTTATAACTTTCTCGTTTGTTTTTTATCGCTTGTCTCACCTCCTCGTTCCACCAAGATGTGTCCTTACTTGATGGTACAGCTTCCTTTAGATTCTCCAAGGGCCTCTTTCGCCACTTCCTTTATACCAAGTTCTATCTTTGTCCAAGTCGAATCTACATCCATTTCCGTGTTACAAGCCCAAATATCTTTACTAGCCATCTTAGCTAAGAAGTTCTCTTTGTGCTCCCCTTGGAGCTTCCACCACTTGATTCGCGGCTCCACATCGGGTTTTCGCTTTCTTAAAGACTCCCTACCCCGAAATCAAGCACGACTAGTCTATGCTCGGGTGGTCGCGCTCTCACCCGTATCACCTTGCAGCTTTGTATAACTCTTCCGCCAACCATTCCTTACTAAAAAGAGGTCAATCGGCTCGCGTTACTTCCACTCCTATACGTCACAAGGTGGGATTCTCTTTTCTCAAACCAAGTGTTCATAATACTAAGACCATAGAGCTAATGCGAAATCCAAGATATCACTTCCGACTTCATTTCTCCCCCATACCCAAAACCTCCATGAATGCTCTCAAAGCCAACTCGACTAGTGCCCACATGTCCGTTAAGATCCCCACCAATGATCAATTTTTCATTAATAGGCACTCGTTGCACAACCTCCTCCAAATCCTCCCAAAATTGTTGTTTAATAAATGCTTCCAATCCTACTATGCGGCGCATATGCGCTTATGATAGTCACCGCCGTACTCCCTAATACTAGCCTGAGACTCATAATGCGGTCACTCTTCCTCGAAACTTCCACCACATCATCAATATATTCCTTATCAATAATGATACCTACTCCAATCCTACACTTATCCTTTCCGGAGTACCAAAGCTTGTAACCCCACGGGGCTAGTTCTCTTGCTTTTCCACCAACCCACTTAGTCTCTTGAAGGCACATTATGTGAATCTTTCGCCTCCTCATAACCTCCACCACCTCCGCCGATCTTCCCGTCAAAGAGCCAATGTTCCATGTTCCAAAGCGCAACCTACCGCCCTACCACCGCCACTACCCCGGACTAACTTCTTTACCCGCACCCGTCCCCGATGCGAGAACCCTTGCATATTTGACACCACCCCGGGCGCGGGATGGCGCGCCGCTTCCGGGCGACGACCTAGCAACCCTTGCATACTTATCACTACACCCGGGTCTATGAAGTGCAGCGCGTCGCTGAGTAGGGGACGCCCCCACGTTTTTCATTTGTCGATTCATGTCATGATATGGGACTATGTTTTATGCTGGCCGCCCCAAACCTACCGCAACTCTCCTCCTTTATCCGGGCTTCGAGACCGGCAAGGAATGTCACACGTACACTCACAAAGGAGTTTTTTGTGTGATTCATAATTTGGAATATTCTATATTATGAGGGAGTTAGTAGCCTTTCGAGTTCTTGCTGCTTCCACTAGGTTTGGCAATTATATTACTTCGACGGAGGTAGGATCCAGAATCTGTCCTTTTTTTTCCTTATTACCTCTATAATTTTTGTCCACTTTAACTTTTGCTTTGGACATGTTTTGGTCCTTTGGACATTAATCCACTTTTGCTTGGGACATGTTTCCCGCGCTCGCACTTATTTATATATCATTATTATGTTTCAAAAAGATTAATTGTCTGCCGTACAATTAATGCGTGTTGATTGTATAACAGTTGCCATTAGACCATTGTCTTCCTGAACTGTATTTGCCATGTTTGGCAAGTACTGTTTTATTTTTCAAACACTTGTTATTTTATTAATTCTTCCAAGGCTTGTCATGATTATGTTCGTATTCATGTATTAGGTCTCACTGCTGTAGTTATTGATCAGACAAACACAATGCCTGATGTTTATGGTGCCTTCTATGATTTCGCCTGTATGATGAAACTAAAGGTAATGCCCCAAAGAATGATGTAGTCCTTTACTTATATGTAGTTGTATTTTGGAAAAGTGTGAACACTACATAATAATATCTCTATGTAAATCCACTTATGTAGGTTGACAAGAGGGATCCAAATGCCACCAAAACACTAAGTAGAATTGAAGCAATCCAAAAGACTTGTAGGGACTCTGGAACTCTAAACAAAAGGTGATTCTGAAATTCCTGCTTTTGAGGAAACAATTAAGACATACAATGGGTCTGTTTCAGATTGGATTTTATTAAGATCCATATCCAATCCATCTATACTCCGTTTCAGGTTTTTTTAGATGGGTTTTCGATTCAGATATCCCGGTTTTGTAACGGAATTTTGATCCTTGGATCGATGTCGGATTTGAGCCGGATTCCGACTATATTATCAGTCAGTATCACAAAAATAAGAGTTTTGGAGAACAATTATACTATATTTATCTGATTTTCAATGATGCAAACTTTGTTGGAATGTAATGTTAATGTAACAGTTATTGAGTTGGCAATAGTTTTCGTATTCGGGTCGAATTTAGTTTAGATCCAACTCCTATCGGATTCAGATCAAATTGTTTTTCTGGATCAAGTTGGACTCGGATCGAATATGAAATACATTGCCATCTCTAAAAACAATAATTTTTTTTTCACATCTTGTGATTAATTTCCATATACATTTTTCTCAGGAAATTGCACATTGTGAATACCAAGTCAGCGTACACTCCAATCATGGTAAGAACTCGTGAAAATTTAAACACAGCTGTCAGCTGTTGTTCAAGTATTGATACTGACCATAGTCTTCTATGCAGATGATGGTGCTCCTCATCGTAGTGACAATCATTTTTGCTCGTTTATCTGCCAATCGACAAAATCCTTAATTATTACACAGAGGCACATTAACATATAGCCGAACTCGATTTGTATGTGATATAAGCTAGAGCTACCTGCCAACAGTTTTGAACATTTCTGGTTTTTGCAGGTATGGCTTCTATGGTATGTTACTGTATCATATATAGGGGTGCTTATTTTTTTAAGGCGTAAACCCATGGCTTCTTATATGTTGTTGTACCTTGTAATTCTGTTCTATATGCTACAATATATGTAGCACATGAATCACTTTAGACTTCAGAGATGAATGTAAAGGCAGATTTTTGTGTGGCTTCTGATTGACTGGAAGGATCATTTTATTTATCGTTCAGGTTTCAGCACAGATTGATGGTTTATTGGAAAGCTAATTCCCCTTGATTAGAGGGCTTAATAATAGGCACTAGAGAGCTGCAAGAATAATTGCTCATGCTTGCTGCAGAGTTATTGAAACTACTTTTTCTGACTCGAATCGAGTGTTCGAGGAGAGGGGGTTTTCCTCCTTTACCTATCCGAATCAAGAGTTAAAAAATTGTTTGGAGGATCAATTTTATTTTTGATGGAATATATAATCTAGGTGTTTTGGTGACAAAGGGTGCCATTTAGAGAGAAGAAAAGTCTGAGGGTGGCTCTTCAGTCCATCCTCAAAGATTGGATATTTCTTCCTTTTTACTAGGGTGTGCGGTTGAAATGTTGCATCTGTTGTTTGAGTTTTACATTCTAATTTTGGAATCGAAACAAATCATACTGAGCCCTTGATTACAAGAAATTCATTGTGACAATTACTTCCTAGGTGCTCTTCTTTTTGAGCTAATGCTCATGGAGTAAAGCTAATAACATCAGGCTGATTTTCAACCCTATATGGAGAATATTGTCAAGGACGTCAATCCATGGAGCAATCCATTGTCATCAATGAACGATGAAATCTCAAAAAATGAATGATTAGTTATAAATAGTGACATGAATTGAGTACCAATTGTCATTGCTCGAGTGAATCTAATAAATGGATACTCCAATAATTCATACAGTATAAGAATGATGAAAGTTGGTCGAAAGTGTGGAATGGATGGTTAACCTCCGAGACATACATTATGCAACTTTTGGCGGTAGGGAGGCCGTCTTCCACGCCAACGCTTAAAATCACATCTTACACCGCCCCTCCCACAAGCATTAGCCCCTGAGCATTTCTGAGATAGGACCCCAGGTTGAGGCCCAATGTGTACCTTAGAAGAAAAAAGAAGTTTGGTTGAACAAAGTTTCACAGGGGAGACCTGAGCATAAATTCCACTTCCACATATTTCCACTTCCCAACAACTTAGAACATGATATTCTCAAGAATTTAACAAACCTAGAGTTGAGCTTAAATGGCACATAAAACAATAGAAATCTAATTGCAAGGGAAATGAACCAACAAAGAGGATAATAGACAGCAGATGAAAATATATTAAGAATCAGTTGGTATTAAACCAACACGCAAAATCAAAGAACACAAGCATTACGTATGAGTAGGTAATGAATAAAAAAACATAAAGTCAAAAAATTGCATATGAAAGTTTTGAAGTCTTAGTCACACTTTCATGACATCCTTCCATCCATTCCCCCTCCCACTTCCTATGTAAAGGAAAATAATATACTATATAAGATTGCACAAAAAAGAAAAACAAGGGGAAGACTAGGAGAGGGAAAACAAAAATGATAGCTACATCATACACTACAGTAAACCTAAGGCAATTGTTCCATTTATATTTTCAACAAAACAATGAATTTTGGGCTTTACTGGAGAGTTGGAACATTACAAACAAAAACTTTCTTGATTTTAGTCACCCAGATGTAGACTTCAGAAAACTTCCGCGATTTTGCTTGCTAGAACACGCTCTCGTCTCTCGATGTATCCGTATGGGAACCAACCGGCTTTGCCTTTGCATTCACCTTCAGCCCAACCATTGTTGGAGACCTGTCAATAGCATGGAAATATTGATAAGATATTTACCGAACAAATAGTAGAAAACGACTTAACCCTTTGTTCATCACTACAAAATGACAGAAATGTGATATTCGGAATGCCTGCTCCATTAGAGCTCAAGGGTTTCGCTGTTTTCACCTAAAAATTCCTTGGCTTACTAGTTGTGGAATGATTTAGTTTTTTTAAAAATATAAATCAGTAGACAAACCCATAACTATCAAACATAGGAATGATTACGGTGCTTGTGACAATATAATAAACCACCAGAGCAGCCAAAGAGTCAAAATAAGAGGTAAAGATATAGATTGTAAAACCTTTCGGACAACAACATAATCCCCGACTGACAAACTCAATTCAATGTCAGATTCTCCTTGATATGGGCACGTGACCTGCAAAATGAAAAGAAAACATAATTAGACGAAATTCTGCTGTCTATTCTTTCTTCTCTTGAAAAAAAAAATGCTGAAAGGCACATCACATTAGCTCAGCTGCAAAGTTTAGCAATCATTATGACGAAGAAGTGTCTCAAGTTGCTATTCATTTAGCATCTTATTATAGCATATACATACTATAGAAAATTTTACATGCTCGTCAGTGCATTAGAGGGATATCATATGCGGTTTCAAAATTTTTTGTCAGATGACCTGTTAAGAGAATAGAATATCAAACTTAGGATCCTTTTCCATAAACTTCAGACACTAATCTTGTTGTACTATACATCCTTAGCCACAGATATTGTCCACAATAACAGCTGCACAAGAACTTCCATATCTAGCATTCATCACTTCTAACAGACACCATTTCATAAAAAATTAGAATCAGAAGATTACAACAAAAAAAGAAACACACAACCACTAATAGCTTTCACTATGCAATTTCCAATCTTCACCATCTCACAACACATGACGATTAAAAATGCTATCAACATGACCCATTTACCACCCCCCATAATCATGATTACCACAAGCACCATAATATTTATAATCATGATCCAAGATCAATTGATATACACTAACTCTGTGGATTGGTATATCATGTCTTGCTGTTTACTCCTAGATCACGTCCATCAATTCTTAATACTAAAATTTTGCAATCCAGTGGTCCAGCCTCTAAATAAGGATATATCTTAGCCATTTTTGAGAAACTAAGCGCTTAGGCCTTAGGACAATAATATATTCTGTTTAGTATAACCGCATAGGCTTTTACTATATTTTACTTCCTCCACGACTACCCTCCAACTGGCCCTTGCTGTGCAAAAAATTGATGCAGCATACATTAACTACTCATTTTCATGATATGATTCAGCAAAAAGGCGCATAGTCACTAACCTCTCCTAGGAAGTAGCCCATGCTGTCCGTTGAACCATTCTGAGTCTGAGATGCAAACACGCCATTAACATCTTCGTACGCTGGGGGTGGTGGTGCATGGTTCTCCATACTTGGGATGGGAGCAGCTTCTATACGTTGTCGCTCAGAAATCATCTGTAAAACACCACATACTATAAATTTCACACTTCGATAAAAGTTGATGAAACCAAATTGCAGGTTCAACCAAACACAAATGATATAAGAAAGTTAGGATGAAATGAGGATACCTCGCCTTCAAGCTGTTCAAGTATCTGGAGTGCTCTTTGATGGTAGGCACGTTCTGCTTCCACCTGGATTATAGAGAACAGAGAAGGAGAAGAAACAAACAGTTTAGCTTTAAGACATATGTACTGTATAAAATTGAAGTTCAGTCAAAATTAAAATTTTGCATCACCATCGCAAGGAGTCGTTGAAGAGTCAATCTCTGCTGTTGCACTTCAACAGCAGCCATTGCAGATGCAGCTTCCTTTCCCAATATCCCCATATTAGATTTCAGGTCTTGAAGCTTTGACTCGGCAGCTTCTAATTTCATAACAATATCAGGATTTCCTGACGTTTCTCGAACTCTAGCTTGGCGTTTGGAAACTTCAATTGCCTGTCTAGGTTCAAGTTAGATGAAAATGAAAATCACAGGGTGTGCAGGAAGGTTTCTAAAATTCAGGATTCAAGAAAGACAGCATTATCTTCCAAGCTCCAAATCATATTATATTATACCTGAGCTTCAGCTTCTTGTCGCATTCTGTCATAGCGTTGAGCAAGATGTCGAGCGTCCTCCAAGGGAGCTCCCATAACCATTGCTCTTAGGGGCTCTGCTACCTGGTAATCAGAAGATCTTCAGAAGAATCTTGTGAAAAAATTGGTCTACGGTATTTTTGGAGGACAACAATCAACTTTTTAACTAACAACCAGGCAATTATAGTATGCTAAGAAACACTTCCTCAAAAGCAAAGAAGTGAGGGAAAAGGCTGTTAATGGCTATAGCAACAACCTTTTGTTAGAGTGCCTTAACGTTACTGGGGTAACTTTCCGGAACTATAGAAAAATCATGGAGCAATATTCAGGTTCAACAATATAACCAATTTAAATAGAAAACTTCGGCCCTATTTGGCAAATAGAGTTTAGAGTTTAGCTGTTAGAGTTTAGAGTTTGTTGTTAGAGTTTTAACTTTTTGTTCAGCAGATTTGACAACTTTATTTTATAAATGTGTTTGGTAACAATTAACTGATTGCTAAAAGCTTATTGCCATTTGTTTGTGTAAAATGACATTTATAGACATTTTAATACATGTGTAGTATTATTATTAGAGGCGAAAAAGTAACCGAACATAGTTTTACCTAATCCTCTAAAGAAAAAGCTCCCAAAGCTCCTATTAGGAGCTTTTTCATTTTGAGAGTTTTTATTCCAAAACTCTCTCTAAAACTCTCTTTTACCAAACACCCCTTTTAGAGTTTTTGACTACTCAAAACTCTAAAAGTGGTCCAAAACTCTCTTTTTGCTCCAAAACTCTAATTGCCAAACAACCTCTTCATCTTCAGTCTTAGACATCAAGGCAAAATAGAGTGATCTATAAGTTTTAACACATTTGGCATACGCACTTTGAAAATTAGGAGTCTAGGCTTGTATAGTTTGTGCTTTTGTTTGTCTTTTAGAGTCCATGTATCGGGCATTGTCAACACAAGATTCAATTCTATCTCATTTCATCGTGAGAAGTTGCTAACCTCCAGACTAAAGTGGGTACCACTTCTCAAAAGGAACAATAGCAACCTCTTGCATTCACCGTCACCTTTCTCATAACTATATACAACAATCAATGGCCTAAAGGCCCTAAACTAGCAAACACTTTAAAAATAGCCTATTCTTATCAGTAAACCATTGTTGGAATTCTCCCCCACAACGAAACACATAGAAGTAATATTAATAAACAGCACCAAGCATAAAATTGCTAGGCAAAGAGTATCATATATCATTACAAAGAGATTGTCAGACCTGTGTACCCAGAGCTTTTAACAAATTTCCACGCTCCTTCTCCATCTGCGCTCGAGCTCGGGAAAAACTGACTGCTGCTTTGGACAATGTGCTACCACTAGTGCATGTATTTTCACCACCATACTTTCTGCTATCTTCGGACAACTTTGTTCCTAGTACCACAACGAGTAAACAGCATGAGGATTCAACTATTTTAAATCCTAAGCGAAGGTGAAATTTTGAATTGATCATAGAGGTGGGACATTACCAATTTCAACTTGCTTCGATCCGGTAACAATATAACCTTCAACTCCACGTACAATATCTCTTTGAAAATGCTAAAACAAGAAAACACTAATAAGTATGAAATTCAACAAGAAAAAGTTAAGATAACTGCATGAAATTCAAGCAACCTTAGCAGCCCGTGTTGATATGTAAAGCTTCTCAAGTTTTTGATGCTGATGAAGCTCCGCCTCATCTGTGACCATATTATCTGAGCCATATCCTCCTGCACCAAATTGCTTGAGAACAGCCTGCACTAGAGATACAAATGATTAAAATACAAAGTCTGTCATGAAGAAGACATTTGTTTCAGCTTCAGCAACACAAGTGAAGACAGGTAGCACCTTGCCGGAAAGTAAGCAGGAAAATTTTTCCTTTTAATATTTAGTTAGGGTAACGACGTCAAGGTAAGCAAAGAGGGGGGATGGAAAATTTTCAATAGACTTCACTTCAACTTAAAAACAAGTCACCGGAAAAGAGGTCAGATAGGCCATAGGGATGACTTCAGATGTGGGTTACTAAGTTCATTTTACAACTAAAATAAATAAGGTTCAAAATAGTTTATCTAAGTTCAGGAGCTTTCCGATTTTTTTTATCAGGGCCAATAAAGTCAAAAAGGGAAATTAGGTGAAAAGAAAGAAGCCTAAGATGCTAGGAGTGCACTCATTTTGATAAGGACATGTAAAGGAGTAGAAACATTCACAATTAGGTAGATAGTCAGAGTTATAACTAGTAACTTTTTTTCTTTTTGATGCCCAAGGAAGCACAAGGCCAACATGAATGAACGAATGCATAGCTTGCATAAAGAAATCTAGAGAACGCTAAGCTATCTAAAATTTGCCAAGCCAACAATACCAAAACTTGACTGCAATTTTCTGATTATAATACTACTTGATCACATCATTAAACACCACTATAGACAAAGAGGAAAGGAGGCTCTTATTGAGCCTTACAAACAATAACGTAATTTGAAAGCAGGAAATAAGTAATCTCCGGCAACAAGCATGATATGAGATATGCACAGGGTTGTTATGAGTCAATATTCTTGTGAATAGCCAAGCTCGCCGAAACTCTCCCATGAAAACGAATGACTACATTGTTCTTTTAAAACTCTCAGCTAATAAGTGGGCCCAACTTGAGCATGATGGTGGTTCACCGTTCACTCATTTACACAGGTGCACAACTTAAGATGTGGTTCTCTTCACCTGAAATTGATCTATTAAACTATACCAAATTTATCTATACCAAACTATACCAAATTTATCAATACTTAAGATGTGGTTCACCGTTCACTCATTTACACAGGTGCACAACTTAAGATGTGGTTCTCTTCACCTGAAATTGATCTATTCAAACTATACCAAATTTATCTATACTAATCTGGACTTATTAGAGCTAATTATAGTTGTGAATTAACTTGCGTAAACCTTATTGGAATTTATCTAAACTTATTATTTTAAAAATAATTTTCTTTTTTAAATGTGAAGAGAACAAAGCCTTAGTAATGTAATTCATACTAGTGGAATTCATAACTCTACACCCTTTAATAGTTCAATGAGTGGAATTCATAAGTTACTATAAATTTCATAAGACGTAATTAACCACGAATTCTCCCTCATGTGTTTCAATAATTTCTCAAATACTTAATATATGTTGTGTTCGATATATTTGCCAACCAAGCTCGAGCTCATTTACTTAATAAATCAACAAACTAATTTGCAAAAGTCATGTTCTTTAAGAGTTGAATTTCGACTCATTTGGCTCGTTAACATCCCTAAGAATAGTCTACTAGATCATGTTTATATCTCAAAAAACAAGACACACACATATGGATGATGGTCTAAATGAAAGTTGCTCCTCAACCAAAAAGCTTCAGCTTGTAGAATTTGTTAAACACCACTGGGAAGCGAAAAAACTTATATAAAGTAATATTCATTTCTGTATAATTTACAGCTTCAGAGTAACCTAGCTAAAAATTACAAGTCTTTTCACCTCGATTATAGAAAGGCTAAACCAAATTCCTGGAATCATAGTCACTAATCAGTCTCAAAAAAAGCAGTCAACTCCGCTGATCGAATTCACCTTCATAACACAGCTAATGCAACTCTAAATGTCCTCCAGAGTCAAGACTCGTACTTTTGCAGATCAAGATCCCAAATCCTACAAAAAGTTCCTCCATTTCTCCAAATATACAGCATACTGAATCATTCATATTAAGAATTCAACATTAATCAAATAAATCCGGACTTTAATTTGATCCATTACCACGCACTTGCTCAAATTTGAATCCATTTTCAACACCAAGAAATAATCCATCTTCTTGTTCAACCTAAATTAGATGCGTTATAAACATCGGAATACCTAGACAGATCGATCAAATCACTCGACTAACCCCAAAATTCGCCAAAACAACCAAATTTCCGATCTTCTAATTCCAAAATAAAAATAAAATAAACAACAAAACAAATCAAAATTCAACATGCATAGTTGAAACTAAGCTCAAAGATCGATAAATTGAGCTAATCCGATAAAAATGAAGTTGATGATTACAAAATTAGGGTTTAATCGGAAGTAAATTAAAAGAGGAATAGAGAGAAAAAAAAAGGACCTGCTGTTGTTTAGCAACTTGTTCACGAAGCCTAGTAGCTTGCTTTCTGATTGCTTCCATTCACAAATTCAATCTTTCTCTCTCCTCTTTCACCAATAAAACTCTGTAAATTACGAGTTCGCGGGTAGGAGAGAGAAAAAGGAACGTTGAAGAGAGAGAAAGAAGGAAGAGGATGACAGATTTGAAATGACAAAAAAAATTCCTTTTTTTTTGCTAACACTTTTGATTTTTGAAACTTAGTTTCTTAGACAGGGACTTGTAGAAACGGAGGACAGAGGTTCGAACTTCGAAGTAGGAGTACTTATTTATTTTTCTTGGTATCAGATTTTATTATATTATGGATATTTGAAGGAAAAAACTTAAAAATTGGAGATGTGTACTTTCCACCTGATACAATCATCATTCATCCAACTAGTCCCTGTTACAAAAAGAAAAAAAAGGTGTTACCGTGTTACTTATCAATCTTGATTTGGATTTTTTATATCGATTATTATGTATACTACCTCTGTTTTTTTAGTTGCAACATTTGTTTTTTGACACTATTCATCAACCAACTTTGTTATGTAATCTCGCACCATTATATAAGAGAAAACATAGTCAAGTGGGGTCTTGTTAGATTCGTCTCAATGCAATGATTCCAAATATCAAATTTTTATAATTTTTACTTACACCCACTCAATATGAGGTATTAACGTTCAAAAAAGTATCTCGGTAAATGTGAAAAGACAAATGTTGCAACCAAAAAAACAGAGGAAGTATGCCATAATTTGAAGATAGTGTAAGTAAAGAAAAAAATATATGTTGAGATTATTGAGTAGTACAGGTACATCATTATATCTATATTACCACATCGCCGGCATTAGAGGTTCACTTGAGATAGGCTAAATTGACAGTTGACTAGTTGAGTATCGATTTGAATGGATTCTAATATGTGCTCATGGGTACACAATAACAATCAGAGACGAAGTTATATATTCATTCTAATGGAGCTGGATGAGAGGATGCAAGATTAACTTATGATAGCACTAATTAGCACATTAAAAAATCACTAAGGGTATGTTCTCTTCGGCATAAAACAACTGAACTGAACTGCACTGAACTGAACTGAATTAAATTATAACTAATTAATAGTAATGATTATCATTTAGGAACTGAACTGAAGTGAATTAAACTGAACTGAACTGAAAATAAGCTGGGGAGAACAGGCCGTAATTATATTCTACATACGCAGAGTTTCACAAAAATTACAAATCAATTGAAATGTATTCTAAATTACTAGCATATTCGCTTTGTTTTTTTAATAAACTTGATAATTGTCTCTCAAAAGTGCTAATTACAGTGATGTGGGTATAATACAATTTTCATTTCATATGATGATTCTCATTATGGAAGAGAGCCGTCCTTGCAAAGTCTGAAGATAATGAACGCTCCATCCTGTCATTCTCATAGTGGGGAGAGCTACTAAAATTTTCAAACAAGGTGACACTAGGCATATGCAAATCTTGGGTGTCATCTTGCACTCCAGATATAGAGAGGAAAAAACTGCTATTGTTAATCGTGATTTATATAAGAAAACTTGACAAGAACGTAAGCATATTCTAATACTTTTCCGTGGCAATATGTTGTGATCTGAAATTTTATGAATTGGCAATAAAACTTGTCAACTTCCTATGCCTTAAACCCAAATGAAAACACACTCAAAGAGATAAATATAATGATTAAGCCTTTGAGGGAACTTAAAAAATGGGGTTGAATTCCAGAAAAATTCTGCCATCAGAAGTATAGCACCAAAGTTTCTAACCATATTTAAGCAACCCAGCTTAAATGTACAATTCAACACAACATAAGACATGTACAAGACCCCTACTATATCCTGCTAAAATAAAAATTCTTATCCAAAAAGAAAAATCTTCTAGCTGAAAAGACAAAGCTCAGCAGTATATACCCAACACCAATGGGTTGCTATAACAACTATGAACTAACTATTTGGAAGCAAAGATAATGCAGATCGGATCAAGTCCTTTAATTTGACTTCCAAGTTAGAAAGTGTCTTTCGTAGTATCTCAGGTTTTCTTGCTTCAACATCGAAGTCATGACGACATTCTAGTAGCTTGATATGGCTTTGCAAATACCGGCTGAGGCCAGCCTCGGCAACATTAACCAAGCAAAGAGAAGGATTTGTGTGCATTAATTTAGTAACAAGAAATCCAGCTAGAATCTGCTGATTTGCCTTTATCAGCTCTGACACAAAACAAGGAAACAGAATTTGTCTAAAAGTAAGGCAGTAAAAGCCTTCATCTTCGCTCATATTCTGATTTGTCCATGACACGAGGGTATTCTGAGATTGGTGTGAAAATTGGCCCACCAAGTAACAAATGTAAGAGAAAGTAGCTCCGAAAGCTGGTTTAGATATGATAGTGGAAATGATTCCAGAAGATAAAATAAGAGTTAAGAAATCCTTATCACTCTTCTCTGGAATACCTCCTTGTTTAAGCTTGTTTTCAACTGCATCTAAGGAGCGCAAATGTGATGTGCCATATGGGAGCAATAACACTACTTTTAACGCCATGAAGCAATCGGAATCAATTAACATGTTGCTCAGGTTACTTGCATCATCTTCATTGATCACGACTATATCAGGTCTTTCCAAGGATCGATCGATCAATTTCATCACCTCATTGAATCTTGAAAGTATTATGAGTTTCCTTAGGATCTCCATCCAGCATGTGTGTAAAGGATGGACAGAGACAGAAGGTTCAGTTTTCTTGACCTCAACAGGGTCTTCATCTTGAAAGCTTTCCCAGCCTTCATCCCAATTGTCACTCCAGTTAATGCCTGAATCAGATGCTCCTGACACTTCTGCAGAAGCTTCTTTTCTTTTCTCCACCAGAAAGAGGGTTTCCCACTCCCTCA
The DNA here is from genome assembly GCA_947648045.1 of Beta corolliflora. NCBI lineage: Eukaryota > Viridiplantae > Streptophyta > Magnoliopsida > Caryophyllales > Amaranthaceae > Beta > Beta corolliflora. The sequence continues at coordinate 702,036 of CANSZD010000525.1, read as the reverse complement.
ATATGGCCAAAAGGGAGTCAAAATGAGCATGCGTATCAGCTGCTTCACACAATTTTGCAAAGCAAGAAACTGCTGAATCAATTGTCAGTAGATCATCGTCGTTAATTTCCAAATGGGAAGAAATTGATCCTGCAAGCTCAGTTGTTTTCAGGGCAACCAGTGTATTCTTAAACCTGTTAGATGCTTCTGATTGATTAGAAAAAGTTCTTTCTGCTGTAAGTTCAGCATTCTTACTTGTGGAAGTCCATTCATCCCACTCTTCCCAAGGAAGGATACTCCAGTCCCCCCTCTGTCGAAAGCTTCTCTTTTCTCCCTAAAATAAACTGCAATACCTCCAGAACATATACTCGAATATGACTGGGCAGGTGCAGATCATCAGAGAACTTGGCTATTCTTTCCCAAACTGCAGTTCGAACCCTCTTTAAAACTTCCAAGTCACCTCCCAGTCTACTAATAGAAGATAACAAGTTATGCAAGCTCTGACGTTCACTATCGTCATGAACTAAGTTCGACAAGATACTTTCTAGTATGTTGAGGTATAAACTGCAAACATCTAGGGAGCAACTAACAATGTCCTTTGTGTCAGAGCTCACGGTCTGGGAATTTGAGCATTCTGAAAGAACGTCAGAGAATACGGCATCCACTGAGCCAAACTCACATCCAGATAAGACCATGGCTTTACAGAAAGAACAATGTTCTACTGGACTAGTTGAGAAGCCATAATTGGCAAAGTAATACATAGTGCCCCATCCCTGACTTGGTGTAACTTTTCCCTCCATGACTAACCTCATGAAAACCTTGAGGCAAATCATCAAAGAAACTGCAGTTAGCTTCTCATCTGAACTTTCGGCAATTTCCACCATATCAGCATTTAATCTCATCCAGAAGTTAAGAAGCACAATAAGGCAATCCTTCAGAGAAAGATCACTATGCACACTTTCTCTAAGAACATGCAAAGGGACAACTCCACTGAAGTACTGCTTCATGATGACCAAAGCAGACTGATGCTCTAAGTTTCTAATATACTTTCTACAAGCATCATAGGTCTGCTCAAGTTCACTTAGTATGCTCTGTAGGCTCTCAGGATTTTTGATATGAATCTTTTTAACTCTGTACTCCAAATTCTGCAGCGAAGTTTGAACATGATGCTTATAAACATCTTGCCATGATATAATATCCTCGAGGGTTGCACTAGTAATGGTATTACGAAGTGTTTGTACCATTTTACCCAATGCTTCCACGGTAAATTCATTAACATGTCGGCAAACTTCATCATTGAAACGATCAAAGTTCAGACTGCCCATACTTATATCTACAATGTTTTTGAAGTTCAGATCTGTTATGGAGGAGACACGAAAGCATTCCTGTTCGAGGACCCGGTAAAAATGCCCCAACTTTAGAAATGAATCTGCTAGGTCATCAATCTTTGAGGAGTGCAAGCCCTTTGTTTCCACCAAATGCAGGTGACAGTCTGAAAGCTGCGCAAAAAGATAACCAAGACGAGCCTTGTTGCACCCATCAATCACGGGATACACAATAGAGGTCATGATATCAATAGTCTTTATAGCAGAATCAAGAATTTCTCCTTTGAAATCTGAAATTTCAGCATCTATATCCTCATTGCTCCAAGCTTCTGAAACTAGGACACAAGCAAGAAACTTCAACAAGACCTAGAGAAAGAGCCAATAAAAAAGCATCAGACGACATCTTGAGTCAGAAAAAAAAATGAAGATTTGTAAGCCTAGGTTTAACAAATGGAGAAGTATGAAAGGATAACTGATGAAATTGTAGAGAGAGCCCATTCCTCAATATAGAGAGATACTGCAGCTTTTACCTCTGTGCGATTCAAGCTATAGGTGTCTGCCAACTTCAACACGTCTTTCAAGATAGTTTTCTTTTGCAGTTTCACTGACTCAATGAAGGACATGACACTCCTATTCATGTACTGCAAATCCCCAGACAAGAAGCGTGCAGTATCAACCTCAGGGATTAGTTCTTCCAACACCTTTGTACGATCTGCCATCCGCTTTTGCTCCTCTAGTTTCAATTTCCAGCCTCTCCAAAACGTGGACTGTGCCTTTTCAATTTTATCCAGATCATCTAACAAAGAGACATATTATTAAGAAAGATGGTTACGTAACTCGGCAGTATATTGTAAATGAGAAATTCAACACCAGACTACAGTTTTAGGTAATTACATGATTTACATTTAATAAGAGAGGTTTTATTTACCTGAATTAATCTTCTCCTGGAACTTTCTCCGTAATAGCTCTCTCCTCTGGGGTGGATCTTTGCATGCAGCTCCAGAATTGTGTAATAAGCTATATACCATCCCAACATTCATAATGCTACAGATATCCTGGTAATCCTCCCGTTCCTTCAGCTGCTGTTCGATAACTTCTACCCCATGAAAAGCGTCGATGAGGTTTAGAAGGAAAGAGCAACCCACAATATCATCTTCCTCCGTAACAGGTGGTTCCATGATGGATTCAGCCAGAGAGGAAATCAAATCATCCTTGGGAGCAAACCCATTCCTTGCCAACCAGGACAAAATTGTTATTACGGCCTGGGTTCTCACTGAAACATATTGCTTTCCTGGCACCGAAGCAGGATATATGTTTTTTACCAGTTCAGGTTCACAGCTTAGTTCAACTAACCATGGAAGCTGCAAATTAGCAAAAGATGAAACTTTCCCATTATCTCTTAGAAAATCATCCCAACTGGTCCCATTTGCCACAGGAAGGTCTTTGGCCACCTTAGAAATTATTGCCTTAATTCTACTCAAATAAGTTTCTTCGTCCTCAGAAAGGTCACCAACCAATACAGATTGAGCAGCGAGACCAGGAGCTGAAATACATGAGGAACCTTTATCAGCAAAGTCATGGGTACCTATTAGTGACTCATATTGGGCTTGCATATCCAGATCTTTCCAGGCATGTAGCAGGTCACCAATAGATTCATCATCACAATGGCATAAAGCGAAGCCCAAAAGCTTCTTCCGGGAGCTTATATCCATGTACTCAATAACAGGACCCCTAGCTAATGCAGCACAAAGATCCCAAACAGGACCATGGCCTTTCTTAGACAAAACAAGGCATAGATCATAAGCCAACTGCATATCACCAGCAACAGCAGCTTCTCGTGCTATAGCTTCTTGAACAGAAGATATATCTTCCTGAGAACCCAACCCAAGAAGCTTAGCGACTTCAATAATTTCATCAACATTTAGATACGCTCCAGCCTGGCTAGTAATTGCCATCTTGACAATTTCCATGGGATCCTTTATTTGCTTATACTGTATGGGCAAAACATTTACACCGAGGTTTGGCAATTTGACTGTTAATGCATCGATGACATCAGCTTCCAATCGAACATTTGGGCTGTTAGGAAAGAGATCCAGACAGTCCCTAGCCTTCCAGATCTGAAACAAGTTCAGGTAACATGTTGAATGGATTTTGATATCAGCAAATGGTTGTATTCAATAAGGTAGAAATGTAGAATGTTAACATCCAAACAACAGACTGGAGGCATGCTAAAACGTTAACCCTTTTGTGTCACACTATCACGGTATCACCAAATCATTACTCGGATAATATTATGTATGGAGAAATGAAGAATTGTAAATTCCAAACGAACATCTAGCTTCTATGGGAGTATGCTAGTAAAAGCTATTATTCTTAATGATACAAATAACAGTTTCCTCAACTGGTCCATCACTTCAAGACACCTATGGAGATATACCTATGTAATAATCCACAAATGACTCAGGATCCTGTCTGCAGGCTCACAGAAGGACTCAAAATTCTCTACATATTCAACTTTAATAACAGAAGGAATCCACAATTTCTATCCCAAAAAAGGGCCTTAGTGTCTTACATAAGATGATCCTTCATCTCCTTTGTCATTTGTCAATATTATGAACCACTTAACTAGAATATAATTGTTGGGCCTATAAGTGCCTTCTCATTTCATTGTGTGTGTGCAAATCCTCAAGCTTAATTATATGTGGTTTGCTAATGTTTTATTTCTCTATAGTCTTTAGTAAAGGCCATTTGCCTTCTATTGTCTTGATGTTAGAAAATTTCAGATCTCACTACCTTCTCCTATGCTTTCAGCTCATATTCACATGTCAGCCGTATACTTTGATAATCTTCACCTTTATATCCAGGAGAAAATTCTCAGCCTTTCAACATTTTCTCTCAAAAAACAACCAATCAAGTATTTGGGGGTCCTTAGTTCTGCTAAGAGGCTATCCATTTCTATTTGTCATGTATGGAGAAGACTTTACGTCAAAACTTGAGGCTTAAGGCATTTGTCTAACTTAGTGCTAATGAGCATTCATAATTATTCTAACCCCTCTGTAATATCTCAACTTTTACCTATAAAATTATATTTAACCATAAGATAATTCTTTTATAATAATAAATTTAGCACTATTTTGGGAATAATTCTTTCATAATATTTAGGAAAATTTGTCAATAGAAACCTTTTAAATACAAGTTTTTTTGAGAAACAACCTTTTAAAAAAAAAAGCTAAGCAAAAGAAAACCTTGAAAAAAAATTGCGAGGAACAACCTCACCCATTTTCCGGCATTGACCAAGTACTTTCCAGCGTTAACTCATAAAAACCAAACATGTGCAGGGCACGTGACCCACATCTCTTATGTTTCAACCTCATTTCCCTCCATAAATTTTTTTAAATGTCGGAAAATGGGTCAAGGTTGTTCCTCGGTTTTTTTTAAGGTCTTCTTTTGCCAGATTTTTTAAAAGGTTGTTTCTCGCAATAACTTGTATTTAAAAGGTTGTATCTGACAAATTTTCCTAAAATAGTTAGATATGAGTGGGATATTATTCCAAAATAGTGCTAAACTTATTAGTATAAAAGAATTATTTCATGGTTAAATATAATTTCATAGGTAATGTTTGGCATATTACACACCCCGCATCTAGGATTTGGTCTGAATGGGTCCCATTTGGGAGTTAGAATTTGCATTCGTAAATTGCATCGGTGAACCACCAAGTGGCCGTAAAAGGTAATAATTTGTAGACCTGGTGAGTCCAGCACGTTTCAAGACGTATGTAGTTGGTGGGACTACAACTTGATTCAGACAGATCAAAAGTTACACTGGAAGAAGTACGTGCTGCTAAGTCAGATTGGTTCTGACTTCTTAAGATTTAGAAACAGGTTGATTCTTGGGTCCAACTAATGCTAGATCCAAAGGTATCCTAGCGGTATATTTCTAAGAATAGAATCCTATGCTGGTAGTTTGCATGACAGATAATACTAAAGAAAACGATGTATGCCTAATATGTGGCAACTTGTTTATATGAACTCTTCTTTGAATGTGATTCAAGCCAGAAATGTGCTACTTTTGTGTACATATGCTTCAGCCTAAGGAGAGGGGCATATCATTCTATGGGAATGATATGCCCTGTGCAGAAAACATCAGAAGAACAAGCTCAATGTGAGGTTGTCATGGCTGTCAACTGGTGTACCTCAAACAGGAAGCAAGAACACAACTTCTTGGGAGCATAAAGTATTCTGGTCTGATGTAATTTCATGTTGAAAAACTGAAGTTAAGAGGAAAATTCTAATGTGTAATCCACAATAACGCTAAAAGAAGAGAAAGAGTGGTTCTAGTTAATACCAGACAGGTTCTGGATTGTACAGCTAGGGGCCCCAAGAGGAAGCCCTTCATAGAGGTAGCTGCTTCCCTTCAGGTCATGTGTGCTTTTAATGTAGTGTTGGTTGATGTGGCACAGACCAGTGTAGTGAACTGATATTTTGGTGAAGAAGATGAAACAATGGTAATGGTGATTTGATTCATAAAATGAAAATTACAGAAAATGTAAAAGATATTTAAGCTTTCAAGAGGTTAGATTTTCTCCCAACAACTACAACTAAATGAAACACTCCATAATAATTTTCCTGCCTCTTCCTCTCACTGATCTCTTGTTTTATAGAGCTAACTCACTCACTTTCTCTCCAAGCTAGACTAAGTATGTTGTACTTCCAATTTTACCCCTTCCCTATACCCAATGCATAACACACAGTTATAAGCAATCATATTTCTTATTATGAACTAAAAATGGAAATTAAAGGTTACCATCAAAAATAAAACCCATTTTTCTTCTCACTATTTTCTTACAAAGTGGGGGAAGGGGTTTGATTCTCAAAATATAACGCCTCATTGACTGCATTCAGAAGACCGGAAGTATCAAGAAAAATTCAAATAACCAAAAACTTAGCAGGCTACTAGACCTACCTCAGAGGAAGATAGACTTGATGCTGAGAAAAAAAAACTCCTTTGCTGTTTGAATCACTAGGCTTTCTGCCTTCTCAATTGGCAAACTGATTGTACCTGTACCCTTTAAGTAGTTCCTTGCAAGAGAAAATCTCCCAGCTTTAAGCAGCCCTCTGCAAAATTCCATCAACATGTATTCCTGGTCTATAAATGGAAAGGCTTTTTCCTGCAAACACTGCAAATCACGCCACATATTTGCCCAATCGTTGTCCAATCGGGCAGGTTGGCGTCGTGCAAATTTTGAGAGTATAAGACGAAGAATTTGTTTTACAGCCTTGTCATCATTATGAGCCTCCAGAAAGAAATTCACTGGCTTTGGAACCTGTAGTTTAAAAAAAAAAGGGGGGGAGGAGGGAGTAGTTAGCATCGGACAAAAAACCAGCTAAGAGTTAATAAGTGGTTTCCATACCGTACTTTGCAAAAATAATCTCCAATCTTGGGGTGAGAAATGTGCACTACACATAGGTGGTCTGTGTGAATTGTGAAAGCTTAAAACCAGAGACCAATTCCGAGGTACGGATACAGTAAGAAATAGAAGTAGCAGAAAACTGATTAAACCCAGCCAAAAGTAGTCTTCTGGGACGGATGATTACGTTATATATAATAGAACTTGCATCTCTAGAAACCAAAGCAAGGCAATAAGACCTCAGGAACAAAAAAGCAGTAAATTGAACAGCCACAAGAGCCTTATAAATCTAAAATGTTATCTAAAAGAACAAGGAAAACTAACAAAATGAAAGAAAACTAGGCCAACTTGGAGTGGGTGCCAGCTGAAGGAGGTGACAAAAAAACATGACCAGCACCAGCTTAATGGAAAACACTGGTCCCATCACCTGATGCCAACGAGGAGGTCAACTAACAGCCGAATTTTTTGTGAGCCGAGGAGCATTGAAGATGTCTGATAATGATAGAAGCAGGAGAGCATAACTACCAAAAGGAGGGATTAAGGAGGCAGCGATAGCCAGTAGACACATCACTAGGACGTGGACATAAGCCAACATTGATCCAGATGTGGAACTCAAGCAACAATATCTTGAGGAGTGGCAAAATTCTCAGCAATTTAGGCTAACTAACGAACGGAGAAGCCAAAACTTTCAAGAATAACTAAGGAGATTGACTAAAAAACTTGGTTAGATCTCAGTTACTTCAGTATGAGGCGGTGGTTGGCCTTGCGATTTATCTTAGGGTTTTAGGTCTAGAGACAGAAGAGCTTCTCTCTAATAAATGGGGCATTCTTCGCTAAATCCATCCATATCAATTGTAACGAAAGCTGAGAACCAATAGCATCCATTCAATGATTTTGATGTGATGTGGTATAGACCTATAGTTTCCCTGCCGTTGCAGTGGTAGCTGACAAAGAATGAGGGAAGAAAATTTTGTGATAGTAGACATATTTCATTTGTTTTCTGTTTTTTCCTGGTATATAACTAATTTGTTATTTAAGGTCACCCTTTAATTATACAAGTAATAAAGAATAAGATGAAGCAGATACCAGGGGATGTCACCCATGTACAAAAGGACTAACAACAAAAGCCTCAAGCCCTCCAGCTATCAGAACAATTCAAGTGCGTTCAGAGACTAATACCTGTCTCCAGCTATACAAAGTCTCAAGAAATGAAACCTTCACTAGTAGAAGCTATACCCTCAAAAATATGTTGCCTTCTTTCTGTCCAAGTACACCACCAAATTGCCAAAGGAATCATCTTCTAAATCTGAGCAAGCCAACCTTTTTCCATCCATCTTTTCCGGGCAACATGAACATAGCCTTTAAAACAAGGTTGGACCCATCCCAATCCAACCAAGGTAGAAGACAAGTGCCTAAGAGAAAGAACCCAAGGACAAAAGCGAAAAAGATGATTTACAAATTCCTCTTCCCTAAGACACAAACTACAATGATTAGTTATGATGAAGCTTCTTCTCATAATCAAGTATGGCATGGATATTGGATCCAATTTATAGGTCCAATGGGTTGGATTTGGATTTGGATTTGAATTTGGATCTTGTTTTGAGATCTAGATTCGGGCCTGATCCCACTCGAGGATCTGTTTATGTAAATGTAAACTAAAGTTAAATGATTGTATAATTTGTTGATAAATAAAAGTTAGTCTTATCAATCTTCTTGTTGGGTAAGCAAAATTGTTTGATAGGTAATATCTCATAACTAATTTTATGTACGAAAATAAATATTATTGGTGCTTTTCCCTTGAAGTTAAAAAAAAAAAATCCACGAGGATCCAGATCTAGATCTGTGGACCCGATGGATCTTGATCTGATTTTTTGTGGATCCATTGGGTCTAGATCCAATCCTCCGAATTCAGGTATAAGATTTCGGATTCAAATTTGCATCTGGTCCAGAGTTGACTCATTGCCACCTCTCCTCTTAATCATAATTGAAAGCTTCTTCATGAACAGCAGCAAAGCGGAAAAACAAGCTTTAGGAGTAGCTTTTGTCAAGCATGTATCAAAAGCAGGGGAGATCCATGGGCAAGTTCTTTAAGGAAGAATCGGAAGCTCTTAATATAAATCGACCACTATTACTATGACACCAAATCATCTCACATTCCCCTCCAAACAAACCTCTAAAACTATAAGGCATTACAAAAACATTGAGCCTGAATCTTTCCCAATGGTTAGAAAGTCTTAAGAAGCCAACATTCCAATGCTTGAGACTAGCGATCAAAACAAACACCTTGTAAATGGTGGAATCTTTAATTAAGTCAAGGAACATGATGAAGAAAGGAAACAGAGGAGAGAAAAAGAGTTGAGGAAGATGATAGCCAGAGGAGAAAGTATGAATCAAACTCAAACTACGTTTGATATGAGTTCCCCAGTCCAAGTAGAATTTTCCTATTCAGATACACCTTATCGATAGGGTAGTTAGTATACTATGGTAAGCAGATCAAAAGAAAAGTCGAGCCTGCACATTTTATTAATTTGATCCAACTGTATATGCTTTCCCACCCCAAAAGAATTCTACAGCTAAGGCGAGGGCTTGCCAAATGACAACAAGACATAGAATAGGCTTATGGGTGGTCATGGAGAGACAATAGACATATACCATTCAGCTCTTGAATCATGAGAGGGGAGAACGAAGGAGGGATGAACAAAGGGTTCATAGATGGAGGACAGAGAAGAAGGAAGAAGCACGAGAGAGCCCGCACTGTAAAACTGGTGTGATAAGACTGATAACTGCAGCTCGCCACTGAAGATGAGAAGCAAAAGAGGGATAGATTGGTAAAAGCCTTAGGGGTTTAGATTTCATTCTAGCCTATCATAGTTGGCCATAATATATATAACCAATCTAACATATATCAACATTTCCTTCTCGTATTCTTTTTTAGTGTAAGGAAGTAACAGTGGAAATAACAGTATTTCGAATGTATGTTCATCACTTTATTATGTACTTTCCCATTATACTTTCAATTTCCGCCCTTTTCCAACTATCCCGCTTTAAGATTAAAGCACATATAAATCATAAGACAACTTAAAATGCTTCAAACACAGGCAAATCAATTTTTGGAAGGAAATAGAACCAACTTATCAGTGGCTGAAACTCAAAACACTCTCCCTTGTACAAATGAGAACAGTTGTTGGAATCCATACTGGATTGTGTCAGCCTGTCACCATCCTACACGGTATGACATCCTAATTCCTAGATTTTTGAGATCATTCAAACCATTCACACATACCACCAAAGTGCAGAAATTAAAATATACAATAAAATAAGCAGTTCCGACTTCCAATCAAGCTAAATGTATCATGTGAATTGTATTTAGTATATCAGTGTAAATATTCTATGACGGTGATGTGCAAGTTTTCATAAATTTAGCAGCACCAGGGAAAGCTTAAAACAACCTGCTATTAAGTGACTCGCTTAAGAATTCAAATTAGCATTTCAAATGTACAGCACAATCATAAAGCAAGGTATATCTGCAGATCTGCTACGAAGTTTCTTCTACACCTACACTAGAATTTCGAACACTTCAGAGGAATTATTGAGCACGATATGATAAAATGCAAACCTGATAAAGAGCCAAGAGTCGGCCTGCTTCAACATGGCCCTCTGCTGATTTGAGTGTTTTCTCTAGGCCCTCTGAACGAATCTCACTACCTGCATGTACATATGCATACAATCATATTCGCCAACAGATTCATCGAAGCCACTTCAGATTTTCTTTGATTGAAAGAGGACATCTCGCTTTTGATACGTATGCATGAAAAATATCATAGATAGCTCAACACATTTCTAAATGATGATTAGGGAAGCCATTTTATTTGAGACAAAAATACTCAGAAATAATAAAAGCAAATTAAAAATAAAAGGTTTCTGAAAACTACACTGTTGGAGTCTTGGAGATCAATTGTTTCATAAATTATTGATGTCACATTGATAGTTGGGCATTCACACTGAAGAAAAAAGTGCAACAACATGCATCCGATAAACAGTAAACTGTAATTCTAATACAGATAAATGTTGCAGTAGGACAAACCTCACCTCTTGCATTTGGAAACTTTGATAGAATTGATGCCATTGTATTCCACCTATCCATAGCATTGCACAAGTATATGCACTGCAAAGCACAGTCAGCTGCTTCCGTCTCATCCACAAAAAAACCACTTTGTACATCCCGACACCATTCATCAATGACTACGGAACAAAATTCAATACTGTTCTGAGCAGCCATCTCCTTCAACCACTGAACCAAAAATGAATCCCCCCTCTGGTGATCTCCCCTCAAATGAAGCTTATTTTTCATAAATGGGATTGCACGGACACGTAATTTTTCAACAATATTATCTTCTTTCACACCCTTCAGCATGGTTTTGAATTTCTCGTAATCAGACAGATGCTCCCATTCAATAAGACTGATAGGGCTATGCATCTCATCATCATTGCCTTCAGAATAAACAAGCTGTTGCAAGTATGAGATGTCATCAAGAAACTGCTGTAACTCATACATACCCCTACGACAACCATACTCAATTAAGCAGATACTGTTTTCTAACTGTCCACTAAATGTATCAATTTCTTGAGCCCTTTCCTTGTACCATATCAACATCTCATCCGTAGACGGCCACAAAATCCCTGATAATTGCTTGATGACTGGTTCAGTTCTAATAAGCACAGATCTTCCATCATTATCAGGCATATTTCTGATATATTCTAGCATATCTTCACATTCAACCCAATCTCTCTCACGAAGAGCAGTAATTGAAGGAGGAGACCTTCCAGGAAGGAGTTGACTGTATGTTTGAACTTGGATCGTTTCAGGTATAGCAGACAGTATTTTCAAAATAAAAGGAGACACGGAGAAAGGATGGCGCTTCAACAAAAGGTTCAAGGCTCCGATTTTACCATTCTCAGCAAGCTTCACAGCAGCTTCATTAATAGGCATTATGCGGAATTTGCTGTATTCCTGCACAGAAAACCTGCACAACACTACGTCATTAAGCAATGAGTCAGTGGTACCTTTGGGTAAAGATATACCTAAATAAAAGGCATCCAAGCTTCTTGTTTTTGACATGGCATCCAAACTTGATGATAGCATTAGAATTAACTAAAAAGCATAGATGATTGGACGAATAGAGAAATGTTTCTGTATACATCCTGCGAAAGGAGAGTATAAGTAAACTTTTGGTGCATAGAGAGAGCCACAAAATGCAATCTTGTGATTATGACTTTAGTGTAATAACATCAACCACTCATCTCTTTTGAAGTTTCCACACAACTGCATCACCCATTAAATAAATATTGTAAACTTTTCTCAGAAGTAGTACTACCTTTACTGCAAACTAGTAGGCAGTACTCAACTCTTTGGGCAAATTGACCACATATTAGTCAAAACAAATAATAATTTCATACATCAATTTTCATAACAATTTTCAAAACACAGCATAATAAAATTTCATGTCAAAGATTGGTACAAAATCAAAGGTGTCCCATTACTTAAAAAAGAAGAAAGGAAATGTGGCCAAAGAAGGTTCCATATGTAACACAAAGGACTTTGTACAAAGTTTATACTGTATTTTCCATGTCTAGATAATCAAACTAGTGTTGTATACTGTATTTCTATCCCTCCCTATCCTTAGCCAAGCCCGATGGGTACCTAGACATGGAAAATGGATTTCTCCAGCCCTTCCTCACCTCCCCTTCCCTTCAAATCCTTCTTTCCAAACACATTTGTCCCCCTCGGTCGATAATTGACACTTGCCACTGAAAAGAACAATAAAATACCAAGTAAAAGTGTGTTGTCAACGTATTCTATCGAATAGTACCTGCCCATGTTTATTCCAAGAAATGTCTCCAGCCTATCCCTGAATTGCAACAATTGAAGTCTTGTCAGACGAAAGTTCCATACATGCTCAGATGTTTCATATGCAGAATCAGAAAACTTGTAGCGATTAGTCAAGTTAAGCCCGTATGCAAGCAAAGCCCTCAATGCATCCTCAGTACGCCCAATCCTCTCTGCACATTCACCAAGCACAAAAGCTTCATCCTTGACATTAGCTAGAAACATATGCACCTCATCACTCCCCTGTCCAGAGTGCAGCCATTGAGACTTAAATACTTGATCCTTATCCAATTTATAACGATCAGCAAAGTCTAAAGCAGACTGATAACTGTGACTCTTGATAAGGACATCATACATTTCAGGAACTGTTTTCTTTGAAAGTGACGACAACCTCCATGAGAGTCTTGATATCTCCACTTCATTAATGTTTCCTCCAGTATACTGCTCTATGTCATGAATGAAATTTATTTCTAAATGATCAGTAGAGCTTTTTCTGTCTTTAGGCAATGGAATATCCAGAACAAACACTTTACCCGAGAAACATTTAGTGTTCTCCAAAACCGGCATAGAAAACATTGGATCATCATCTAGCAGCTTTTTACCAGTTATAACATCAAAAAAGGTTGCAGCACCTCCATTCTTGATAATAATGCACACATGAGCAGACCACCAAGTGAAATCAACAACATCTTCAAAAAAATCACTCTTTGTCTCTCCACAAGCAAAAGGAGAAAGAGATGGGCAGTCAGCATTGAGCTTAAAAATGCTCAAGCGTGCTCTCATATCTAGGGTACCAATAAATTTCCCATGAGGTGAGATCAACACCTTTGGAGATACAACGAGGCCTCTAAAGCCTTTCGGTTTGCTATAAACACCTTCGAACTGCAAACTGCTGACTTGTAGCAAATCTGAATTTTGACTCCAGCTCCATACAGAGAGTGTACAAGACCCTGCAGTTGGACAATTGACAATTGTAAAAAGTTAAGAACTACCCCAAATAAAAGCTCTTTCACAAAATTCTAAAAAATCCCACTCTTGCATAATTTCTTTGAGAGACAAGTATATATTGAATGTGGTAAAGGATACAAATTAGTATACCAGTACTGCTGTTTGTAGACCGAGAAAAATTTGGAGGGCCACCAACCAGAACAAGCAAGCAATGTTCTACATCGTAGTCTAAACAGAATAAATTCAATAACAAATGTCTCTTTATATCACTCCATAACCGTATTGAGGAGAGAGATGCGTTGAGATCCTGACTGATCTCAATTTGATGTAGAGTTCCATCTGAAGTAAGAAAATTGAAGTTGCACCTATAAAATTCACATGATTAATGAGCTTTTCCCATAATGAACCCACAACAGGGGAAGCTGGGAATGAAATTGAAAAAATGAATGAAAACTTACAGGAGAGATCCCACTGTCTCTGTAACATCAGGCACAAAAAGTCCCACAATTGGCAATGTCACTTTAAATTGCCTGCGCTCGACTTTCATTAGTTCTTCACCATTTGATTTGATAAAGTATAATGTGTCCATGTCATCAACAATTCCGAGAACATCATGTGATTCTGACCATACTCCAAGAGTGAATGCATCAATATTATGACCTGAAAAAAACAAGAAGATTTTCAAACTTTCTTTTTCTGGTAAAGATGTGGTAACAAACCTATCATTATGTCTAGGACACCCTGTGTTCTTTGGTTTTTCGTCCTATTACTTCAAAGATTGTAAGCTACTTAGTACTTGCAATAGTATGGTACAAAGACCTCTCATGAGCTACATATAGCAATGGGACACTTCATTATAGCCACAAATGAAATAATTATACTCCGTATATAGAATAGTATCCTTGTCTTCATGTCCATAATGTAACTTTAAATAAAACCTTGTAACTATCCTATATCTTCAAGTCAACAAAATTCCAAATGAAGCTTTTGGATCTATGTCTATGTGATTAAGTGTGACACTTGTATATGAGTTAGCACCATGTTACAAGAGAATATAGCTCCATAGTACAATTCAGAACACAATGGGGTGACACTTACTACTCTTTGACTTTTATATTATAAGTATATAATTAAATCAAAATGGTTCACTGAGCTTTGCAATTGTTATATAATGAGTTACTTGAAAACACTCTCTTGATTCCCGCACAGGAGTAAGGTTGCATACTTACATACATCCAATCTCCCTAACTCTGCCCGAAGCGGAAGCTTTTAAGAGGCATTCGGATAATGTTGATATTCATGATGTTGTGAAATTCAAAACAAATTTCAACAAAGGACATTTATTTGAATGAATATAAATAAAAACTACAGCTACTAGTAAACAAAACACCGCATCAAATACATTAATTTCTCAACTACTCATTATTTAGTAAATCTTACTAATAAAAGTCCCATATGGTTGTTGATAGTCCTCATCCTTCCGTAAAATGGTTATATGATTTCCAACAGCAACTGCTACTCGTTCACCTTTAGGAGAAACAAACAACGACACCAACCTCTTCAATTTCTTTGGTTCTCTGTATGCAGTCCATTTCTCTTTAAGTTGAGCCAAACCTTTAAGAAACACGAAAAATAGAGGGTATTAAAAAAATTGTACTACTATCTTACATAAATAACTGCAAGGATACATTTTCGACTTCGAGACAAACACAAGCACAATGGGTTTACCACCTCACCGCAGATGACATTCACACTCCTGAAGTCCTGAACCTCACTTCCCCCTCCCCCCACTTTTTTTTAAGAAAAAAAAAAAGGAAGTAGAAACATAGTTCATTTGCTTAACGAGATGTCGAAAGGACAGGGTGGGGAGAACTTGCCACTGTACAACGGCAGATCTGGATTTAATACAGATTATAGTATAAAAGAAAAACTCAGCGTAGTACATTCATGAATCAAAAGCTGACTTAATGGTAACCGAAGTGAAAAGTGAAGATTCTCGGTGTGAGACATGTTACCAACAGTTTGTTCTTTGACTACCTAATTCCCTTCTGGTAAATTTGAGTAGTATAAGGTTCCCGTGAGAGTCACCTTATGGTGCAAATTACAAAAGCCACCATTGGATCATCTAAATCAAGGGTTGAGAACGAGATCGGCACGTGACACGGAGTAAAATCGTTAGCCCAATTAGGGATTAGTCTACGTCGTGCACGATCTTGGCCATTCAATTTACACGATCAGTGACTATTGGAAGGTTCACACCATAGGGCGGTTCTCATAACATCTCACCATATATGTATATATACAATTATACATACATATATATGTCCATATGTATGTGACTATGTTCCAATTTCATCTTATGTCTCCAAGAGAGCTTCTACTCAATGTTAATGGTTAAATTTCTAAACTTTTAGGGTTATCTAATAATGTAAAAATATATATGATAAGAATATTCAAATCCTTTGAATCTTAATAAGGTACGTTTATCAATATACTTTCAAAATCAAATATTAATTGTAATTCCATAACTTAAATTTTCATCATGTACATTAAAATATTATTATTATATTCATACGTACTCCATGTACTAGTACTCAGTAGTGTATATTAGAGAAAGAGCAATCATCAACCTTATTAAAAACGGTTAAACTTTTTTTGTAAAAAGTGTAACTGCTGATTGCCTTATTTTAGCAATACGATTAACTGAATTTAATTTTAACAATTTGGTTGATTACATGGTTAAAAGTAACATTATTTTCCTTTGCACAGCCTAGGACATCATTGCCAAATGCCAAGAGAGTGTGTACGCACAAAGACAAATAGGACGGTGGAATGAATTAGCGATTTAGATATTACTTGGCCAAAAGTCAAAGTGTTAATATTCCTGGATCCGCCACTGCCACTATAGTAGTACAGTTCGGAATCAAAGTAGTTATCTAGTACCAAATCCCCTCGGAGAAGAAGTAAAAACTGAACATAGATAACAAAAGAAACTCATACAAATGACTCTCGCATATAGTTTTGCTATAGTGAGCAACCTAGCAACTGTAACAATTTATGGACCTATGCCCCTATTGAAAGGATCAAACAGAGATTCACACATTGATATTCATTACATTCATTACATCAAAAACAAATTAAACTGTATCCAAGTTCAACAACACCGCCAAGATATTTTCGCTTTATTATCCAATAAGTACTCCGAAACGAAATCAATATATTATGTCTACATAATCAAAGCATAATGCATGATTTTACTTGAGTATCATGAAAACACATAGTGAACGACTGAACTCTACACACCACAAGTCCACAACCTCATCTAATCACAATTGCTGTAAAAAACTAAACAGATACTGCAAAATTGCTATACAAAAATCAACTTCGATAACGAAAACACATACCTCGAGACGATAGCAATGATAATACTCCTGAATTAGCATTATCACTCACCTGAAAAATTAGTAAAAATTAATCACTTTTTACCAAAATCAAAATTCTTGCTCAAAAAATTATAAAAAAAATCGAAAAAGTGAGAAATGCAGACCTGTCGAGGAGGATAATTAGGGAAACAAGGACGAGAAGCGTGATGAAGAATTTCATAGAGAACCTCGGACAAGGTTTCTTCCGCCATTGAAGAAAGCTTGAAATTAATGTGATTGGTGGAATAATTTCTGCTTTATATGACCGCCATGAAAACCGCCGCAGCGCCGCCAATTAAGCGCCGTTGACGCGCTTGAAGAGAGAGGTGGAAACTAGAGAAAAGGCGCAGATCTTGATTGAAGAAGGTCTCAGTAATGGAGACGTGGGAGTGAATTTTGATGGGTTCAGGAGGTAGGATAGAGAAAGAAGAAGTGAAGGGAGGGCTAATGTGGTCTTTCGGTGGTTTGATGATGATTTAAGGGACAATATGGAGATTTCATGACTAAGGCTTTGTTCTTTTGGACTGAATTAATGAAAATTTTGTTCAGTTCAGTTTAGACAAATTCAATTCAGTTCAATTAAGTTCAGTTCAGTTCAGGTTTATTTAGTTCAGTTAGTTTCTCTTACAGTTTTCATTCACTTCAGTTCAGTTCAGTTCAGATTTATTCAGTTCAGACAAATTCAATTCAGTTCAGTTCAGATCAATTCAGTCCAAAAGAACAGAGCCTAATTAAGGGTTGTTTATACCGTGTTAACTTTGACCATTAAAAAATAAAAACTCTCGATATTTTATTGATTGAAGTTATATACAAAAAAAACATTTGTTTATAAATACATGCAATTTTTCTACCTAAATGTTGTCTAATGCACTACTTTGTTCAGAATTATAAAATTTGATAATATGGAAGTATGCATTAAGTGTTTTAGACGAACCAAATAAGATTATACTTGAGTATATTTCCTTTCATATGTTTGTGAGGTAAATATGGGATAAAGTTGATAGATGAATAGTACTTAATATGCAAATATTTGTATTTAGAAACGGACCAAGGAATAAGTACTGGTTAACGTTTTAAGACAAATTTAATAGTATAATTTTATATGTTACATAGGACGTTATTTTAAATGGAATATTGAATATTGTATAAAAATTCAAATTATGCACCAAAAATTATACTCAATCCATATATTAACATAATTGAGAGTCACGGGTTCAAACTTTACCACCTTTAGTTCTTGAGGGGCAGTGGCGGATCCAGAAATTTTGGGATGGGGGTACAGATAAGATAAAATAAAAAAAACAAGATACGATGCTAGATTCATTTTATGACTCAAAATTCAATTAAAAACAATATCAATATTCAATAAACGGTTCAAAGAACAACTAATGCCACGCGACGGGAAAACTTAAGTTTCAAATAAATAAATAAAAATTACAAGTACATCCGATGACTTTTTATCGATTATTGGAACCTCCAAATTACTTTCTTCAATTGGAGGATGTTTTGATATGGGAGAAGATAAAGTTCTAGACTTTTGTGATTTTCCTCCACCTTCCTTGCAAAAAAAAATATAAACCTCTTGTTTTTCATATTCCAATTCTAGCATTTATAAGAGACATAAGACATCATTAGAGATTCATTCTAACTTCTAAGGTCTCATATTTTAATTCACAGCCTATAATATATTTCAATTCACCTATTTTTGATGCACAACATCTGAATTAGATTAATCTAATTTCAATATCGCAACTTCTAATTTAAAATTTCAATTCATAACATCTAATTTAAATTCACAACTTCTAATTTCAAATTTCACTTCAACTAATTTCAATTTACAATAACAACTATCTGTTAAAAAAATAGACCTCTATAAAATCAAGATTAACATTTTTTTAGTAGGTAAAGGTCCATAAATTGACAGATAATAAGGAGTATAATTTTTCGAGAAAAAAGAATTTTACCTCCTATTTTCTAGTTATTGGAAACCGGTTATCAAGGA
This sequence comes from Beta corolliflora, assembly GCA_947648045.1. Classification (NCBI taxonomy): domain Eukaryota; kingdom Viridiplantae; phylum Streptophyta; class Magnoliopsida; order Caryophyllales; family Amaranthaceae; genus Beta; species Beta corolliflora. The sequence continues at coordinate 683,066 of CANSZD010000525.1, read as the reverse complement.
CTAGAGAAAATAGAAATAAAGAAGAGAGAGAAAGCGAGTTAAGAAAGAGAAATGTGAAAACCTAAAAAAAAAAAGAGAAACAAAAAATGTGAACTAATAGATTCACATAGGAGAGAGAAAGAGAGAGATGAGACTGACTTGAGCAAAGTACATCTTTTCTTTTTTACTGAGATATGAGTAAAGTACAGTTTTTATTTTTTTATTTTTCGTTTTTCCCCATACCAACTTTACTTTCTTCATATATTTTTTAGGATTGGGGGGACAGTGTGTACTCCCCTAAATCCGCCACTATTGAGGGGTAGTGATATGTCTTATCTTTATCTCGATGTCAAAAGGTCAAACTACAAAGCTTTACTTGATTACACATGAGAGATTCATCTCTAATATGGTTCTTCTCCTTATCAAGATCATATCATGCCTTAAATTTAAGTATATATTTCTATTTTTGCACCATAAAACCTTATTCTTTCGGATAGAATTTGGCTTATCATAACTTAACTAAAGAGAGTTAAAAATAAACTCAGAAATAAGTCCGAAATAAGAAACCTTAACCAATAAAACTGAAAGATCTCTAAGTAGTATAGGCTCCTTTTTTTTGGATTTGGAGAAACTGATCTGGATTGCGAGAAAGTTGAACATGAGAGAGTGTGTGAAATAAACTGAACTGCAAATAAGTCCAAAAGAACACGGCCTACCCCCAACACTTTATCTTTCTTACACTTATCTCAAACTACCTACTTTCTCCAATTTTGTTCGCAAAATCATCAGGATTCAGGATATAAAAGCAAAGCAGGACAAATTCAGTGTAAAAGGCTTAAAAACTGAAGAAGCAAAACAAGCTAATTGAGATGGAAAAACCCAGAATTTTTATGGCAGTGAAGACTGAGAGTTCTAAGCAAGGGCTTGTTCATTGTTTATTACATTTTGTAACTTTCTTACCAAAACCAGATTTTGCTAAGATTATTACTCGACTTCTAAGTAGAAGTAAGATTCTATTCACCTCTCTTTTATTTTATTTTTTGAAAAAACTAGAATTTAAAGCTCTCAAGTTTCTTATACTATATGTGATCAATTTTGTATTTTATTGTGGAAAGTAAAATGTAGAAGAAATTGTGTTCTTAATTATTTGTTACATGCATGATTCACCTGTTTGTTCATTCAATTGTGAGTTTGTGAGCAACCCAGCTCAATAATATTTGTTCCAAACGAAAGGTAATATTTAGAATGGAAGAAAAATCAATTTATACGTAGAAATATATATGACAGTTTATCTTTTCTTTGAGATGAGAACCCAGAAATTAGGGCTCCCAAATTTCATGTTTATATGGTCAACAACGAGAGTGGAGTATTCTTTATTGTAAAAACTGGACAAAAAAATTATAATTAACACACTTTTCAAGATACTAGTTGTTGCACCGCGCGCCTATGCGCGCGGCACCCCAAAATAGTATAATTGTTCTATTCAAAGTATGTTGGCCTTAATTAGTAAGATGTTCATTTTGCAATCATTTCAAATAGGTGGTAAGTACACTTGTTGTTTAAGCTTTATTAGGCAAACTAAGGAAGGTTGATGTGCAAATATGATTAATTTACTCGTTCACTTCATTCGAAAACAAAATACATAATTAAGTTTATTTGAAGTGCAATTTTAACTGCTAAGCTAGCAACTTTTAGTAGTAACAGGAATCGGAACGTGCTGCTAGCTTGTAGGTCTCTCACATGTCTTTGAAGTGTTTATGTTTTTTTCTAGCCAAGCGTAGGTGCGGTGTATTTGTAAAATGCAAGGCAAGCATTACTAATAGACTAATAGCATAATTGCAGTGGTAACTATTACAAACTGTAGTGTTCTGTGCTAGTGTTCATAAAGATATATTGCACATAATCAGTAGCAAAAATATCACACTAAACGATGTTAAGTAGAATAGCTAAGCACTACCCTAGTAAAACCAAGAAATAATGTTAAGATGGCAAGTGCTTGGGGTGTTCCATAGGAACACACAGCTTAACTGTTATAAAAAGTACCAAAAGGGGGGTGTTCCTATGAGAAGCCCACAAAAAAACAAAAGGAACTTGAATGACAACTAATGTGTCACTCCCAACGGATGGACTTAGGGACCCAGCTAAGGATCCTGCTTCTTGCAAGAGAAGTTGCAGGGCCAATTTAGCAATGCGATCAAAATTGAAGGTCCCCTGAAATGCAACAAGGGACAATGTTACTTTGCTGTGGGCAAATTGCAACAGGAAATCATGGGCATTTAATTTACCTTTCGTTATTATAAGCATGATATAAACTGTTGAACTGATACATAAAGTGTGGAAAAAATTATTTATTGCCATCTATTAATTGCGCCAGGATTGATATGTTTCATAGATTTCAGTTTAAAATTACTGCTAAGAAATGAGTACATGCAATTATTAGAGCATCAATGTTATTCCATAATGTTCAGTTTGTAAAACTCAAATTAAATTTAAACCTGAGAGCGAACCGAAGGACAATTTTAAATCGTGAACAAATGGATTGTAGATCTTAATTATAGTATGTATCGTTAAAAACTAAAATGGTAAGGAACAATAAAAGAGAAAGAGGCAAGAGAATTTACTGTTATGTGGAGGGAAAACAGTATGCAGAGACACAGAAAGAGGAGAGGACAGAAGGAAGAGAAGTTTAATTGTGTGATTTGAGAGTGAATGAATGATAGGTGGCTTGGATTGTTTTGCTTCTTAGGGACAGCGGATGGTGTAGTGAATGAGGAGCGAAGCAAGGAGTAAATGTGTTGACATATTTTTTTTGTTTGATTATTATAGTTGTAGCTTTTGAAAAGTATTAGCTGATGCATCATAGTATAATGGCAGGCTAATCATCTAGTGTGTAGTGTAGACTTACATCGAAAATCTGTGAATATATTTCTGTTGCTGGTTGTTTGAACAACATCTCACATTCTTGAGTAAAGGCTGTGAATGTCATTTCATCAGTATCATCGCAAGCATCGAACTTGAATGTGATCCTGTTTCATAAGTATATTAAGAGTAGTAAGGGCCTGGATAAGATAAGCGGGTGGTAGAAGTGGTTTTCCTGCTTTTGTTAGTGGTGGTTTGTGTGCCTATTTACCTTGGCGTTGCAATGCACTTTTCTTTTAAACAGAACTTGCAAGTGTAGGATTCACCGCATTCCGATTCAACTCGCTTTCCACAGTTATGGCACCCAATATATGGAACCATTCTAGATCGGTCAAGCTAAGGGATAATAACTCGGATCCAGTATTTTTCTTCTCAGAGGGTATTCTCTGGCTGCAATTTAAAGTAAACGATGCATATGAGGTGCTTCTTTGGCGGTGTATAGGAAATAGTTCTTAAGCGCACCAACATGTGTATTCATAAGTTTTATGTAAAGATGGCATAAATGAATTTGAGCTTCAAAGTACAGATTCAGGATTTAACTATGACTACACACAAGGTAAGATTTAACTATGTAAGATTATAACTTATGCTTCCTCCGTTCCAAAATAAGTGAAACACTTCTCTCATTTATGTGAGAGCTTTTTGAGACAAGTATTTCACTTATTTTGGAACGGAGGAAGTATGTAGAAATGTACGTATAAGTTTGTGCATTACAGTAGGCTATAGAGATGTGTATATTACCTTCTTCTTAATCTCTTCTAGTGTAATAATGTCTATGTTATGAGGTGGATTCCTCACTGCAACAACACGCGCCATGCGATCAACCACAACTGTGCACTTTTCTACAGCCTTGCAAGGGAGATGGGGATTAGGACAGCTAGTGTTTAGTCATTTCCTTTGGTAACTGATTATAAGGATACGTTTCAGCATCTACACGTACCATTTGCGAAGCGCATCCGTTCTTTCTCTAGCTGGGTTCCGGTGGAACATGACTGACATGCTTGTTGCAAGGGAAAACCCTGCAAAAAATTTGTTTATCAAGCAGAGGGGGAAGGTTGTGTTTCTTTGTACCATTTGTGCATTGGAGAGCAAATAAATGTACAGAATGGATATATCTAATAGATGGCTGATTAGCAAAGAATAGGTCAAGACTTCATGGCATGTCAATATAGACAATTCAGATTAGATGTCCTCTTGTGGTTTCTATGATACTTGGAACAGAATGCAAACTTTGAAGACTTTAACACAAATCTAGAGCAGGAAAATGGATGATTAAGAAATTGTCACTTCAATTTCATTATATCAAGTGGGATCAGATTCAACCAAATCCTGAGTATCAATAGTCAATAAAAAGGCCTTTTTTCATTTTTTTATTATTTTCTTCTTTAAATTATACCTTATATATTCTTCAGAATGAGTTTCCTTTTTTTTTATTGGGTGATACAAGAAGTGTAGATGTTGTTGATACTATAACACCTAGCATACCTGTAGGTGGAATGTACACATAGATATCGAACGAATTTTTTTGTCCTGATTTTCCCCCATAGCTAGTGGTATGAGTTTTGTTTTGTTTCCAGAATATCTGCTTCTATTTTAATAAGGATATGGATTTTCATTATTTTTTATGTTTATACATCAGATAAGGATATTTTTATGGGAAAATTGCCAAAAATAAGCTAACCTTTGGTCCATCTTCCACATTTAAGCCAAGCTTTTGATATTCTAGAAATAAGCCAAGCTTGATATCACTTTAGCCAAATTTAGGTTGAGTGATAATTTGACCGATTAGTAACCTGTTGCTTCAGGTTAATATTATTATTATTATTAATTAATAATAATTGTTGTTATTTAATATTATTATTATTATTATTATTATTATTATTATTATTATTATTATTATTATTATCATTATCATTATCATTATCTTCATCATCATTATTATTAATCTCCCCACCACCACTGCCAACCTTAGCCACCACCATTGCCACCGCCACTAAACACCCACCAACCACTACCACCCCCTGCCACCACCACCACCAAAGAAGTCAAACCACCTTGGACCTACTGCCAACTACCCAACCCACACCGAAAAAAAATCGCACCACCCAAAATCACACTAGCTAAAAAATTGCACCACCACCAAAGAAGCCAAACCAACCCACCACCCAAAATAGCACCAGCTACCCAAACCCGCAACCCGAACCGCCCACCAAAACCAACCCACCCAAAAGAAAGCCACCACCCAAACCCCACAACCCCAACCGCACCACCCAAAATTGAACTAGACAAAACAGAACCACCCAAAACCGAAACCCCAAAGCACAACCCCCACCTCGCAACCCCCCCCAAATCGAAAACCCCAAGCACGAAAAACCCACGATCCCACAAGGCCACAACCCCACCCTAAAAGGAGAAAAAAAGAAAAGGAGAAGAGAGAGGAGATGCGGTGGTGGTGAGGGCGATGGCGGTGGCGGTGGCGAGGACGAGGGCGAGGGCGAGGGTGATGGCGGTGGCGGTGGTTAGAGCGAGGGTGATGGCAGTGACGGTGGCAAAGGCGAGGGCGGTGGCAAGGGCGAGGGCGGTGGCTGACTTAAGAGAAGAGGGATAAGAGATATGAAAGAGACCAATGAAGAGAGAGAGCACCGAATGAGAAAAAAAGGGGGAAAATATATTTGTTAACCTGTAAAACAGGTTGTAGGTAAACTGACCTAAAATTGGCTGATATGATATCAAGTTTGACTTATTTCTGGAATTTCAAAAGGTTGGCTTAAATGTGGTAGTTGGCCCAAAGGTTGCCTTATTTTTTGCAATTTTATTTTCCTATTTTTATTTGTATATTTTCTGTTTTAATGCCAGACTATGTTTAATAGCCTATTAAAGCATGTAATTTTGATGTACATAATTCAGAAACCAAAGAGGACAGATCTAAATAACAAGGCATCATATAACGAACAATACAAAGCATGCTACGACACTATAGCAAGACCGCAAGTATAATAGTAAAAAGCAAGCACATTTGCAAGCATAGTAAATTTGTAAAAGGACATCAGAAACACATAGCTAAGCATATGGTAAAAAGGGTCCAGAATGCACGATTACCAGGAATTGGCTAAGAAACCGATGAGGAGCGTTTTCCAAGAGACAACACAAGTCCTACGGGAAAAGCCAGATTAAATTAGCTTTGCAAGTTCCAGTTTAACCATAAAGCAACCCAACATTTAGACACAAGTAACAATGAAGTAAAACATCCAAATCATAACTATCTTTTCAAAAAATAGCAGAACAAAATAAAAACCAGTATGCAAGTTCAGAGCTATGCAACATGAATTCCATACTACAAAATACATAAGTAACAAATGCAAAACAACAATAGGGGTCCCTAACTATTTAGCATGAAACCCGAAAGGTCTAGGGCACGGTTGCAAATATGTTACATGTAATCCAAAAGGTATAAGCCAAGGTTCCTAACTATTTAGCATTTAATCCAAAAGGTTTAGCACGAGATCCCATCCACCATGACAAGGCATCAAAATATGACATTATAAACTTATCTTACGACCATTAAAGTTCCTTTATCCCACCGCCACTATTAATACAAATATACGTGGTAAGCAAATAGTTTAAATGTGATGAAAAGCAAAGATCAAACAGCAAATGGCAATTCTATACTATGAAATTAAAAGGCATAGGTATAGAACTTCTAATCTAACATTTTTAGAGCAAGAGCATGCATAAGATTAGTTTTAATTAAAAGGGAAAACAACATTAAATTTCAAGTGAATAAGAACACAAAAATAAAATAGAAACATTAAGCAAAGTGCATCACATAGTAATTAAATGTTCTTTAGTTCTTTTTGGAACCAATTTATAAGAGTCAAGCTAGATTTGTTGTGTAATTTTTTGCCTGTAATTATCTTTGTATAAATTGAGATTGAATTTAGTTTGTGTCAAGTTCGCAGTGTCTGTTTAATTAGAAGTGAAGATACTAAGCAAGAAAGTAATTCTTAGGTGCTTTTGGATGCAAGGAGTGAATGGAGCAAGAACCTACCAGTTTTATGAGAATGAACACAAAGAGGCAGTTCATTTGATAGCTAGTATTTATACCAAGGGTTTATGTAAGGAAAACTTCAACCCTAAACTGGAAAGTACAACCCAGTGGGAGAAGGTGAATAAACAAAGGTAAAAATAAGTGGAGATTGTACTCTCAGCCCTTTGTGTGAAGCTAAATGAGCATGAAAACCGGAGTGCACAGTTTCTTCACTGGGTGAAACAGTGCTTGTACTTTTCTTAAGTGTATTTTTAGCCAAAAAAACAAACAGCTCTCAGTAGCTTCTGAGCATTTGGTGCTAATTGTTCCTACGCAATTTCTGGGACCTAATAAAGTTTGCAACAATGCAATAATATGCACGAATTATTTTAATTCCATATGGATAATTCTAATCAAACAAAGAACAAAGTAAATCAATTTCCATATGGATAATTCTAATTAAACGAAGAACAAAGTAAATTCAAGATATATTTCCTAATCATTGAGGAAGACAGGTAGCAGAGCAGGGCTAACCCAAACACAGTAAGGCTAATTAAGCAAATTATAATGGATAAAAATTGTATTCACTCATTGAGCAAGATATTAATATGTAATATGGACCGAGCTTTATTTAATTTCCAATTAAGAAGCTCACTTGCAGCAAGCCCGTCTGGGAAACAGCTGCATCAGCCCCTGGAACATCGATTACTAATTGAATGTCCTTTAAGATCCATCCGCAAAAATTGAATTGAATGTCCTTCAGGATCCATCCGCAAAAAATTGAGGTGCTAATTGAACTGTAGATGTGAATTAGCAAAGGAAACAAAAAGGATATGGGAGAAATTCGAAAGAAACGTTAATGGCGGTGAGTCAACGCCCAAAAGCATGAGAGAAGGTGAAAAAGCGTAGAAAGGAGGACGAAGAAAGTGGGAGAATGACAGGTTGGCAAAGGAAAGGGCGGTAAATTCAGGAAGGCCTCAGCATGTGCACAACGCGTGGCTCCCTTATGAACATTATATTTCATGTAAATGTGACTCAGGTCACTATTGATTTCTACAGTAGCAATACATATTCTAGGAAATAACATTGATTATAAGGAAGACCCTTGACAATTGAATAACCGTGACAATATCTATGTGGGATATCTATGAGGTCACTACATATTCTAGGAAATAACATTGATTATAAGGAAAGAATATGCCCCAAAAAAAACAATATGCTTCAAAGTATCATTGCAGCTTCCCCCAAAACAGTAAATAAAGAGTTCTAATCCAACTCAATAAGAGTCCAGTAGTTTAAACAATATCGTTTTCCCTTGAACTCAATCCCTCTAAGCCTTGTTTACAGACCTCCTTGTGTAACCTCAAATAAAAATAACCTAAAGTAATTTTAAACCCTGCTTATATACTGCCTTTTAAATCTTCAAATAAAAAAGATCACAAAAGCAACTTAAAGCAAGAGGCAAGGTTACCGATAGTCCGGTATATCTCCGCTGCAAAGAAACTGTCACCAATATATTCAAGGCATAAGCAAGACCCACACTAAAAAGAAGGATTTTAAGCACAAGCAACAAGTAATAAAACATTGCAAGTAGTGAGGTAAACCATTAGAGGAGTCTCTTGTAAAAGCTAGGCAGATTCCAAGGCAAATAAAGAAGACATCATTCTTGCTATATAAAGACAAAATGTGAAAATCTTGATAATATAAAAGGCACCGAAAAAATAAAAAAATGGAAGCAAAACTAACAGGAAATTAAATAGGAAAATTTAAATGAACTAAAAGTAAAGATTACCGTCCAAAGGAAGCAAAGATGGAAAGAAAAGGAGAAAATAATAGGAAAGGAAAAGGAAGATAGAGATTACCTAGAGTGGGGATTAGGGTTTGGGCTCAAAGAAAACCACTCCATCTTTCTTTCACGTCTTCCTCTCTGAAATGTAACCTAAACATCAAATTTTATATAATTGAAGTTCGAAACCTTAAAATACAATGAAGTAAAAGCCTCTAAAAAGTGCAATTCCTAGCCATCCAAAACAAAACCATCCACTTTGGACTGGAAAGTCTAAATAAATGATTGAAGAAAAGGAAATTACCAAGAATAAGCTAATTTGACCCAGATCTGTGATATCTATAAGAATGAGTGTGGAGCCAAGGACGCATTTCTCGAATTTGAATCCCACAAATGGCGTAAAGAGTTCCTTTTTCGGCTTTCTAGGGCTCCAATAAGGTTTTGCTAGTACAAATACCCAAAATTCCTTGAATAAGGGAACATTACGCAAGAAACAACATTGAAAGCAAAGATTAGGTGATTCAAAGGAGAGGAACTCACATAATTCTTTAATATTTGCTTTTCACCACTCACCAGAGACCGAAATTTCAAGAGTTCCTCCATATTTTCTTTTCAGTCTCCAAAAAATGTAACCCTTAAACAAACAAAAAAATCACGAACTGGAAAAATACAAAGCGAAATAAATGAAATCAAACCTTGAAGATCGATTAGATAGAAAGAAAGGAAATTTACCAACAGGATCAAGCAAAAAAATAAAATCAACTCAAAATTGCCAACAAAAAGCTAATCTTACCCAGATTCGTGAAATCCATGAGAATACATGTGATTTCTTCGAAGCCCATCTATATTCCGATCGAGAAATGCTTCCTTGACCCGCCGAAACAAAACCCTAGGCATGTGCGACTGCCGATGAAATTAAATTGTGTTCTTGAGAGAGAAGCTAAAAATTCCAACAAGATCAAACCCTAGAATTTGAATAAAGAGAGATTGAGAAACGAACAGAAAGAGGAGGGAGAATTTGTTGTTGTTATGTGTGGAGGAAAAACCAGATCCAAAGACAGAGAAAGAGGAGTTATGAGAGAACAAAAGAAAGGAAAATCGTGCGGTTAGGAGTGAAGGAGTGATGGATGGCTCAGATTGTGTGGGTGCTTGTGAACAGTGATTTGCAAGGTTTTGTGACTCAGAACACTGTTTAAATGAACAGTGCACAATCTTCCAACTTTTAAAAGGTCTAGGAAGAAATGTAGCTGACAATGTTATAACATAATCTATTGGTTTATAATTGCATGTGACTGATTAGTTTGTTCATTGACTTTCTAAGTGAAGTAAAGAAGGCATCATTTTGTTGTTATATTAAGTATGTATAGCACAAGGTTTGCCAGAATTACAGCTTATGCTTAGAAGTAATGGCATTAGCTTATTTGCGTTGTCTTCTTTTTGTTTTGGTGCTTCAACAGGCATTCCTATGGTTCTTGGCTTATGGGTCGACCGAGGTAATTCATTGTTCATTTTGTTGAGGATTTTTCTATCCTATTTTTTCTATATAAAAAAAATGTGCTATGTATCTATCGATTTGATCGTCATTTTAGTTGTTTGGTTGTTTTTGTCAGGTTCACATTGTGTATATTTTTTTTTTTGGGCCCCCTTTCGGAAACCCGTGGTAAGATGAATTTCCTCTGGGCTGCCCTCGCACAGGGCCACTCACCCAGAGGCCCAACAAGCCCAAACCCCCTCCCCCCAACAACAATATTGAAATTTTTGCTTCCACCAAGATTTGAACCTTGGCCTCCCATGTGGGAAATAGGAAGCCATACCATTGGACCCAAGGGTCCTTGGTGGTTCACATTGTGTATATGGGAGATAGGAAACATGAGGAACACCAACAAGTTCAGGATTCTCATCATTGGATTCTGGCAAATCTTCTTGGAAGGTATTCAATCTATATGTATGTGTCTGTGTGTGTGTGTTCTACAGGGCAGTGTTGTTGACTAAATATTAAATGACTACTCATACACAATTTGTACCTGAATGATCAGTGAATGTTTTTATTCTAGGAAGAACTCGAAAGTTCTTTGTTTAAGATACTAAAATCAAGGATAAAACTTGGTCCAGTGGATAGTTGACTTTTCATGCAACCCAAGGCAACCCGCGACCCTAAGGTCCAAAAAATATTTTCCAAAATTTCCTATTTTGATTATGATTTTTTTGTTCCAAAATATGCAAATAAATTGTTCATTGTGGAATTGTTTCGTTTTGAAGTAGCATGATGTGATTGATTTTATTCTATAGAGTCAAAAGAATTAGTCACTCTTTTGTTCACGAGTTAAGCTATGTAAATGCAAGTGATTTGAATCTAAAGTATATGGTAGGAAGGAGCTAGCCAGGTATGATACACTCATTATAATTCATAACGATGGGAATAACCATCCATGCAAAGGGGCAATTTTTTCATATTAGGATGGGTATTTCAGACTCAGTGACTAGGTATAAGTGGGTATTTTGAAGAGAAAAAATGGTGTGTGGACCTTGAATCCACAATTGTGCTTGGTTTAATATTCTTCGGAGCCCTGCATTGAGTTGGTATTTTAATTTGTTTAGTTAGGAGTAGGTTTTCACCTTTCCATTATGTGAAACAGTGAAAGGCCTTCTCAATGTGTAGTTTCACAAATAGCACTATTGACTAATCAAACCAAATGGCTAAGTGTTTTTTGTTTGTCTCGTGCATTTTCATAATAAGTTTTAAACATTTGGAACTTATTTTAGTTACCGAATTTTTTTAGGGCAGATGTCTAATTGCTCTCTACTGCTGCATGAAGGATTACATGGTTGTCCATGGGGATACTATATGCTGTTTTAGTTGGCCATTAGATTTGTCATTGGTGATCATAGTAGTACACGGGCACCCTGATAAATACACAGTGTTTCTAATTTCGTCGAATGCGTTAATTATAATTTTGTGCTAATTTTGCCCATACAAATTGCTTTCATCAGATGCCATTGTGGTTTTAAAGTTGATACCATTTTTTCTGTGCTTGAAGCAAAGAAGCTGCAGAGCAATCTATTCTGTACAGCTATAAGCATGGTTTTCAGGATTTGCTGCCATCTTAACCAAGTCCCAAGCTGAAGTTATTGCAGGTCTTCATCTATAGTCTATAGATGAAATTATTATATTGCAGCTTCACTGTCTTTCTAGTTTCTATCTTATTCACTAAATTATTTGTACTATGTAAAATCCTGCAGATCATCCTGAAGTTGTTGCCATAGTCCCAAATAAGATTTTTTAATGTACAAACAACTAGAAGTCGGGATTTCCTCCATGTAATTTAAAACCCCAACTCACTGATGGAATTCTGTCAAAGGCCCATTATGGAGCTGGAACTGTAATGGGCATCATCGACACTGCCACACTGGTACATGTTTAGGTTCACAATGCGATTTATATTCAACAATACAGGATATATACATTATCTTTTAAATTTTATCGTGCAGGCATATGGCCCTGACATAAATTTTATCGTGCAGGCATATTGCAGTGATAATTTTTGCATATCATGTATGTTCTCTATCATAAAGTAAAAGAAAAGAGGGTTAAAAAGATCCTTATTAGCATTGTTTTCGTATGCAGGGACAATCTTTGTTTGGAAAGGGTTTCAACAGGTTCTACCCTCTTGTATATGGAGGAGAAATTGGAACTTCAGCTAAAGCAATGTAAAGTATCTGTTTACAAGTACATGTTCTTTTTTCATCATTCCTGTCATTTCATTTCTTATGAACAGAAATTGTGCTTCCGGAAGCTTAGACATCGCATTAGCCGCCCGATCGAGGAAAGGTGGTTCTCTGTTTTCAATCTCAATCACAAATTCACAATGGGCATCGGATATTGCTAGTTGCTACTAACACTGTCAGAAAAGCCAATTCAAGGGTGCAGGCTAGGTTTGATATTTGCAGAATTTACTACAAAAGATGTTCATCTCACTTCGAGCTTCCCTACTGTTTTGGTCGACTACACGATAGGAACATCTCTTCTGAGTTCTGAACTACATTCGTGCAGCCAGGTAATCACTAACTTAACTTTATATACTGTTGGATTCAAGGCTTGAAAAGCCTTTGTCTTCTTTTCTATAGAAGTCCCACATTGCTTGTGGGAGGGAATACTTCCTTGTTTTTATATTCCCTTCTTTCTTATTCTCATTGAGTTGGTACTTGAGATGCTTTTGTAGTTGGATATCAAGCTTTGGTTTGGGCTTGCTATCACACACGCGCGCGCCGCCCGCCCGGGCCAGGGCTTTGGGGAATAAACTTAACTTAACTATCTTTTTGGACCCAGGCTGATTGCGTGTGTATCTGTTGTGGGAAGACTGTAACGTTTTGAACGTTACAGTATTTATGGCAATCCCTTGATATCCTCCCCGGATTTAATGCATTCCGTTTTTTGGTCTGATCTCCTCTTATAAGATCAGTACATTATTCTTCAGTTGAATATACAGAAAATCATTCTCTCTCTTCTTCTCTTTTCTTCCTGGGTACGTGCTAATCTCCATAGCCTACTCTGTTAGTGGTGACAGTTTGGGTTGCTGTGTTAACCTTGGGGAGCTTTCCGGCCAGATCGATTACCACCGTTGTCGGGCCGTAATTGCTTTCAAGTCAGTGGTCTCCTACCACGGCACAGCCTTGAAATCAGTTTCTTCCTTGCCATTGCAATTGTCAGTTTTTAACAATTTGAAAGCAATTAACTATTTGCAATGGCTGACGTTTCGAACAAATCCATGGCTCACCTTTCAAAGCTTGAGTCTCTTGACGGGAATAACTACAAACGCTGGGCTCAAAAACTGCTAATGTTTTTTGAACAGTTGGACATCGACTACGTTCTTTTCAAGGACTCGTCCCGTCGCCATTATTTCTACAGGTGATTCATCCTCATCTCCTTCTGCTTCTGTTATTAAGAAGAATGAGGACGAAATTCTAAAATATGAAAAAGATAATAAGACTGTTCGTTTTCACCTCCTTAATCTGATGACAAACAACCTGTTTGATTTATTCATGGTACATAAATCATCTAAACTGATTTGGGAGGCCCTTGAGAAGAAATATGGGGCTGATGATGCTGGGAAACAAAAGTATGTTGTCGGAAAGTGGCTGGCTTTCCAGATGGTTGATGACAAACCTGTCATGGACCAAGTTCATGTCTACGAAAATTTGTGTGCTGATGTCTTAAATGAAGACATGAAGATTTGCGAAGTTTTTCAAGCTAATGTATTACTGGAAAAATTCCCCCCTTCCTGGAGAGAGTTCCGTAATAATCTGAAACATAGGAAAGAGTTTCTGTCTCTTCAGGAACTCATTAGTCATATGAGGATTGAAGAGGCAAACCGAATCAAGGACAATCAGGACTCTGTTGTTGTTAATGTTACCAAAGCTAACCTGGTGGAATCTGCTGCTGCTTCATCAGGATCTGATAAGTTTAAGGGTAAAGGTAAGAAGGTCAACAACAAAGGTAAGAAGCAAGGGAAATTAACCTGATGGTAAGATTCAGAAGAGGTCTGTTCTTTGCTATGTATGTGGCAAGCCTGATCATAAGGCTTACCAATGTCCTCAACGCCAAGGTTCCGTTCAAAAGCAAGCTCCTCGAGGCTAACCTTCTTTGAATCGATGACATTGTTGCTGCTTGTGGTTGTTGAAGCAAATCGAACGAGAATAGTTCGATTGGATTTTGAATACCGGGGCCTCGAGGCATTTACGTGCAAACAAGGAGCTTCTCCATGACTTCCGGGATGCTACCGAAGGCGAGTGTGTCTACATGGGCAACGCGGCAAATCCTTGGAGTGCTTGGACAAGGAAAGGTCACTCTAAAACTTACCTCTGGAAAAACCCTCTCCCTTTCAAATGTTTTGTATGTTCCTACTATGCGTCGCAACCTAGTGTCACGGTGCCTTGTTAAACAAAGTCGGTTTGAAAATTGTTTTTGAGGCCGACAAGGTTGTAATGACTCGTGGTGGGGAGTTTGTGGGGAAAGGGTATTTAAGTGGGGGTTTATTTATTTTGAATGTTGCTTCTTCCATTGTTCCCTGCTATTAATAAAACTATTTCCGGTTCTCGCTTATATTGATGAGTCTTTAAATTTATGGCATGGTAGATTAGGGCATGTGAATGTTGCTTCTATTAAGAGACTAAGGACCTTAGCTTTAATTCCTAATCAGTCCACACAAGAATTTTTAAGTGTCCAATATGTGTTGAAGCAAAATTTACTAAGAAACCTTGCAAAACCGTGACTTAAAGGACCACACAACTTCTAGAATTGGTTCATACGGACTTAGCTGATTTCTAGAACACTAGAAGTAGAGGAGGAAAATTTTGGTACATTTCCTTTGTTGATGATTATTCGAGGTACACTAAGTTATACCTTCTTAAAGCCAAAAGTGAGGCGGGGAAGCTTTTATAAAGTATAAGGCCAAGTAGAAAACCAACTTGATAGGAAAATCAAGAGGGTTAGGTCGATAGGGGTAGAGAGTATGAGAACTTCTCTTTGAATGACCACCTGTGAGAAATTGGGGATCATTCATGAACTTAGTGCACCCTATGTACCTCAACAAAATGGTATAGGCGAACGGAAAAACGAGGTCTTTGAAAAATATGATGAATGCTATGCTTGTAAGTTACGGGTTGCACGATGAAATGTGGGGGAAGCGAGTCCTTTCGACTGCCATGTTCTTAACCGAGTACCTCACAAAAGGTTAGATAAGACTCCTTATGAACTGTGGAAGGGGTATCCTCCAAACTTGAGCTTTCTTAGAGTGTGGGGGTGTCTAGCTAAAGTTGGGTCGCCCGATTATAAGAAGTCAAACATTGGACCCAAGACTTTTGATCTTTGTGTTTATTGGCTATGCTCATGCTGCTTATAGGTTCATGACTTTGAGCGATAGGTCTATTTGTGAATACGGAGAGATCTTGAGTTTTTTTAACATGTTTTCCCTTTGAAAAAGGGTGTTTGTGCTTCGTGCCTTCTTGTTCTTCTCCTACTTGTTGATTTATCTACTTGTTCTACGCATGATGTTGTTTTATCTACTAGTAATATTCCTGCTGATTTGACTTTAAGTAGTACTTCAGTTGACATGCATGCTAGTAGTTCTTCTGTTGTGGATGAGCCTAGGAGAAGTAAAAGACCTAGAGTAGCAAAAGACTTTGGTTCTGATTTTGTCACTGCTTTTCTATCTGAAAGTTCTTATGTTGACTTGTTGAGTGATGAACTAGTTTATGCTTTCATGATAGAAGAGGATCCAAAGACTTTTGAAGAGGCAATGAGATCTGTGGATGCTAGTTTTTGGAAAGAGGCCATTAAGAGCGAGTTAGATTCCATAGTATCTAACTCTACTTGGGAGTTATCTGACTTACCTAAGGGGTCAAAGACCATAGATAGTAAATGGATCTTTAAAAAGAAGTTGAGACCTGATGGGACTATAGAGAGGTTTAAAGCTAGACTTGTCATTAAGGGCTTTACTCAGAGGAAAGGACTAGATTACTTTGACACTTATTCTCCTGTGACTAAGATAGCCACCATTAGGACCCTGCTAGCTCTTACTGCTATTCATGACTTAGTTATACATCAGATGGATGTTAAGACTGCTTTCCTGAATGGTGACTTAGAGGAGGAGATTTACATGTCTCAACCTGAGGGTTTCGTGGTGCAAGGTCAAGAAGGTAAAGTGTAAGTTGAGGAAGTCCTTATATGGTCTCAAATAAGCTCCGAAACAATGGTACGAAAAATTTGACAGTACTGTTGTGTCACATGGCTTCATTGTCAACAACTCTGACTCCTGTGTATATTCTAAATTGATAGGATCAGATTGTGTTATTATATGTCTTTATGTGGATGACATGTTGATTTTTGGTAGCAACTTAAAGGTTGTTAATGATATTAAACTTTTCTTGTCATCAAAATTTGAGATGAAGGATTTGGGAGAAGCTGATGTGATTTTAGGAGTAAGACTTAAAAAATTCTCCGATCGCATTTCCCTTAGTCAGTCTCATTATGTGGAAAAGGTGCTTAAAAAGTTTAATTCCTTTGACGTTGTTCCAGTGAGTACTCCCTATGATCCTAGTATTCATTTGACCAAGAACTTAGGTGAAAGTGTCTCTCAAAGTGAATATGCGAAAGTCATAGGTAGTTTGATGTACCTCATGAACTGTACTCGACTGACATAGCTTATGCGGTGAGTAGGCGAGTCGATATACTCATAACCCTAGTAATGAACAACTGGAATGCTCTCCATCGTCTTCTCGAGATACCTAAAAGGAACTGTTGATTTTTGTTTGCATTATTCTAAATTTCTCGCATTCTTGAAGGATTTTGTGATGCAAATTGGGTTTATGGTAATGATGAGATCAGTTCAACTAGTGGTTATGTGTTTACCCTTGGTGGTGGTGCTATATCATGGAAGTCTTCGAAGCAGACTTGTATAACACGTTCCATTATGGAGTCTGAGTTCATTGCCCTCGAGTTGGCAGGGCAAGAAGCTGAGTGGTTGAGAAATCTGTTGTCTGATGTTCCCTTATGGGGAGGACAGGGTGCATCTGTCTCTCTTCATTGTGATTCTCAAGCAGCCATTGGTGTTGCTAAGAACAGTGTCTACAATGGTAAGAGGAGACACATACGGATCAGACATGGAGTCGTCAAACAACTCCTGAAAAATGGGGTGATTTCTTTGGACTATGTGAGGTCCGAAAGAAATCTTGCTGATCCCTTTACCAAGGGGTTACCTAGGAGAGTTGTCCTAGAGTTGTCGAGGGGGATGGGGCTAAAGCACATTAGTTGAGATTTTAAGGTGGATACCCTTTTGTGGTCAAACGAAGCCATAGAATCTTAACTTGCACTACATTTCTCATCCCTATGGCGCATGGTAGTGCTTCTTAAATCCATAGCCTATTGGTGGTGCTATTGAGACGCACTTGATGGATTTATATTGCGAGGTTGAGCTTTGCTCTTAATGGTTCCATATCCCTTCGGGGTGGTGTTATTGAGAAACACTTGATGGACTACCTACGTAAGTGTGAAGGTTAAGCCGCCTTCTATGAAAGACTGGGCTGTCTTTCTAGAGCACTTATGAGACCCAAGGAATGCGCATGGCTATAAAGCGCTTGTGATGTATCGCGGAGACTGCACGATCTTAAGGTAGGTATGTGTTGTGGGGGTCTCAACGGAACTCTGGTGAGTTCAAGAGAAATTCACTCACTAGAAAGTAAGTTGTTGCCTCATTTCACTATGTATCAATTCAAATCGAAAGATATTGATGCTTAAGTACTTTCCTTTCCTTACCCAGGAATTTCTTTTGCTTTTCAGAGCCTTTGTGGGGGATTGTTGGATTCAAGGCTTGAAAAGCCTTTGTCTTCTTTTCTATAGAAGTCCCACATTGCTTGTGGGAGGGAATACTTCCTTGTTTTTATATTCCCTTCTTTCTTATTCTCATTGAGTTGGTACTTGAGATGCTTTTGTAGTTGGATATCAAGCTTTGGTTTGGGCTTGCTATCACACACGCGCGTGCCGCCCGCCCGGGCCAGGGCTTTGGGCTTTGGGGAATAAACTTAACTTAACTATCTTTTTGGACCCAGGCTGATTGCGTGTGTATCTGTTGTGGGAAGACTGTAACGTTTTGAACGTTACAGTATTTATGGCAATCCCTTGATATCCTCCCCGGATTTAATGTCTTCCGTTTTTTGGTATGATCTCCTCTTATAAGATCAGTACATTATTCTTCAGTTGAATATACAGAAAATCATTCTCTCTCTTCTTCTCTTTTCTTCCTGGGTACGTGCTAATCTCCATAGCCTACTCTGTTAGTGGTGACAGTTTGGGTTGCTGTGTTAACCTTGGGGAGCTTTCCGGCCAGATCGATTACCACCGTTGTCGGGCCGTAATTGCTTTCAAGTCAGTGGTCTCCTACCACGGCACAGCCTTGAAATCAGTTTCTTCTTTGCCATTGCAATTGTCAGTTTTTAACATATACCTTAATCTTCAGAAGCCTTAAAGTCATTATGGGCCTAACAACCATCTCTTAAGAAACATATGTAACAACTTACAGGAGAAATGCCCAGTATATATGTGATATGAAGTTATGAACATTTAATAAAAAGTACAATCATAGTAACTTATAATGTTGTATATTGAATAAAACAAACAGTATATGGTAACCAACATACGATCACCGTCTATTAGCCGTATTAAGATAATGCATGGTATCTTTGGTTTCAATGTACAACATCTGTAATTTAATATGTACTACTTTTTAATACAACATGCTCTACTTCTTTTTGTTGATATGAACAAAAAAAATTCATATCATAGATGAACTGGGAATTGGGAAAGCTTAACTTACACTATTGCACCAGAATACGAAACAACAAACACAAATAAAAACACGACTATGAATTAGTTGGAAGTTGGTTAAGTTTTCTGTTTATTGACAATATAGTTTTCATCTCATGGTCCCAGTTCCCGTTCTCCCCAAATCTTGAAGGTATGCGGAGTCACTCCCCAAATTAAAGCCCTTGTAATCAGGAATTGTGGCTCTTCTTAAAGCTGTTCATCCAACATGGAGTCCTGCTGCAATTTAGTCTGCAATCATAACGACAGGTTAGGAAACACAAATCCCCTTACTCGGACTTTACTACTATTGTAAGATTAGTACAGGTATGCATTCAAATGTTAAACTCAAAAGACTTTTTTATATAAATTTTGCGTGTTTTTTGGTTAAAATGAAGTGTCAAGGTGTCCAAACCCATATCAAACTGTCAGGTATCCAACATGCCCGGGTACTCGAGATGAAATGAAGAGTCCTAATAATGTAGAATTTATGTTTTCATATCCAATTTAGAGTGTGTTCTCTTCACCTGAACTTATCTGAAGTAAACTTCTGAGACCTAATTAAACCTCATTACTCATTAGCCTCATTAGACTTGCTGAGCCCTAAAACTTATTCTCTTAATGTTAAGAGAATGCACCCTTATTAATTATTCTATCCTATGCATTTTGTTCATTTAGTCATACATTTCATTTCTTCTTCCCTGTCTCATAAGCAGCTTCTACAAAAGATACGTTTGGGGAACATATAGTGCTGAAGGCTATCCCCACAATGTAGCTGATGCATTTGACTATGGAGGCAGTCACATTGAACCTAACAAGGCTCTTGATCTAGGTCTCATATATGACCTAAGAACTTCAGATTATATTCCTTTTCTTTGCTTCATGGGGTATAGGAATTTCGCTATCAAGTCCATGACGGGAGCTAGAATAAACTGCCTAAATATGAAAGAATCCCTTGTGAATCTAAATGTGCCTTCCGTTTCGATTACCGAGCTCAAAACTAGCTTAGTGGTTAGAAGAAGAGTAACAAATGTTGGTCCTGCACTTTCTATGTATACAGCGAGAGTTGAAGCTCCTGCTGGTGTTAGTGTTAGAGTTAAGCCCTCAGTTTTGGCTTTCAGTTCTACAGTAAAGAAGTTCAACTTCAAGGTCATTTTTACTCCTCAATTGAGAGTACAGGGTAGATATTCTTTTGGCTATTTATATTGGGAAGATGGTCTGCATTCAGTCAGAATACTATTGGTTGTTAGGACTGTTATTGAAGAGTTTTATTCTTACTAGTTGTTGCACCGCGCGCCTACGCGCGCGGCACCCCAAAATAGCGTACTTGCTATATTCGAATCATGTTGAATTTAGTTAGCAAGATGATTGTGAAGTAATTGTTCCAAAACAATTGATGCTTGCACTTGATGCTTGGGGTGTAAGGAGCAAATACAAAAGTAAGGTGTACATACACCATTTATTCAATACGACCATACTATGGGCAGACAATATACATTCCAGTGGTTGTTTGAAGTGCAACTTAAAGTTTAAATGTAACAATTTTAGAGGGTCATCTAAACTGGAACTTGTTGCTAACTTGTAGTTATTTCACATGTCTTTAAAGTGATTTCGAAACGGAGCTTTGGTCTACTCCCATAAGATGGATATACGCTTCCACTGCATGACCATATTTCTGGAAATTGACGCATTTGGCGTGATTTGAATATAAAATCTTGTTGCCATCAACTCATTGAAGATGGTGGTAAAGGGTTGTTAAGTAAATGTAAATGTACAAGGTTTAGAATCTATGGTATATTTGAGATTAGCACGAGAATGGATGTAAAGTTAGAATAATTTTTAGGTCATGATCATGCGAGCCATTCTAAAATGAATCAATAAATTAATTGGTAAACCTTATTTTCTTATAAGGTTACACATATCTCAAAAAAACAAATACAATTTGAACAATGAGAACTTAAAGAAATAATACCTCCAAAATGACCAAACCCTAGACCAATAATATGCGCGCGAATATATGTCATCTCCCAAGTTAGTGTAGCTCGTACAGTATTACTACTAATTATCCGAAATCATAATGAGCTAATGATTTGCATCACATAAGAACTTTCCTACAACCAGGGTTTGTTTGCATTAGACATGAGAGCTAGATATTTCAATCGACTTATATGAGTAAGATATTCGGTTAGGAACACCAAGTAGGTCTCAATAATAATTCGTAGTCTTATATTCTATGTCAGGAACAATAAGTGGTTCATCCTCTAAGTATAATTTGCTTCCCACTCTCCTCGATCCCAGATTAGTTCACATTCCTTCTCACTCTCCTTGGTCCTAAATTAATTCACATTCCTTCTCTCACCCACCTTGCAAGACATTATTTGTTAAGTGATCCAAATGGCAAAATGGTTCAAAGGTCTCATGGATATGTGCTAGTCGACCCACGAATCACACAGACTTACCCCACCAACCCGCTCTCCCCCCTCAAATCTTGAATCTAAATTTTATTTACAACACGCTTGGATGTAATTCAAGAGAATTACGTACATAGCTTCAGGTGCAATCAACCTTGATTTTCTATGTTGAAAGTTGTTCAGTAGATTGACTAATAAATGATGGTATATCGATTAGCTGAAGCTTCAATGTACCATCGATGCACCGAAAACCTAACCCTGCCGTCTATCGAAAACCACCACCCAGTGCCGGAGCCCAATAATTAGCTCTGTTGTCACTTCTCATGTGTAATGTGCATGACAATGGAACTAAGCATAACCCTCTACTCCTCAAGTCCTTTGGCTCTTGATCATATGAATCCTAACAATAGCAAAAAAGAGTAATAAATTAAACTATAGCAATAGCTACGGTAAAAAGAGTTAAGTAGAAAAAATTTAGGGTGTACTGTCAGTTTATAATTGGAATGTGATAAAAAAAATATATGTTGGAATTTAGAAACAGAGGTAGCACAAGATTCCATTTGTGTCCATTCATATACTCTGGTAGTGTTACGTTATCACCTCTCACTGTATCGTCTGGATTCATCTCTTATATTTAGGAGCACAGCCTAATAAGGTTGGTAGCTAGTAAAACTTCTTGAAATCAAAACAGTTAATTAGTGACAAAAAATTGGAAGTGTTTGATGGAATGATAAGAAGTAGGAATATATATATATTATAAGCTATTCTTGCATGTAGCCATGTAATATTATATTATAGCTTGGATTCTGATATTTTGATTTTGAGATAATATGCCATGATTGTTCTCGTTTTCTCTAAAAAGAAGAACAATTGATGTCCGAATGGTGAAGTAATTTAGCTTAAGCAAAAGCGGCTAACAAACGCAGATATAAAAAACAATCAAAAATATTGATCAACTTATAAATCTTTTGATCTCAACTTGCCTCACGAAGTGAAATTGCGTAACTCTTATTGAAGAAATTTTGTATTTGTATAGCATAATTTTTAAAGAGAAAAATCAGAAGAACAAAAGAGATGAAGAAGGATGATGAACCCATTAATTTTATTTGCAGCAGGACACAAAGAACCCAATAAAGAGAAAAGGAGAAAAAAACTTACATGTGCTAGGATTAGAGCAGTGGAGATACGATCCAGAGCAAAAGAGAAAGGGAGAGCAGCTGAGCACTAATATCTCAAATATGCGTGAGGGAGAAAAAGCCTCAGCTTCAAATTGGGGTGTGCAACGAAAACAACAAAAATACTTGCATCGAAAATATACAAATTGGCTAGGGCATTTCAAATTGCAAGGATATCAATTATGAACTTCAAAAAAGTAGTAAGTAAAATAAAACATAATCTGTGATACCAAAAGGGAAGTGGAATCATAACCCTAAGCAATAGTGCATTAGAACAGGATGCCTGAATTTAAACATGAAGAGTTAAAGAGTGTGTTCTAGGCACATGTACAAGCCAAATTAAGCAAGTAAGCATTGGCCAAGGACGAACATTCATTCTAATTGTAACAAATAAAAAAGTGAAATCCTCTCTCTGACTTCCACAACTGGAAAACTATATGAAACACGCATGCCTGCAAAAAACACATCAGTAAATATATGTTACAATAAATCGAATCTCGAGGAAAAGAGGCAACACAGTAGAGGAAACGCAATCGTACAAGAAACCTTACCTTTTTCCTCTAAGCAAAAAGGAATGATAATGGTAAAAAAATGCAGTAAACCAAGAGGAGTAATGAGAGAAAATGCAGGAAACCTTACCTTTTTCCTCTAAAATACAACCTCTGGAATTGTTCATTATTATGAGCCTAGTGGGATTTGAACCCACACCGTTTGTGTATTTCACAATGCTCTACCAATTGAGCTAGTAGGCAATAAAATTACCAATATGATAATTATATTATAGTTTACTAAATGTGGCAATTCATAGATTAGATGGACATTATACTCATTTATATAACCAGGAAATAAACCATTCAACATATATTATGAACCAAAAGTAAAAGTTAAAAAAAAAACAAAGGATAAAATGATAAAGGGGTACTTTACTCTGCTAGCGGTTCCACCTTGAGAGATACTATCTTTGGCGACATTCAAGCACAAAAACTGAACCATAGAACACAAAACATTCATCATTGACCCTAAAGTTAAATTAAACAAAATCAGAATTCTTAATAAGCATAAATCCCCTTCCCCTAATAAAAAGACATCCATACCCATCAACAATCAAAATAAAATTTTAAACCATGCAAGCAACAAAATGATTGTTGTCAAAGGAATTTAAAGTAATGAAACCTGACCTGGGAGACAGATGACCAAGGGTGCAGCTGAAGAAATGACGTATCTTATTTTTACATAGTTTTCATCAACCTAATCAAGTTCAGCTTTTCCACAACCATGAGCAGATACTTGGCAACTAAAATTAGGACCTGACTAAACAATGTGTCATAGAGAGCCATGAGATTGTTCTGTCCAACAACAACACATGATTTCCCATCCAGTTCAGCTTGCGGCTTTTGCAGATCGGCGAAACTGCAATATTGACATATACCTAGAGATTACCAAGTGATAGATTCCTTAACATAGATTTTAACAACCAAAAAGAAAGAAGAAGGCTTAAAACTTTATAATTAACCAGATTCTTCGACTTGTTTCAGTCGCACAAAACCAACATATATCATTCAAAATAATGCAAGAATATTCACACCCCAGGAAAAGGGATTTTTAAAGCAGTGATTCTATCTAATTCATAACCACCTGAAATTTTTAACAGCACAAAAAGTGATTTTAGTAGTATCTATCATAGAGAAGCTTCTACAACAACGCTCTAAACTATGGCAAACTGATATGAATAGGACAGTGGTAACAGTTAAAGTATATAGCGCAGTCCCATTATCTACGCTAGATTGTTCCTAATATATGCTCAAACAAGTCATGCCATAATCTAATTATATATTAGGCTCCCTCAAATGTCAAAATTGGCGTCCAAGAACTAATATTACGAAGTTTTGCAACCCACGTATTGAGTCCAGGATAAAATAACAGTTCTGCTTTAAATTTTTGACATTTGCTGCACTCTCTTGCCTTCAACCCTGTTAATAGATCAAGTTTCATGTAAGCAACTGTCGATATACAGTCCTTAATCGGAAAGTATATTGGCAGAATACTGTTAGGGAAGGCCTCGCTACATAACATCCCTTTCTTTTCTAATCTGCAATTATTTCAACTTCTTAGGCATAAAAGTAATAATACTTACAAGGAGCTGCTAATACAGCACATGCAATAACAAACTTTATAGAGAAGGAAAGCCAGAAACCTGTTGTTAACCAATTTCCTGAAGCTAAGCCTCTGACGACCAGCACTGACAGCGCCCGAAGTGACCAAAATGACTTCATACCCATCAAGGTTCAATTCCTTAAGTTGTGCATTAAACAAAATCAGGTAAAACTTGAAAGAACCTACAGATGCTACACACAAGGTAAAACTTGGAGAGACTCAAGAATTAATTTACCTGCTCACAAAGTGCACCCAATAACCCAATAGGAAGTGTAAGCAATTACCAGTACAAAAAGAAGACGCTGAGATAATTGGCAAATAATCACAGATCTTGATCATCCATCATTTGTGAATTACAAACCAAGAGATAGGAATTCAGCGACTGGAATTGAGAACCGGAAAGACAAAACTCGAAACTTTAATTTATGTTCAACATAGGGCCCTTATCAAGTTATCAACCCCGTTTATCCCTTAAACCATCCAATCTCCAAACTCACTCACCCAATCTTTAACTCGAGCAAAAATAACAGCTGCTCTCACCATAATCTATCATGACAAAGAAACATTATTATGCCTAGAAAAAGCAATTTCAAGAGTAGTAGTAGTATAATATTATCAACCCTAATTCCTTTCACCACTCCCAAAACAGTGTGACTATTGATTTTGGTCTTGAACACCACAAAATAAAGAAAGAAATGGGAAATGAGAGAAGCATGGCAGTGGAGAACAAAAGATTAGAAGCATTGAGGGGGAGCAAGAGGGCGCTGGCACAACTCAAGACGACAATGACAAGGAAGCTGGCATGGAGTTAGTACGCTAAACTACTTTCAACTGAACTCCACAGTCTACACAACTCTTTGTAAGACATCACTTCAGAATGAATCTTCGAAAAACAAAGCATAGTGTCATAAACACATCAAAAACTGAAAAATCCAACAAAAAAAAACTCGGGGAGAAGAAAGCTTAAATATTTAACCATAAATCATTCTAAGCCTGTTTACACAATTTGCGTGTGGGAATAAGAACGAATAAACTTGGAGATCCATGCTTTTGGGATCCAAAATCAAAGAAATCGCAACAAATTGGAGCAAGTAAACAGATAACAACAAAATTGGAGTAAGTAAACATATACTTTTTATCAACAAAGA
Organism: Beta corolliflora; assembly: GCA_947648045.1. Lineage (NCBI taxonomy): Eukaryota > Viridiplantae > Streptophyta > Magnoliopsida > Caryophyllales > Amaranthaceae > Beta > Beta corolliflora. The sequence continues at coordinate 657,113 of CANSZD010000525.1, read as the reverse complement.
GTGAGCTCTAAACATCCTTCCGGCTCTGAAATTGAATCCAACAGTATATTATTTCCCACTTGTAAAAGGTTATGGAAGTATAAATATCATGTGTCTGCAAAAAGTCCAGAAGAAAAGAAAGAAAAAGTAGAGGCAAAGTTAGCAAACAATGTCCACATTTTGCGAGAAACTTAAACCAAAAGGCAAAAGAGTAGAAAGAGATCCTGAATCAGAATTAGGGAAAACACAGGTCGAGAAGGGAGTAAAGGAACCAACAGCTGAAGGTTTCTAATAGTAAGGAAGAGAAAAAAAATGAAGGGGGGAGAATAAAGGACATGAAGGAAGAGAGAAATGCCCGGGGACGTCTCAAAGCCACCAAACATGTGCCCTAGACGTCCCCACTTTTTACCAAGACGTACGCATCCAAGCTTGGCATCCCAACCATCCTAAGTTCGTTTTGGGGACGATTTTGGGGAGTACCCGACCCGTACCGGGGACGGGATACGGTCCAAAGAAGGCATACTCGTGATTCATAGATGGTAACCAAATGTCAGAAATCATAACTGACCACAACCAAGTTAAAGTTGGAGAACACATAAAACAGTAATCTACAAGCAAATCAGTGTAGACAAGAGAACTTTTCTAGGAATCACACGATTTCATTAATCCATCGAACATTGGGTCACAATTTAAGTATTAAAGTACATTCTACCACCAAAGGAAATCCACAATCAACCAATTTCAATCACAGTAAAAACCAAGTCCCATAGCCTATGTTGTCTTGGACGAATTGAATGTTATTCATTATAGTTAAAAACGAATTACGAGCAATGTCCCCAGTATGCTTGTGGAGGTAAAAAAAAAGTCATACCTGAATAGATGTAATCTCATTGAAGTTCTTAGTGTTTGGAGTACCGAGACAGCGCATTCCATGTCGATGACGCCATTCTTTAAGATGTCTCTCAAAAACTCTACAACCCCAGTTCCCACATATTTCACATTTAAATTCCTGAAATCAAAACAGGAAAAAGGAACATCAGATAGTAATTTGACTGAATCATGACCTATGATATACAAGCCATCATATCATATCACAATATGTCAGGCTTACAACCTTTTTTTCTACAATAAGTAAAATCAACAGGAAATGAAACCATAATATCGACTGGAAATCTAAAAGACACTTGGAAAACATAATAATATGGAGCCTTACAAAAGAATCAATGTATCACCTCACCAATAGCAAAAACAAACGAAAGGGGATAATAAGAGCCTAAATAACGACTAAATAAATGTATACCTGCCCAAGGCAGTGGAGCTTATACAACCAATATTAAATTGGTTTCCCATCCAAACCCAATGGCAATTTAAGAGGATTGTAAATAGGCTGATCTTATTCATCACTTTCAGAATCAGCCTGCACATCTTCCTGAAAGGTTCATAAACAGAAAGATATTATCAGAATTCACAACAATCATCGTTGAATTAAGGATCGAGTGAAACAGTAGTAGGAAAGCATAGGATCATCAAAAGAAAAGTACGCATAAAATCTACCTCTTCATTCTCCTTTTCAAGCTCCTCCCAAGTCATTCCCTATTTCTTCACAACATTTTCTTGTGTTTGGACTATGATCTACAGATAAAACCAAAATAAATCCCAAAATAACTAAAAACCATTAGCAACTGTCTGCTCACATAATAAAAGTTCAAAACAAAGATAATAGATATGTGTAAAACAGTAAAAGCACAATATTGGATACTATATCAAAGCTTTAACCTTTAGCAAACAAAACTACCAGAATGTATCTACAAACTAACCTCTCCAAGAGGTTCACAGAGCTTTTTCATCTTGGCCTCCACCAAGGCCAATTACTTAATTATTTTCTTGCTCTTGAGATGGCACATCACCATTACCATTCTGGCCTGAACTTCGCCTTGTCTTAGCAAAATGCTTTCTGTCCAACTCCTCAAGAGGAGTGTTATGCAAGAATGGCCCAGAAGATCAATCAATAATTATGGAGTCATGAGGAAAAGTGGGATATATGTGATGAGCATTTATGTAGTGTAGTATACCAAAAAAGGATAATGTTGCTTTCATCAAAATTTTCACAACCCCATAAGCCTCAAATGATCAATGTTGGGATTTTCTCACTGCAAGATTTGCTTAACTGATTTACATTTTTTTTTGCATTTAAAAATTTCTTAAACTTCATAGAGATTGTTCAAAAAAAACTACCTTGGTAAGGAATAGCCTCTCAGTTCTTTGTTGAACAGTACCGCCTGTTTTGAGTCCTAGTGCAGTCAAGGCCTAAGGAGCAAAACAAAGGAACCATAGTTTCAAGTTCTCAAAGACTCGAACAGATAATCAGATTAAAAGCAGCATACGTAAGCATCTATAATGGACAGAGACATCCTCCAGTAAAAAGAATTCAAGTATATCGAAGAAGCCAAATATTGCATAAATCACATAAACATAGTCACTGGGCAATGATGACAACAAAGTTTCACGGATACCCCTCACTGCTTAGATTAATCCAGTTTCTTCAACAATCTTACCCTGCACTTTCCTGACCACCCAGAGTGAACATTGCATAATATACTCAACTGCTTGATCAGTATCCCTTATAGATAACCCATTGCTAATATTAGTTGTTAATGTCTTATTCTGCTTGAAATTTTCTTAATGTCTTATTAGTTGTTGTTAATAATGCATCTCAACTTTCTTCACAAGATCAAACACACACAAAAAATCAAGACGCAAACCCAGAAACCGCATTTTGTAGAAGAAGAACCCTAACCCTGAAATCGCAAAAAATTATATTCAAAACTAAAATCTATCAGAATCATAGTCCATTCCTTCAATTTAAATTAAATCAAAGGCTTTATAAAGTAAAAAAACAAAAATCGGAAAGAAAAATCAAAAACCCTAACTTAAACATACAACTTCAACATCAACAACAAAAACACATCATCATTAAATTCAATTCAATTAATTAAATTTGATATTACTGAATTTTGTTGACTGACCTGAGTATAAGGACCACGAGTGCCAATTCCAAAAAAAAAAGTAAAAGATATTAAAAAATACCTAATTGTACTCGTCGAAAACATCCCTGAAATCCTCAGCCCTATACCTTCGATTTTTGGAAAATTTGAGCTCCAATCTCGTCGAAAGAGTTCGATTCTCCCGTAAAACGTTTCTTTTAGAATTCCTGAAATCGGGAGAAGGCAATTTGATGACGAAGTGCCGATGAAATTGAATTGTGTTATTGAGAGAAAAGCTAAAATTCCTAAGATCAAACCCTAGAATTTGAATAAAGAGATATTTAGAAACGAAGAGAAAGAGGAGAGAGAAATTGTTGTTGGCTTTTGTTTGGAGGAAAAACCAGATGCATAGACGGTAGACCTAAGTAGAGGACATAAGAAAGGAGAAAATAATCATGTGATTAAGAATGGAGGAATAATGGATGGCTGAGATGTTCGGTTGCTTATGAACAGTAAATTGCAGCTATTTGTGACTCAGATCACTGTTCGGATGAACAGTAGGTCAACTTTCAACTTTTAAAGGGTTATGGAAGCATGATGGAATTGGAGAGGAACTCTTTTAAAAATATACAACATATTTCCTCTGTTCATTTTTACTCGCAGCAATTTGACTTTCACGCTTGTCAATGCATAACTTCAACGATTAATAATTTTAAATATTGATAATTAAAAATTAGAGTATAAGTGTAAAAGTCAAACCGTTGCAAGTAAAAAGAAAAGTACTCCCTCCGTCCCATAATATAATGCTTACTTCTATTTTTTTCACGGGAATTAAGGAGGATGGAGGTAGTAGGATTCTAAAAAAAAAAAATTAATGAAGTACTTTTGTCTTGGAACTACTACTTTATTTTCTTTTTCCTTTATAAAAATAAAAAAGCAATAAATTTTCCTTGAAATGGTGCAAAACATATATATTTGTTCAAGTAAATGCTAAATCAAAGTATATGATATGAAGGTGTCTCAACTCTCATGCCACAATTTTGATGTTGCACAATTTTGAGAATTTTGATGTTTTTTTTATAATGGATCTCAATTAGAATTTCAAATAGAAGGTTGAGAACTTGAGGTGGCATGCCACGTTGTCAAGCTCAATTGTGGACTATCTGCTATGCTGATGTAAAGCTTACAAATTTTTAAAACATTTATTTGTATCCAGTTGTGTGTGATTTTGTCTGAATGCTTATCATTATTTAGAGAATTAATTTTAACTTTTGAAAAATGATTATTATTTATTGGCAAAACCCTGCAATAACATGTTTGAGCAATCGAACTGATTTTTGTTGATTGTAAATAATTTTTACTGTTTAAAACTACTATTGCTAATTCTTTAGTGTATTTTTCTTATGCACTAGATTAAATTTAACTAACTAAGAGTGTCTTGTATTCCATTGAATTTGACTTACTGTAGCATAATATTATCTTAACTTATCCGAACTCATATTTAACTTATTAGTGATTTGTAACCAATATAACTTATCTGGACTTTTTTTTGGAAAAAAAAAATTTGAACAATATATTACCCTAAATGATACTCCCTCCGTCCCTAAATAGAGTGCCCATTTCTTTTGGGCACAAGTATTTAGAAGAAATCATGTGTAGGACCTTAGTTATATTAAATCATAATTAAATATAGAAGTTGGTACATTTTTTATGAATTGTTTATTAAGGAGAGAGAATGTGGGCCATATGGGAAAGTGTGTGATATTATAAAAGTTGAAAGTAAAATAATATTTAAATTGGTGGGCCATATCAAATAAGGAAATGAAAAAATCTATTTGGAATGACATAAATGGAAAAATGGGCCACTCTATTTAGGGACAGAGAGAGTACTTAGTAATTGAAACTTTGCTCATTATAATTAAATTGTACTCATTAGAATTATATCAATAAATTATTGTATTTTTTAAGTTGAAGTGAGCAAAGCCTAAAAAGTAACATTGGACTGTTCTAATTATTTTGTGTGGTCAGTAACGTGACCACCATTAACAATGTCCTTTGAGGTGAGCTTTTTTCCTCTCTAAACCCTCTAGCTCCTCACTCTATATATGTAGGAATTAGGATTATATACTTCCAATTTTCAAGTACCCCACAAGTTTCGGGTTAAATTTTGACTAATAATTTCCTCAAGGTATATCAATAGGAATTAGGATTATAAGTCAAATCCGTCACTGCTGGTTTGGTAGTTGGTTATAAATGGTGGTAATGGGAATGAATTTGTATGTAAATTTGTGAAGAAATTCATTGTTCATTCCCATGGTAATGCAAATTTTTACTAAAGTGTATTTTTCTTTTTAAATTTTCGTTCCCATCCAATACCACCTTGTAGGTGGTAATGAAAATTGTTTCCCCTTGGAGACAAAAGCACAAGCTTAGAGGTGAGATTGCTTCCCATGGGGAAAAAAACACAAACTTTGAGTTGAAATTGCCTCCCCATGGAGATTTTAAGGGTACTTTCCTTAGCTTGTAACATTACACTTAAAATTTGATAGGCGTGTCGCGCACCTAACAAAAATAAATAACCTAACTAATCCTCCTAACTATGTAGTAGGGTAAGTCAGAGTCGATCCCACAGAGAGAATTAAAAGTTGTTCTATGATTAACCCTTAAGTAATGGTAACACTAAAGGAGATTTAATATCAAGAATAATGGTGGAATAAACTATACTAATCAATCTATAAATAAAAGACTCTATAGTTAAGTATCTCCACTAGCATGAATTAATACAACAATAATTTCTACCCCAAACTAGTCAATTAAATGCTTACAAGGAAAAGTACACCCTATAAAATACCATAAACCTCTCCCGAGTATCTATGGCTTCTCTAATATGCACTCAAGCCTACTCCCGTGGAATCATGCAAATTAAAGACATTAAATGCGGCACTCTAACTTCCTAACAATCCATTCTACCTACTCCCGTGGAGAACTTCATGTCCTTAATTGAAATATTCAAATCCGTCAAAACACAACTCCCGTTGTGATCAAGACAAAGGAATCATAACAATACTAGTTATCCCTAATCTAGTATTGGAATATGCACAATCAATTAAGCAAGAACAATTCAACAATTAGTTTGGGAATTTAAAGAAATAATCATGAATTAATTCACACTAGGGTTCAACTTAACCATAGATTACAAAACTATGTAAGCATAATTGAAATAAATAAAGAAAATAGAGAAGAATAATAAAACATCATAATATAAAACAAGGAGAAAAGAAGAAGAAAAGAGATACTTGAATTAATGGAATGAAGGTGGAGTTTTGAAGAACAATGGAGATCTACAAGTTTCTCTCTCTAACTCCTCTCTCTAAAAACCCTAAGTATAAACTAATAATGATGATATAATTACCAACTCCAAAACTCCACTCGAAAATAAGGGTTAAAGTCCTATTTATATGCTAAGATTAACATAAACCGACATAAGTTAGGTCACGCGGAAGATACGACATTACAGCAGGTTGCACGGGCAAGCAACATATTGCACGGGCGTGCAGGGTCATGCACGGTCGAGCGAAATCTCGCTCGGTCGTGCGAGCGAGGCAGAAGCTTCAGTGACTTTTGATTGCAGGTTGCACGGCCGAGCAGATTTCCGCACGGGCGTGCGGTTGAGACAGTGGCTTCAGCTCAATTTTGAACAGCTATAACTTTTGATCCAGAGCTTTGTTTCACACGTGCAATATATCGTTGGAAATCTCTTGAAGTCTAGTTTCCAACCCATTTAGAATTACCTCATTATCATTCTTGAGTCAAAAGTTACGAGTGAAATGGTGAAGAGGTGTCATATTTCGCACAAGTACACAAAGTCATGTGTATCTTCTTCACTTTCAATCCGTTTTGGGCACATGATATATCGTTTTGAAGGTCATCTACGCGCCTAAATCATCATATCCTCAAATAGGAGTCCAAAGTACCTGAGATTACATCAAAAGACCAAACAACCCGTGAAAGCATCGTAGCTTACGAAAATGGACCTAAATATGCATAAATGCAAGTAAATGCTCTAATACTACATGAAAATGCACCCTAATATGCAACTAAATGATGTTAGAATATGCACTTATCAAAATTCATTTCGATTATCACCATTTATTAACGACTATCAAACGGGTCGTCAAAGTATATCTTATACTTCCTTCGTTTTTTTATAGATGCTACATATTCCTTAAATGGAAATGTCATAATAGATGCTACATACCATAAATGGACACCTTTTCACCATAAACATCTTAAAATACTTTTTAAAAGTTGGTGGTCCCTTCATGCAAATACGCTATCCTTCAGAACTGGTAATCTTAAGCAATGGTTGATACGAAATATTAACTTTCAAGCGAAGAGTGACATGGTTCCCAAAACATGGCCTATTTTTTTCGCTATAGTGTTATGGTGGTTGTGGCGGTGGAGAAATTGTGTTGTCTTTAATCAAACAAGTTCTATCCCTGTCGACGTGTTGAGTTTTCTTATGGCACGTTTTGAAGAGGCTTGGAGAAACCTTGGTGATGCTATTGTGGAGCAACATCAAACAGTTCTGCCTCGACAAGAAACATTTATAAGATGGAAGGCTCCATCTCTGGGCTGGATGGTCTTGAACTCAGATGGCGCAGCCAAGGGAGCCTCATGCCCTGCTGGTGGTGGGGACTTAATAAGAGACCACACAGGGAAATTGCATATAGCCTATTCTGTTAACTATGGAGCATGCAGATCTTTTGTTGCTGAGGTCAGAGCTGTGGATTTCGGTCTGGAACTAGCAAAGAGAATGGTAATTACGAAGCTTCAAATCCAAATGGACAATTTAGCTGCAGTCTGGGCTCTCAAAGGATCTGGTACTTATGGGGGTGAATGTAATCATATTATCCATCACTGCAGGGAGATGATAAACTCAGAGGATTGGGAAGTAGAAGTCATACATTGTTATCGAGAAGGTAATCGTGCAGCAGATTGGCTTGCCAATCAAGTGTCACCTGGAAACAACAAAATAGAGTTGATTCAAGTCCCTCCGTTAACCTTAGGTAGAATTTTATTTGAGGACACTGTAGGCGTGGCTATGCCACGTTTTGTCCCTCCTTAGTTTACTCTGTTGTTTGTTTGTTTAGTTTTGCTTTATTTTCTGAGGCTGTTCCTCTCTCTTTGCATCAAAAAAAAAAAAAAGTTGGTGGTCCCCCACCTTCTCCTTTAAAATACCCATACTTTTTCCTTAACAAATGTTTCTTTATTTAAAAAGTGGTGGTCCCCTACTTTCTTTCTCTACCTTTCTTAAAAACCCCCCACTTTTTCTATGTAGCATGTATAAAAAAACGGAGGAAGTAATTACCTAATAAATCTCCAAGACTTATTAGATGTTTAGTATTTTGGAGCGGGTGGAGGGTTTAGTCATAGATTTTTCCTTATGACGCAATTATTAGAGTTTCATAATTCTTACATTAGCAGGATGACAAATAGAAAGTGAGAAAGAGAAAAAGGGTTTGAGGGTGATATGGTGGCTATCTATAAGACTATAAGTAGGTGCATTATGTACACCTTTACATCGTCGCACTATACAAGCAGCCAAACAAGGTTGTTGAGGTGATAAGGCTAGTGAACCACTGTCCCAAGTAGAGAAATACTAGCCACCAAATAAGAAAACAAAAAGAAAGGAAAAAAAAAATAGAAGAGCACTAGCAAAATGTATATCTGTTGTGATTTTTTTAGAATATAAAGGAGAAGTATCCCAATAGATTGGAATCTCTCGCAAATTAACCCAATCAAATTATGTGGGAGTGTGGGAAAAGGATAAGAAATTTCAAACCCTCCCTCCCCCCAGTAAGTGCCTCCTAGTGGGGTTTGATTCTACAACTTTGAAGTTGTGAGACACAAACACTCATCGCCAAATCAAGTACTATTTGCTGAATGGCTACTTGATAGTATATCTCTTGTGATTGTGACTATCATAAATTGTTTTCTTTCACTATATATTCTCAATTTTATGACTATGTGCATACTTATCTTGCTGTTTGAAGCTTTAAAAAACAGATACTAATATTAGTAGATGTGACTAATAAATAAGAACCACATTTCACACCTTTGGGTTTGAAAACTCTTGTTTTGCGCTCTCTCTCTCTCTCTCACACACACACATGTAATTCTTATGTAATTCTTCTGACGTAATTCTTATTATAAAATTCTTTTTACAAAAAGTTGGGGATACTATTCAAACTTGCAACTCAGAGACTAAATTAAAGTAGAAGCCATTAAAAGTAAATTCCTCTCCTAAACATATCAAAACTTAATCTATCTATATTATAATAATAAAGTAGAAGCCACTAAGATAAACACATCAAAACTTGATAATATTTATCAAAAAAAAAAAAACATCAAAACTTGATAAATGGTTGAATTGAAATTCTAAATAGAGGATTTATTGAATATTTAAAAACTAATAGCATTTAAATGTTAAATTTAACCAATATTAGCTATTTGAATAGTTACACTATACTGAAAATTATAGTTTGACTTGTATCAATTGGAAAAATCGAGCATGCATTATTTGGGCATTCTCTAATTATTTTAGTCCAATTGATAATATGTTGCAAGATTAAATCTTGCATAGGACGTTTTTCATATAAGGCTATTTAATTATTTTTATAAAAAAGGACAATTTTTTTTGGAGGGACGACTTATTATTTTTTAAGTGCAATACATCTTAACTTTAAGAAAAATATTTAAAACTTTGGTTGGACATTTCTTTATTAGCAATGGATTTTGTGAGTACTCTTTTTCCTAGTACTCGGAACAAATTAAGATGAGTATAATTAACATGTTTATGCAACATAATATACAATTAGACCTAAAGTTTAATTTTTTTTTTTGAGGGGACCTAAAGTTTAAATACTTTAATAACGAAGAATTTTGGCTTGCTGACATGGCATTAGTAGACAACTTCCATTTTGAAGGTTTGAGGGGTTAAGGCCTCAGGAGTGCTGAGGTGTCAACAGGGCCTCAGCCCAATTAGATATGATAAGGGAGATTTGAGGGCCTTTGATTCCACTTTATCTTGGGAGTTGGGACTAAAAAGATTATGGCTGGGTTTGGCTCAAAAACTTGAAATTTGTTTTCCCTTTTTAGAATCATCACCTATACCTCAAACTGTTTATATTTTATAATTTTCTTATCTTTCGAATTCTAATAGTTCCTTAGTTATTCCATTTCTAAATATACTTCCTCCGTTTCTTTTTACTTGCAACGGTATGACTTTAACACTATTCACAAACTTCACTTAGTTTATCTTTGGTGAATTATAGTTAAGGAAAAATATATTCATGTATTAGATTCGTCTCAATGCGTATTTTCCAGATATCTACTTTTTAATAATTTTTGCTTATCGCTAATTAAAGATATTAATGGTTGAAGTTATGCATTGGCAAGTGTGAAAGTCAAACGGTTGCAAGTAAAGTAAAAAGAAACAGAGGAAGTATGCAATATTTTGTGCCTACACGTTATCCAATACACTACTTTGCTATTTAATATCTTTAATCATGTATAAATAAACAATAAAAAAAAGATAATATGAAAATATGCATTAAAATGAATCAAATAAGACCATACTTGACTATATAATTTCTTATACATTTATGAGAGAATATGGAATATTGTTGGTAGATGAATTCTAGTTAGTTACTATGCAGATGTTGCATGTATTTAGAAAATGAAGTATAATTTTGTAATAAAAACTTAATATGTTATGTTATAGTATATTCTAAGAGGACCAACATTGGTGCTCTCCAAGTATCTCTCCAAGGAGAGGGAAAATGGAGAGCGAACTCTACCCTAACATTGGGGCCCTCCAATGGCTCTCCATTCGCTCTTCATGGAGAGAACTTGGAGAAATGCTCTCCCCCAAGAGCATGTCCTAAGAGCATTTAGAGATCATACTCTTGGCATAGTATGATGACACGTGTCATTGAAAATATTAAAAAAAGAATTAAAGATAATACTTCCTCTATTTCTTTAAACTTGCAATCGTTTGACTTTCACGCTTGCCATTGCATAACTTCAACCGTTAATATCTTTAATTCCCGATCATTAAAAATTATGAAAATTAGATATTCGAAAAATATACATTGAGACGAATATATCAAGATCCCACATGAATATGTTTTTCCTTAACTATAAATCACCAAAGACAAACTAAGTAGAGTTGGTGAATAGTGTAAAAGTCAAACTGTTGCAAGTAAAAAAGAAACGGATGAAGTAATAAATTGGAGAGCTTATTGGAGAGTCATACCATTGTTAGCAATTTTTGAAGGGGTAATCTTGAGGAGAGAAAAGTTAAAAATGGGTTGGTGAGTAATCTTGGAGAGTTATATTAATGTTAAACTTCTTTTAAAAATTACTCATTAAAGAGTCATAAAGAGTAATAAAATAGACACAATTTGATTGGATTCTAAATCTTAAATATCATGTCCAACATACACTTTATCAATTAAAAACTAGTTTTTAGTCCCGGGCTATGCCCCGGGTAATTATAGTTTTCATTTATTAATATTTTACTTTGAAATGATAACATCAAATATAACTTGGTTTAGTGGTTATGATTGTAGTATATAAACTTGAAGTCAGAATATCGAATCTTATACATGACATTTTCTTATCTTTTTTTATTGTATGTGGATTATATGTTGTAAAGCACCTAAGGAAGAGTGTCACGTGGCGCCGTTCCTTGTTTAGGAACACCTTTGATATATTTGTATAGATAGCTTGTATTCACTTTTTATGAATTAGTTGTAGAAAATAGAGAGCTCTCAAAATTAAACTATTCAAAAAACTGATAGAGAAATCTGCATGAATCGTGACTCGTAAGTCCTTTCTCTCGTCTCTCTTTCTAAACTTTCTCTTTTCATTCTTTAGGGTAATCATACTTAATAATTTGCACATGCAACTAGCTAGCATGATAGAAACATTGAAGATTTGGAGTGTTAATTACTGCAGGGAGTATTCGTTATAGTGTTACTATCAACTTAAAGACCCGAAAAGAGAGAGAGAGATTGGGGGTATTTAAACTTCTTTGTCTGAACCAAATCAAAACATTAGTATAAAATTTATTATAAAGTTTGTTTCCAAACACATACATGAAATAAATATAATGATGTTGTTTGGTGGTTTAACAACCAAAGGAAACCGATTTGTCAACTCGTGGACACACATCAAAATTGGGTAGCAGTGCTTATCAAATTATTTTGATTGGATTATTAAACAATGTGACCGACACTTGCCAAGCTGATGCACTGATGAGTGATGGCAACCTCACACACTTGGGATGTTCTTGACTCACATGTGAGTATATATACTTAATAAATCATGCTTATATGACTTGATTTGTGGTCTAATTGTAATAGGCGGCAGAACTCTTATGTATTATTTTTGATTGCTATAAAAGCAATACCCAAATTTAGGGCAAGACATGTTATAAAAGATTAAAAGTGTATGATGATTAAAGTTAGGCTTTGTTTGGTAGTAATATAATATTGTGCCAACTTTGTTTTGATTTTTTTGTGGTAAGTAACTAAAATAATGGACGGAAGTAATTTCTCACATGTCTTTTAGTTATCCTGGCTTGACAGACTTGATCATTCGATACATAAATGATAACAATCTATATTACTAATTTTGAACAACCAATATATATCAACTCATCAAAGAAACCAATTAGTCATACAAAAAACCAAATGAACTCGGACATTAGCAAACAAACAACATGCAAGTAGTTATGTCAACGAAACTCTGAGTTTCATTCTTCAAATCGCTTAGATCCGTTTGAAAATCTGCCACTTTTAATAAACATTACTAATATTATCATATACTATAAATTGCAAGTAGACTTGTTAATCGGACCACTCAGGATCGGTTGGGTCACTCTAAGTCATCGGTTATCAAGAATGGAGTTAATTTAGGATGAAACACAAAATCTTAAGATTTTGCAATGCTTTTCTTCTTATATAGGACTGAGTGTAGGTATGATGTGTCTATTTTATATAGAGTTTTTAGCCCAATTCCTTTAGTATTGAGTACCGTTTTGAGCTCTTTTGAGCTCATTTTGTGTGATTTGATATGTTTGGACTTGTTTCCGCTTGTTAGCTGCTATTGTGCAGGATAGGCCTGAATTTGAGCCACAGAAGGAAAATCCAATGATCACATATTGCCCACAGCAGTTCCGAGAAGTGAGTCTAGCGGTTTAGATGAAGAAACGAAGTCAGAAGCTGAGGAAAGACTCTCGTCCGGTCGACCGGGCGGTTCCGCCTGACCGAGTGAGCTATGTTCTCTTTAATCTCTTAGGCGCATTTTGCCCGGTTGCCCGGGCGAAAGAGACCCCAAAACTGCTTGAGCCCCCGACCGGGCAGAATTCCAGCTGAATCATTCACCGTCACCCGACCAGGCGGATTGGCCCGGTAGACCAGGCGGTTTTTCGAGTTGACTGTTTTTCATATTTTTTAGCCGATTTTGCAAAAACTATAAATAGGGTTTTAGTAATTTCGATTAGGGGATCTTTATTATTAGTTTTATTAGGTTAAACACTTAGTTTTTATTTCTAAGTTTTGTATGCACTCTTTGCTTTGGAGATTATAAAGATCATTGATTCCGCTTTCGTTGTTCATCAATTACTCGGTATTATTTCCTATTTAGTTTAATCTAATGAATTCCTTTACTTTGATTATATTTATTGTGTTCTTTAATATCATGAGTGAGTAGTCTATTTCTAGGGCTTAGTGAGGGAAGCCATGTTTATACCTCTTTGGTTGTGATTTAAAGTTCTTCAATGATTGGATTGGATTAGAGTAATTCCTATTGAATTGAAATGTTATAATTGTTTAATTCATGTAATTGCGCAATATCATGAGTTATTATCTAGCTATAGGAGTTAGAATTGAAAGATCGATCGTACTTATTAGAGGCTTGTTACAATTGGTAGATCTGATTATGTTAAGCGACCGTACTGCATATGTTGATCTAAGAGTGTTAAGACCCGACCGTAGGATTAACAAAAGACTATAATTACTCGACCCACAATCCAAGTATTGTTCAATTGTATTGTATTGATTGAATTGGTATAAGCATGGTGGACCGGGCAAATGCCCTAGGTTTTAATTACTTAGATTACATCCATATTTGATTTAGTTTACCTTAGTATTAGTTATTATTCATTCAACCATCTTTCTTCTGGAATAGTTTATTTAATTGAACATTAATCTATAGAAATCCTCCCCATGTGGATCGGCCCGTATTTGCTAAGTCTCTGCTAACAATAGATATCGTGCACTAGCGGTACTATTTTAAAACCCATCAAGGTATTTAGGAAGATCTCATCTATAATACGAGAGTGATATTGACCATCGAAAGAACGATCGAACGACGGAGAATTGGTCTATAGGCCACACGATAAAAAAGAAGATATGTACCAACAAGGGTGACACAACAAACCTTATATGAGAACACTTTGTTATTATAATCCTTTTTAACCAATATGTAATCAATTTTGGCTAAATTATATTATAACTTTTCCCTTGCGGGGTCAATCTTCCAAAAGGATTACATTTCAAGATATTAGTGTAAATATATGTAAATATATTTAGTCTCCCTATTTAGCATAATGTAATTATGTATAGAGTATTATTATGGTAAGTAGGGTTATGTTGTACTCTTGATATATATTGAACATAATGATACTAAGCCTCCTCAAGGGAGTATTCACAAACTCTTACATGGTATCAGTCCTACCCTAGCCACCACGATCCTCCTCTTCTATCTTCTATCTTCTATCAGCACCTATGGCGCCCGATGCCGAACCTGACGCATCACCCAAGGTTACTGTTTCTCATCTCTATCATCCTGCTCTCAACGTTACTAATATCACGAACCTCGTCAAACTTACTCTTGATGTTAATAAGGTTCAGTACTCTCCATGGGCTACCCTTTTCCGCAACACGGCCAAGGCCTATAATGTCCTTGACCATATTGATCCGAAAGTTGCTCGACCAACCGACATTGATGACGACTTGTGGGATCGTCTCGACGCTATTGTTCTTCAATGGCTATATGGTACTATCTCTACCGATTTTCTATACAAAATTCTTGATGAAAAGGCTACAGCTATGGTGGCTTGGGATCGTTTACGTAACCTTTTTCAAGACAACAAGGGCACACACGTGGTGCATCTTGAGAACCAATTTGGCAATATCCATCCCTCTCATTACTCCTCTCTTGCGGATTATTGTCACGCCCTCAAAACGGTGTCAACTCAACTCGCCGCCATTAACCATCCGATCTCCGAGGAGCGCTTGGTTCTCCAGTTGGTGGGTAAGTTAACTCATGATTATCGTATGGTTGCCACTTTGATTCAACAAACTACCCCCCTTCCTTCATTTGATAAAGCTTGTTCCATGCTCGAACTTGACCGCGTAAGCCGCGAAAAATCAGACACGGGTTCATCCTCCTCTGACACGGTTCTTCTCGCCGGCGAGCCACCGTCCAAACCACCGTCTCAGTCGGCCTCCGGTGGTGCTGGTGGTTCTCGGGCTGGTAATAATAATAAGCATCAACAGGGGTATGGCAAAAATAAAGGCAAGTATAAGGGACAAAAACATTCTGGGCAAAATCACCAAAACCGGTCCACCACTAATCAGGCCCAACTGGTCTTCTTCTCTCCTTGGGCTACTCCTTGGGCCCAGCAGTACTCTTATCCTCCTTGCCCTTATCCATCTCAATCTCCCACTTCATGGAGAGCTCCTACCCACGACCAACAGCAGCATGGATTATTGGGCTCGACACCCACTGCCTCCCCTACGGCCCAACAGGCCTTGCTTGCCCCTGGCAGCTTCCAACCCACGCAGTTGCCTACATTTTACTACGCTTTGTCTCTTCAACCTCCTGATTCTACTTGGTATATGGATACCGGTGCTACTTCTCATCTTATGAATGATACAGGTATGACTAAATCCCTTGTCAATTGGCGTAATTTAAATTCTCACATTTTGGTTGGTGATGGCTCTCAAATTCCAGTTAAGGGATCGGGCACTACTACTTTTTCTTCCACCACTCCTAATCTTACTCTCAAAAATATTCTCTATGCTCCTAAAATCATTAAAAATCTTGTCTCTGTTCGTAAATTCACTTCTGATAATTGTGTATCTGTTGAATTTGACCCTCTTGGTTTTTCCAGTGAAGAACCTCAAGACGGGGACAATTCTGACCAGGTGCAATAGTGTTGGCAATCTATATCCAGTGTCCTCTCCCTATATTCCATCATCTCCACCGTCTGTGTTTGCTGCTTTCTCTTTTGAAGTGTGGCACAATCATTTGGGTCATCCTGGAGCTCAAGTTCTTAGTTTTCTTAGGCATAATAATTTTATTCATTGTAATAATAAGACAACTCCTTGTGTTTGTCATGGTTGTCAATTAGGCAAACATTGTCGTCTTCCTTTCTCTGATTCTGTAACTAAGACTTATGCTCCTTTTGATATCATTCATACTGATTTATATACTTATCCTCTTAATAGTCCATCTGGATATCGCTATTACTTACTTTTTCTTGATGACTATTCTCATTATTTGTGGGTGTTTCCACTCAAACATAAATCGGATGTTTTTCAGCATTTTGTGCGTTTCCATGCTTATGTCCAAACTCAATTTGGCATCTCTATTAAAGCTTTACAATGTGATAATGGTCGGAAATATGATAATGCACCTTTCATCCTCTTTTCTCAAACTCATGGCTTGATTTAGCGACACTCTTGTCCTAATACGTCTCCCCAAAATGGAAAGGCGGAGCGTATGATCCGCACTATCAACAATATATGTCGTTCTCTCTTATTTCATGCTTCTCTCCCTCCTACTTATTGGGTTGAATCTTTGCATATGGCGGCTTATTTACTCAATATCCGCCCTACTTGCCTTCTTCACAATCTGACTCCAATGCACATTCTTTTTAACAAAGCTCCTTCCTATGACCATCTTCGCACCTTTGGATGTCTTTGTTATCCTAATCTTTCTTCCACATCTCCTCACAAAATGAGCCCTCGTTCTACTCCTTGCATTTTTCTTGGGTACCCAGTTAATCATAGGGGTTATCGGTGCCTTAATCTTGAAACCAACAAAATCATTATTTCCCGTCATGTGATTTTTAATGAGTTCACTTTTCCGAATTCTATTAAATATACTCCTCTTCCTTCGGATTTTGATTTTTTGGGTGCTGAAACTGACCCAAACTCCCCTCCTCTTCTATTTTCATCCGTCGCCCAGCCCCCTTATGATCCTGGCCGAACACCCACCTCTCCTCATGGGCCCGTTTCTCCCCTCTCCTCTTCTACTCCAGCTCATCCCTCTGCTGGAGCTGGGCCGCGCGCCTTTCTTGGGCCTGATGTCCCTGCCACGAGTCATCAGCTCCCCTTGTCTTTTCCTTTAGGCCCACGTGCCTCTCCTTCTTCTCCTATGTCTGATGGGCCCACTACTGGTCCCATTTCTTCTCCTCCTCATGCGCCTACTACTCAACACACACCATCAGTCCACACAATGAGAACCCGTGCTCAATCTGGGATCTTTAAGCCCAATTCGAAGTATGCAGGATTTGCCCTTGTTACTTCTTCTTCTCCTTCGGTTTCTCCTATACCAAAATCTCCTAAAAGTGCCCTTGATGATCCTAACTGGTATAACGCCATGTGTGACGAATATAATGCTATGATTGACACTCATACTTGGGATTTGGTTCCGCGTCCTCCGGATGCCAATGTTGTTCGTTGCTTATGGGTTTTTACTCACAAAGAAAAATCAGATGGTACTTTTGAACGCTATAAGGCACGATTAGTGGCTAATGGTAAAAGTCAGGAGGTTGGGGTGGATTGTGGTGAGACTTTTAGTCCCGTAGTATGCCCTACTACGATCCGTACTGTGTTGAGTTTGGCAGTTTCTAGACATTGGTCTATTCATCAGTTGGATGTAAAAAATGCTTTTCTTCATGGTGATCTTCAGGAGACCGTTTATATGCATCAGCCTCCCGGGTTCGTACATCCTGACAAACCTAAGCATGTGTGTCTTCTTCGGAAGTCTCTTTATGGCCTGAAACAGGCCCCCCGAGCTTGGTAACAGCGATTTGCGACTTATATTCTTTCTTTGGGGTTTCACAACAGCAAGTGTGATACTTCCCTGTTTATTTTCAGACAGGGCTTCGATACTGCTTATCTTCTCCTGATGTTGATGACATCATCCTTACTTGCTCCTCTGATGCTTGCAGGACACGTATCATTGCCCTCCTTAGTTTTGAGTTTACGATGAAGGATCTTGGTCTTTTATATCCTATTTCCTTGGTATTTCTGTCTCTCGTACCAAGGACAACATGTTTTTATGTCAGCGGAAATATGCTATGGAGATTCTTGCTCGTGCTGACATATCTTCTTGTAAGTCTGCTGCTACTCCTGTTGATACTAAGTCTAAGCTCAGTGCTTCTAGTGGGAAGCCTCTTGCTGATCCTACTCTTTATCGTCAGCTTACGGGCGCTCTTTAGTATCTTACCTTTACTCGCCCCGATATTTCTTACGCAGTTCAACAGGTATGTTTGTTTATGCATGCGCCGATAGATCCTCATTTTCATGCTCTTAAGCGTATTCTTCGGTATCTTAAGGGCACTCTTGACTATGGCATGCACTTGTCCTCCTCCCCTGCTACGGGCCTTGTGTCCTACACTGATGCTGATTGGGGTGGATGTCCTGATACTCGCCGCTCTACCTCAGGTTACTGTGTTTTTCTTGGTGACAATCTTATTTCCTGGTCTTCAAAAAGACAGGCTACTTTGTCTCGCTCTAGTGCAGAGGCTGAGTATAGAGGTGTGGCCAATGTTGTTGCTGAAACGACCTCGATCCGTAATCTTTTACTTGAGCTACATTGTCCTTTGAAACGCGCTACAGTGGTGTATTGTGATAATATTAGTGCTGTTTATATGTCTCATAACCCCGTGCAACATCAACGTACCAAGCACGTGGAGATGGACATTCATTTTGTTCGTGAGAAGGTTGCTCTGGGTCATATTCGTGTCCTTCATGTGCCTTCTTCCTCTCAGTTTACCGATATTTTCACCAAGGGTCTTCCTCAACCCTTATTTACGGATTTCCGATCTAGCTTGAGAATTCGCCCTCCTCCTGCTCCAACTGTGGGGGTGTATTAGTGTAAATATATGTAAATATATTTAGTCTCCCTATTTAGCATAATGTAATTATGTATAGAGTATTATTATGGTAAGTAGGGTTATGTTGTACTCTTGATATATATTGAACATAATGATACTAAGCCTCCTCAAGGGAGTATTCACAAACCCTTACACGGGAAAAAGGATTATCATGTGACATCTTAAAATTGGATTAAATTTTCACTAAAATGGATTATAATTTCATTGTTCTCATGTTTTCATATAAGAAGTTTTCTCATATAATTTATGATCATGAGACCATATGAGGAAATGGCCCGTGGGAGAGTGTTGGCTCCCAAACTCGACTTCCAAGCATCCGATTTGGGGTTAACAGTCTGCTAGCTTGGGAGGGGGATAAGGGTGGGTTATGAATCGATAAATTAGGTTAGATCCTGAGATAGGGTAGCCAGGGCCTAGCCTCGACCCCTACATGTACCTGAAAAAATCAGGAGACCAAGCAACAAAGAAATAGATTAAACAAAGAAAAGGAAAGAGATAGAGAAGGAGTGATAGTCGACTATAAATTTAGTGATAGATTTTATTCTGGCCGAAAAGCAATGTCGTTCTGGGTAAGTTGTCACTTAAGTTAGTCGTGCATACGACCTGGCATTTGAATTCAATATGTTTCATATAGTCTCCCTCTCGTCCAACCGTCGGCAAATTTATATTTAGGTCTTGCTTATTTTTTAAATTTATTAACGAAACTGCTTGACATGTAACCACATTTTGGATTGAAAAGGACCTTTTCCTACATCCTTAACCTCTCACCTTTGTGCTCAAATCTTAATGTTGTGCTTCCATTGTCGGGAAGTAATCGTTCACTTGTTCCAACTTAAAGAAAAGAAATTATATAGAGTAATTATTTTTACTAAGTCTCTTTATAATTTCGGTAAAGATATTCAAGGTGTCTACCAAAAGGCCAAAACTTAAACAGGATAGTTTCTAGGTAGTAAAAGAATGAGTATTTGGTTTACAATATAGGAATGATGTTCACCAGAAAAATATAGAAATGACATCTCCGAAGAAATTGCACTTCTTACAAAATGGAAGCAATTGCTTAACTAGGTGAACTGAGACCCCTTTAGGTAAGTGTTACTTCACATACTTTCATACTTCCAAGATCAACCAAACAAAAGGTTACACTTCCTATGAAACACTACAACATGGAATATATCACTTCATAAGAAATATGACTTTCTATATTCAAGTAAACAACCAGAGTTTGTTCACTTCAATCTTTTTTCCTGAATTTTTTAAAAAAAATTCTTAATTTTTCTAATTTTTTTTGAAGTAATCTTACTTTCTTATTGCTTTTCAAAACTACTCTTCACTTTTTTGTTAAATTTTACAAAAAAAATTAACTTTTCTCTAATTTTTTGTTATTTAGTCCTAACTATTCCGAACTTTCCGAATTTTCTTCTATTTTTTCTGAACTTTTTATTAAAAAAAGTAATAATAAGTTGAAAAGAACATACCCTTAATTTGTTTTTGCTAACAAAAACTTTTCTTCTCCTTTGAAATTTCTTTTTGGTTTAAAGGCTAATTATTAAGGCCATCGTACAATGATGTTATTGAAACTTAAAAGAGTGAGAACTAAACTAAAAGTGAAACATCAAACATATCTTTGATCCAAAAATTTAGGGAAAAAAACATAAGACGTGTAAATCAGAATATGGACTTATTCATCATATTATATATTTCTATGAGATGTCGACCATTACATTTTTTCTAAATTCATGACAAGTATAAGAGGAAAAATAAGAAAGTAGCTAAATGATGTGTTTTCTTTATCTGAATTTATCCAAATTGAATTTATTAGTCTTGATTGGAGTTAATCAACTTTAATTGTACCTTATATTTATACTTAATTAAATTTAATTAAACATAATCACCTTTTTTTTTTAAGGTAAAGAAAACACACACGAGTCATATGATATGTAGAGGAATTTGATTCTTCCCATGTTGCTTGTTGGGCAGTCCGATCACCGATGCCTGTCCTGTTAGGCTGTTTAGTTACTACTAAGGCTCTGTTCTTTTGGACTGAATAAGTCTGAACTGAACTGAACTGAAATGAATAAGTCCGAATCAAGCGGAGCGAACCGAAATGAATAAGTCGAAGCGAACCGAACGGCCCGAACTTAACCGATCGATCTCGAACCGAACCGATTCGAATTGAGTATTATTAATAATTACAAGTAGAGTAATATTTTTATCATCATTGATAATGATAATAATTAATAATATTAATGATAATTATAATAATAATAATATTAATACTAATACAAATAATATGCATAATAATAATATTCTTATGAATTGAGTAATATTAATAATAACAAGTAGAATAATAATGATATGAAGTAATAATATTATTAATATAATATTTTCCTCCAAGATTGTTATTCGCAAGTAAATATACAAAACCAATAGCATGTTTCACGCCTAATGCTGTAGAATAGTAACAATAGCATGCATGACTCCTAATTCTAAGCAACAAAATATTAACTTGCCTAATTTACAAAATACAAAACTATATTTACATACATTTGACTACTCCTATATTTACAAAACTATAGTAATAATAATAATATTAATAATAATAATAATGATGATGATGATGATAATAATAATAATAATAATAATAATAATAATAATAATAATAATAATAATAATAATAATAATAATAATAATAATAATAATAATAATAATAATAATAATAATAATAATAATAATAATAAAATCAATAAGTTGTAGTCCGAACCGATCGATCGAACCGAACCGAATAAGTCTCGAACCGATCCGATCTCGAACCGAATCAACTGAACCGAAGCGATTCGAAGCGAGCGATTCGATCGAACCGAACCAATTTCCATTTATTCAGTCCAAAAAAACAGAGCCTAAGTCTATTTGGAACAAGAAAAAAGAAAGCTGCCTGCCATATTCTGGAATCTCTATTATATAAGGCAACTAGGGGGGACACCAAAAAATAAAAAACCCCATTTTACCCCCAACAAATTAAGTAAATTACATCTAATAAAAAAAAAGAAATAGAAAAAAGGGAAAAAAAATTCAAAAGAGATACGTTGTTTTCCAAATCAAGAACTTCTCCAATATCCTTTCAAAAAAAAAAAAAACTTCTCCAATATCAAAAATCAAAAGATCCTAACGAACTGCAAGTGAATTTGGCGATTACTTCGAGACTTCGATTGTACCAATATAGTAACAAAAAAAACCCGGAAAACACTACACGACGTTTTTCTCCATCTCCTTCCTCTTCCAAACCCATGTACAAATTCTCGTGTTCATCCTCTTCCAAGCCCCGTACAATTTAAAACTGGAAATCAACATTAGGTAATTATAAAGCATACATAAAATTGTTTTTCCCATAATCCCTGTATTAGTTTAAAGTCTAACATCTTTTTTTTTTGTGATTTCAATAATGGATGCAAAGATAATTGAAGCAACATAGACATTCAAGAGCAGCACGCAAAGTAGTTGCAGGTTCAATCAGGAAACCGAAAAAAAGGTATGTTTTTACATAACTTGAAATGCAAACCGTTTGTATGAACAATAAGAAATAACCCAAAATTTGCACACAAAACTCTATTTGTGCACTACAAAACTCCGAAAATTCTAACACAATATATAAAATTATTCCCATCGAAAAAATTGAATTTGGCACATACACCTTCATTCATCACATACACCATCATCACAACCAAAATCCTCATTTGACCCCCCCTTTTCTCTCTCCTCATTTATTTCCCCCTGTTTCAATCAAATAGCCAGAACATAAAACACCAAATGTTGATTCAATATCTCAAATTCCCAACTTTCAATCAATTTCAAACACAAAAAAGAAGAAGAAAAGTGATGACATCCAACCACTCAAGAGAGGTAGACAAATTCAAGCAACAACAAAATTTACCAAGAATGCGGCGAGGACAAGAGACAGAAAGTTCCGAAATAAATTGTGCATATTTTAGTTTGAAAAACATAACCTTGGCTTCAAAACTTGCTGATTTGTTCCGAAAGATTCGACCTTAAACTTGCTGCTTTTACTTCATTATTAGCCCTAAAAACGAAAATCAATTTGGGGGAAATTTAACATAAGAAGGTTTGATTAATTTGGTGTCTTTTTTCGAGTGTTTTAGGATTCGGGAAGGACCTCGGAGTTGGAAACAACAATGGGGATTGGGGAGTGAGGAGCCTAGAGAGAGAGTGTTAATGAGATGGAATTTGAGCCAATTTTGGTAGATCAATAATGTGAGGGGTCGATTTGGAGCATTACATGAGATAATGAGATGGAATTTGACCCGTTAATTTTGAAGATGGGTGGGGTTTGATGTTTGCTAATCAGGTGGAAATTATAAAGAGCCATAGATTATTAACCAACTTTAAAATTTCAGAGTAATTTAAAGGGGCAATTTTATGTTTTGGGCCATTCAACTTATAGAGATTATAATTTGGGAATTGAGAATTTTTATAGGTCCGTTGGGCTATTTACTTTTTCAATTTAGGCGTTAAATGTTTACTTTAACAAAAATTTGTAAATAATTTTTCTCCAACATATTACTTCAATATCCCAAATTCCCATAATAGATCTACCGACCTCGATTAATTCTTTAATCAATCTTCAAACTTAAAGAAAAATGCATAATTTGTTGTTTGTTGCATTAATTGCTGACGAAGAACGATAGGGGATACATGGGTTTGAATGTTTCAAACCTTTCGAGTTTTGTAGGGATGGGAAATAAGGTTCTCGAGTTTCGTGGAGGAGATAGAGGCGGAAAAGAGGACGCCCAATTCTTCTTTGGGGCTTATTATAGGCTGAAATCCACACTTTTAACAATCTCTATTTAACAATTCTTCAGACATTGATGTCCATAGATTTGGGGCTTATTATAGGTTGAAGAAATTTAGTTATGTTTTGAGTAATGAGTTAAAATAATGATTAGTACTATTACAAAATTATTTACTATTTAAGTAATGAGTAATGCAACAAAATGGACGCACTCGCGTCATGAATAATATTCGCAAAACTTGGATACAAAACCTTCTCTTGGATCTTACCTCCACCAATGCAAGAGTTCAATCCAGATCATTCTTATATTGTTAGCTATGTGCTGCATGTCAACTGAGCTGAAGAGTGCACGTCGTTAACCAAGAACCATGAAGGCAAATTACGTAGTTGAAACACTAGAGATTTCATGTACTATCTTTGTTATTATATTTTTACATTATGAATATGTTTTTCCTTAGGTAAACTTTCTAAATAATTTTTTATAAATTAATACTAGATGTAATAAAGCAAATAATTTAATTCCAATACCGATTTCGCACGCATCGCGTGCATATAAGACTAGTTAGAATAATGCGTACCAGGCCAGCCTATGATGGCGGCAAATTTAACGCGGTAATGCTTTCTTCCTTGCGCTAATTATCTCAATCTTGGAATTTTATTCTATCCATTCCTTAACTCTTCTAATTTTCTCCTCCATTAATTTCTTTTGATTATCTTAAGTTTCTATTTGCGTCGGCCGTCGGATATAAATCAATCAGCCGCACACGTATGAGTTTTGACATGGAAATAGGAGCAATTTTGGAAATATTAACTTTTTTTAAAATAATAAATATTGATCCTTGTTTTTTCTTGAAAATAAAATATTTATGCTTTTTGGTTAACGCAAAAAAAGTGTAGAATCGTTAGAAATTTAAATTTTGTAACTTCAATTGAAGTGAGGCCTAGTCGTCTAATTATTTTCATATTTAGATATCTAAAATTTCACAAAATATTACATAAGGTAAACCTACAATAATTTATCATAAAATCACCTTAACTTTTTTTATATTAAAAGATGACTCTAACTATTATTAGTGTTATCTTTGAACATCTTACAACAAGTTATTGTAAATCCATCTCAACTACTCTCACCAGGGGAGTAAATGAGATAAGTCAACTCGCGAGCTATTCGAGATCGACTTTGTCAAGATTTGTAACACTCCGATAATTCTCTCTTTTCAGAAATACCTTTATAATATAAAACTTAGAGAATTACCCAAGTATTATCGCCCGTGTGATAACGTATCGGCTTATTCAGAATTTTGCAGCGGAAAACATCTAACTAAACTTTATACTTTATTATCATAAATAAATAAATAACTAAGTACTTCAAAAACAATTACTCTATAAATGTCTACTCAAACAAACTTATTAAAATATGTTCCCGCTAATGCGGAAACATGATAAACTAAATTACACAAGTTCTCCATTCCCAGATTCCCAATGATGCTACATCTGCGAACCTGTAAATGTCAATGCTCTAGAGAATCTGCTCACCAAAATTGGGTCATCACATGATCAATAAGGCAAAGCCATGATCAACACATACAAACAAAGCACGTAATCAGCAAAGCTGAGTACTACATAGTAATAAATAAACTTACCTAACATGATACTAAATAATAACATGCAGGGATAAATAATAATATAATCATATAACATTTCTGCAGACAACTTTTACTGAACTAAACTCTAAACATCTTTTTATTACTCAAATGGAATAGTTATTGGACCTGAGTTGTCTTATCTACTAATGCCTTCATTACGAAGACGAAATACGGGAGCTACCACGTATTCCAGAAATGACCTGCGATATCGAGGAACATTTGCTAACTGAAAAAGGGATGGGGATCAATCCATCTCCTGTAAAAAGCCATGGCTCGCTCACCATGTACCCCAACTCCTAATGTCCAACTCTAGACGTGCACCAGCCTAAAGTCTATAACCATCCTTGTTACACTTTACGTTCTTTCGGATTATTACTTGTTATGACACACATTCAAGCAATACGAAAATAACAATTCCACATTCACAATCGAACTTCTTTTATCTTAGGATTTAATAAGTGGTCACAACTTACAATCCAAGACTTACTTTCTTTTAATCTTAACTTTCTCATTTGTTGAACCTAGCCAACAATCAAACTTACCTTTAAAAGGCATACTTATCAACTTACCAAATAAGGCCCACAGTCCTCATAAAGTAGTGCAAATAATACTTGTAAGGGAACACATGAATAATCATGAATCAATCTTAATAATATATTAATTCCCCCACGTGAATTAATAATTAAAGTTCCCATCCACATGCTTGCATCAATAAATCCATACAAACATGACAATTCTTACTCATAATAAATCTAGTAGTTAACATGCTTGCTCACAGGCATAAAACATGTAGAAATCAATCATACTAAAAATCATATATGAACTTATAAAGTTCCTATACATGATACTAATCATATAATCACACAAGTATGTACGTACCTTGTGTAAACTAATCGGCAGACCACTTTTAGCCCTTTAAAAGTCTCCTACGGAATATTCTCCGCCTAGAAATCAATATAAACTAAAATCAATACTCTTAAATAAAAAGACAGCAACTTTAAAATATTTAAAATCCCCTTTAAACATATTCAAAAGTTGATTTTACTATCAAAACTTCAATTACTTTTAATTCCTAGCATAGTACTACCATACTAGTAATTAAAATTCCTAAAACTCCATAAATAAAATACTTTCTGAAATTCCAGCAACTTATAAAATCATAAAACCCTCTTTAAACATATGCAAACATGTTTAAATTCATAATCTAAACCAATCTCATAGTATTCAACATGCTACTATGGTTTTCTAATAATTAACACCCTAAAAATCCATGCTTTAATGATTAAAACTTCAATCTAACAATAATAATTAAATCTGAATTTTTATTCTTATAATATAATATATATATGAATCAAGATTATTTATTAAAACAGTAAATTAAAATCAATAATCATGATTAACATTAAAATAAAGCATAAAAACATAGTCTTTAATGGAAACTTGAGGAAAAAGAAAAGAAATTAACCAACAAAGCAAAGAACCAAGAAGAAGGATGTAGGCGCCGAAAATCAACAGCCACGCAGCAGCAGCAACGACGCACCACGTGAGGATTTGAAGGTTTTGTGACGTTTCTTGTCGAAGAAGAAAGCGTTACTTGAAGAAGAAGAAAGAAAACTTGAGAGGAAGAAATCTGAAATTTACGTGGAAGAGGAAGAGAGGAAGTGCCGTGAGTTTTGAGAGAGAGAAGAATGAAAATAATCTTTGTGTGGTAAAAATAATTGGGCTTAAGGTATTTATAAGTAGGGTTTTCTTTTTGGGCTTAGGAAAAGGAGATTGAGTTTGAATATAATTTGATGACAACTAGGATTGATAAATTAGAACTCCTAGCATCAATATAACTCCTTTTTCTAATCTACTTAGAATTTGGGTTCCTCAAGTCCACTTAGACTTCTTTTCCAAATCAAATTCGTATTTCAAACCTTTTTCAAAGCATGCCTAATTAAAATATTTTCAACTTTCTTAAATTCTTAAAATAATTTCATTTGACTTTTTATAATAGTCAACCTACTTTAAATAATAAAAATCATTTCAACTAAAATATAAATATATATGTGATAAAATATATTTATAAAATCCTTTAAAATTATGGGGGATTACAAGATTCGGTCAAAACTCGACTCGAGATGTTTGTGAGTCGAGTTGAGCAACTCGATACTCGAATTAGAAACTCGTGAGAAGTTCGAATACCCAATTATGTACAACAAAGTACCTAAATTCGACATATTTTCTACCTTAACTATGATTACTTTTAACGCGAGACACTTGCAAGCTACTCGAGATCTATTCGGTCAAAATTCGACTCAATCAAAGCTCGGTCAAAACTCGACTCGAGTGAGCTCGACTCAATTCGAACTCGACTCGAAATGTTAACGAGTCGAGCTAGCCCACTCGAATTCGACTCACATCATTTACACCCCTAACTCTCACCTAAAACTTGTTGTTGTTTAGATATCTATAGTTTTTTTAAAAAAAAAGGTTTAAAAAAACCATTAGAGTTGTATGGTTGACAAAAAAACAAATAAAGTTGCACTATTTGCGAATTTTTTGTTTCTTTAAAAAAAACATTAAGTATATACTTACAGAGTCCTTCTTAGCTGAGTGATGCTTAAATCAAAACCGTTCTGATATTGTCGGATTAATTCATAATGATATCCTTAGTAAATAGTAAATACACACGATATGATTTCAAATCCTTCCATGTTTTCATCAATTTATATATCATGTACTCGACCACACAAGAATACAGGATAGCAAATGTGAAGAAGGTGAAAAGTTACCCTAATAAGTCCTAACATGTAAGAACAAAAGGTAATTTCCTGATATGTATTTTTCCTCACCATTATATGAAAAAGGGTAAAAAGTAGAAGGTCGATGTATACTAGAGGCCAGAGGGGGAGTGAGAGGGGAGAAGCGAGCACATGATAACGGATTGTCGTCAAAGGGAATCGAAAGTGAAGCACTAACATTATTGTGTTTTGTTTTACCATGTGAGGATAATCCGATTTTACTAGTAATAGAAATGTTTGTGATTTGTGAATAAAAATTAGGCATTTTTTTTATTCTTAAAATGTGATGGTGGATCTTCTATCACTATCCATTAATGGTTTATTGCGTGCTTCGTTTTCAACTATGTGATGATTAGTGAAGATCATATTGTCACTCTTTGAATGTGCTTACGGATAAATTAAGTAAGAATACTCCTTTAAAACTAAACTTAGTTTCTTTGTTGGAACAAGCTACAAATTATTTGAATATTTGTGACTCCCAAGACCTTTATTATAAAAACTCAAAAGATCATATATATATATATATATATATATATATATATATATATATATATATATATATATATATATATATATATATATATATATATTTCATTTATTCTGAAATAAGTGAAACACTTCTCTCTTTTATGTGAGAGTTTTGAGAGAAGTGTTTCACTTATTTCAGAACGGAGGAAGTATATAGTATGAGGAACTTTAATTGTTAATTATGAGGAATACAATACAATGTACTTCATCTATTTCTGAATATATACAACATGCATTTACACAGTTTTCACTATTCATCAACCAACTTAATTTATCCCATATTCTGTCATAGAATTTGTACAAGTATTAATAATTAATTATGCTCTTATTTGATTTGACTTATTGCATATCAAGTTATATATTTTTTACTTATACATGGTTAAAGATATTAAGGAAGAAAATAGAGCATTAAATAGGGTATAGCCAGAAAATGTCTCCCTCATGTTAATTAACAACCTAACTCTCAATAGTTTCCACAAACAATGACAAATCCAGAAAAATTTTATTGGGAAAATAATTTTATATTATATTTTATAAAGGGCAATACAAATTTGAAATGTATAAAAGATGAAAACAGTCACTTATAGTAGAAAATATCACAAAAATCTAAATTTATGGAGTAAGGAAGTTTTCCAGAAAAAAAAATCAATTAAGTGGGACAAGAGACCGCAATTCTATATAAATCATTAACCATGACCTAGAATGTTAAGTTTCACGTGATCCATTAAGTCAAGGCTCTTCCACTGTTACATGTTTTAGCAGATATTATGTTTGTTCATTCACTAAGTGAAGTATGTATAATTGTATATAGATGCATAATCTAATACAAATGCATAAATGATACTGTAGTTGTAAACTAAAACAATTTTTAGTAGCTCGCGATTACCAAACTATTCATATTTGTGTGAATATGAATTAGCAATAGTCACAGCAAGTTAAGATTTAAAATAATATTTCATTGTAATTAATTGATTAAAAGTACAATTTAACTCTCCTTGCCTCAATTAGAAATCCAAAATACCTCAAAGTTCAAATACAAACATATAATTTCATTCGAGCATACATCTAAAGTAAACATGAAACGATATATATTAATATATGTGACTTAGCTATGAATTAACACTAGAGGAGAGAGTAACAAAAAAAAGGAACATTAGGAAGGACCGCAGCAACAAACACACATATAGGATTTTGTTGTATATGGGGTTTTATTTTCAATCTTATTGTTAAAAAATCAATGAATCGACCCAACTTGTCAAATTGGTTCGAGTTAGATTTGACAGACTTATTTCCAATTATTTTCAGAATTTGGTAATATTTGGGATTTGAGTCGAAATTCTGTATCGAAACCTCAATAAAACCAACGAATCGATTTCCGAGTCGGTTTTATACTGGGTCAAATTTGTTTAATCTGAAGTTAAATATCAAAGTATTGGAGAGTTATCATGCAATACCCCTCATGATTGCTTTAAAGGGATTTAACAGGCTACTCATTCCAACAAGATGCATCTTTTTTTTAGGGAGCTTATTTCCTTAGTTACTTCCACTGTTACAAGATGCGTGCTTTGCTGGGAGTAGTCCAGGGATGAGTGACCTCCTGGGAAGTTTCTCAGGGTGCGCATGGGTGAGGACAAAATGCGACGGAAGAACTTGTGTTGGTTATTGAGGAAAATTGTTGGCCCTGGATGCGCATTGGTGACGTTATACTCGACCCCGGATAGGTCGGGTGTTACATATCAAATAAGAGTCTCACTAACGGTAAGGAGTTTTCTAGCTAATCCGATCCCGCATTATACTTTATACTTATATTTCTTTTATTGATAAGGAGGATGACCCTAGATAATCATACCTTTATTCTCATAATTTTTTGATCCTATATTTGTTGGTTAAGCCATCGAGACTCAAGAATAGGGGGAATGTAAGGGGGTCCTTGACGTAGTCGGAATTAATGGAGGAAAAGCAAGCGCAATTCCTAATACGAACAAACAGATTTACAAGCAATAAATCTGTAGAAACTCCGGAAGCCACCAGAAAAGAGTTAAACTCTCAAATATTATTCTTAGAAGAAAAGTTGCCTTCTAATAACGGCTAAAAACATTTAAATAGTCTAAGCAAAACCCTAATACGAAAATTAGGAAAAACAAAATTCAGAATTATTAAAATGTTGTTTTCGATCCCTAAACAAACTCGGATGGCTTAAAAAGCCTGTAGGTCACGACATAGTGGTGAGTTGGACTCGTTGGCTCGTTTCTATTATTCGAAAATATATTTTATTAAGCATTCTGACACCAAGAGCTTAACTAGTAGAAATCATTTCAGGCTTTTTCGACGATGGGCTTCTTCGTCGAAACATGCAGCTAACCTTCCTACGTCAGTCCTTATCTCAAACATGAAACACCCTTTACAATCCTACTCGACAAGATTCAAATCTCATACCTTTTCAAATAGAGGTAAAACTCTTTAATAAACTAAACCTTGCTTGATTGATACTCTATACTAACTTTAGTTTGAACTCTTATGACTTAGTATTGCTAACTCGGTTGCCAATATGTTTCAACATTTACTTACTCCTAAATCTCGTTAATCTAGAACTTATATTTAACCCTTCGGTCAAATGTAAACATCTTTGTAAATCAAGTCATAAAGTCAATAAAATACAACCTCTACATATGAAGTATATCCAAAGGTAAAGTAGAAAAAAAAAAAAAGATACAGTGGAAAAAGGAGAGGAAAGTTGTACTATAATACAACTATATACAAGTGGTTGCATTCACATAAAATCTTTATAATATAAAGATAGATGGCATGATGATTGACGAAAGAGGGAGCAAGTGATATGGGATACAACTTTCATTGGATTGGACCCAAGAATTATGTTGAAAAATCTACGTGTAACTGTGGATTCGGTCCAAATATTCGGGCCTACCCACATTAGGATTTAGGACCATCTCTTAGTCAAATTCCACACTTATTTTTGTTTCCCTATTTTGCTTAGCAATCAGAATCACAGTTGTTAATCACAAACTTGGAAAAGAAAGATTTATTGCGTCATAAAATAACAAAAAAGTTACAAAAACGTATAAAAATCTAAAATGTATTCGCTGCCTTCAAGTTTGACTATTATTTTAGACGCGTATTTCATTTCATAGTGTGATTAGTGATACATAATAGTTATTTTTTGAATTTAAACCGTAAGAGTAGTAATGTTCTAATATTTCTAGTTTGAGTGTGGATTCATTAGCATGTAGATATTTTAGATGATCAATTTATATAGAAAAAAAAAGGATTATGCTATGCTCAAAATAATATGAAAGCTGCACGACTCTCTATAGAGGAAAAACTAATAACATATATATACTAATGTATAACGATTATATTATTGTATTGATTAGGGCAATAGTATTTCTACAATTTTTTTTCGAAATTATAAGATTGCAAAACAATAAACTTTCCAACTACATAAATTTAACACAAGAGATCTTATTCTTCTTTATTAAGTTAAATTTGAGTAACTTGACTTTTTGCTTTATATAGAAATTCTTATCCAAATTTTGAAATATCTACTGTGATTCGTAAAATCTTCTCCATGCCATATATAATTATTTTTATCTTATTCGCTGATTCACAGACAAAGTTAAAACATACAGATTCAAAATTAATGACAAAATCGCATACAAATGAAGCAGGAGTCAATATTTTTGGTATAATGTCAATATAGAACATAATATTCATGTCCGAACACTGCGATTTCAAATTAATTTCCCCACAAACAAATCCAATCTAGAATAAAACATTCAAACAATGAAAATGGTATACAGTTAGTGACAGAATCACATACAAATGAAGCAAGAGTCAACATTTTTGGTATAATGTCAATATAGAACATAATATTCATGTCCGAACAATGCGATTGCAAATTACCCCACAACCAAATCCAATCCAGAATAAAGCATAACAAACAATGAAAATAATATAGAGTTAGTGACAGATGAGGAAACGTATTTTATTTATTTATATCTTTTAAGATAATCCATTCACTTTGTTTTTCCTGAAAGTCGAATTAATTCACTAATCAAAAGTCAAACAATATCTACAAAAGAAATTTGAATGACTTAATCCAACTAAATTATGCCTCATAAAATATGTAAAAAAACAAATGGTGCAACTATTTTGAAACAGATAAAAAATCAACGAGAAGTAAACCCAACATGAGGGAACTGAACTCACTACTCCATTGATAATTTGATATACACACTCAAACAACGCGGTCCAAAAACTTGTTGAAATCAACAACACAATTACACAAAACATAGATTGATAAATTAAACAGAAAAGGTGGGAAAACCTGAGTTTGTTTAGGTAACCCTAGAGAGAAAAAGAGGAGCGGCTTAAAGGGTATTAAAGACATTTCACTTAATAAGATAAACCATTAACTCACCCACCTATCCCGCCCTTGAATTAGCCTTTTCTTTGAGTGGTCTTCTTTCTTTTTCCCCCCTCCCATCCTTTCTTCCTTACCCACCTTCTTTTTCTCTCTCCTCATAAAATTTCTCTAACTTTCCTCTTCTCCAAACCTTCTTTCATTTCCATTTCCATTTCCATTTCATACCCACAAAAAATTAAACACACTCCTTCACCAGGTAAATTTCATTTAATTAATTAATCCTTTTTTTTCCTTTTGGTTTTGTTTTATGTATGTATAATATAATTTCTAACAACCCTTATTTTTAATTTTTTAAAATAAGGGTTGTTTGAAACTAGGAATTAAATTTTTGGAAACGCCCTTTAATTTGCACCCAATTAAATTAAAAAACGCCCAAATTAATTTTGGTATATTTGTCGCAGTTATATATATATATTATATAGAAAAACGAAGTTGCGTGCATGGAGGCCAGAGCGCTAAAATCAAGCTATTCGTCAGAGTTGGCCATGAAATCAGTGAACCCACAAAATCAAGTTGAGAGTTTTTGGTGTGTTACAGGTTTACCAACTGATGATTTCTCCATTGATGACTTTTTTAACCTTCCAAATGAAGAACAAAATGTTGATGGGTCTTCTTCTTTTTTTGAGGAAGAAGAAAAAGACTCATTTTCTTTCTCCTCTCAAGACCCTATCGATGATTCCAACTCCAATTCTACCAACTTCTCACCCGGCCTTGCAATTCCGGTATGTTATAGGGCTATTTTCGTCTTTTCACTTTCCCCAACCACCACTTTTTTTTTTTTAAATTTTTAGGGTGTGTAAGATGAATTTTGACATTATAATTAATTTCAACAGGTTGATGATGTTCAAGAGCTTGAATTATGGTCACATTTAATGGACGATTCTATCCCTGACCCAACACTTGCATGTCCAAACCCGATTTTAGACACGACCCGGTCCAAACCCGGTTTTTATAATAGTTTCATGAACCGGGTCGAACCGGTTAGTAAACCGGGTTTAGCATTTATACCATCAGCGGTCCCAGTGAAACCAAGGAGCAAACGGTCTAGAACAACAACCGGGTCATGGGTATTCGGGTCATCATATTCGTATCCGAAAAGCGAGTCGTCGTCATCCCCAGTCTCAACCCTCTTATTCCCTCCGCCCGTTATGCAATTCAGCTTCGGCAAACGGGCGATTAAAAAACCGAAGGCGAAGCCGAGGGCTTCGTCTTCGGCTAGCCAAAATTCATTTTCGGTCCACCAAAGGAGTTGTAGCCATTGCCAAGTAACAAAGACTCCGCAATGGAGAGCCGGGCCAAGCGGCCCGAAAACATTGTGTAATGCATGCGGAGTCCGGTTTAAGTCGGGCCGGTTATTTCCGGAGTATAGACCGGCGTGTAGCCCGACTTTTTCAAGTGAAGTTCATTCAAATAGTCACAGGAAAGTGTTGGAAATGAGGAAGAAAAAAGAAGATGGTTCAACAACTCCAAAGATTTTGAGTTAGTTTTAGGAGGAGAGAGAAAAAAGAAGAAATTTGTGAACCGGGTTCGGGTTTTATCCGGTTCAGTTGTACAATTTTTGGTGGTGGTTGGCGTCGGTAGGCAGGTTAGTTGTAACAAAAAAATTAGGGTGGGGGTGGGGGAGTTAATTTTTAGTACTCCTAGTTTTTTTTAGTATTAGTATTATTATCTTTGCTTAGTTTAATTTAATTTGTTGTAGTTTTTTTTTTTTGATAAGGGGAATTTGTTTTAGTTTTTACTATTATAAACTAGTTATATTTAATTTTAGGTTTAATTTGATGAGAAGGTTGATTTTTAATTTTTTGGCTGACTTTTAGTAGAGTAATGAATGGTACTATTTTATATATATATATATAGATAGATAATACATACACTTTGTTTGGACTTGAAATTCAAACTTTTGGAATTGTTTCCATATATTTAAGGCGCCTTTAGAGTTTAGATACTTTGAAATTTGATTTTTTGGTGGTGGAAGTATTATTGTGCTCATGCTAATTTATGACTTTGAGTGCCCACTATGTGCGGCATAAACACCATCATGCCCCATGTGACATTCATCAATTATGTATGATGTGATGTATCTGCTTTTTATATTTCATTTTTTCTTTAAGAAATTTATAGTGAATTATGCTTTCTCAATAAATCATATACTCCCACATGGAGATGTTACAATAAGTGACACGAAACTTGAAATGGCAAAAATATTTTATTTTTATTACAAATACACCAATATAAAAATAAGAGGGAGGTATTATTTTTGGGTGAAATTTTTAGTTACCTTGTTTTATTATGGTCTTAACTTTTTCTCTCTAGGTTTCTTATGTTTTTCTTATTGGCTTACTTTCTCAATGTTTCACTTATTGAGAATGGAAAGAGGTATATTCGAAGACTAATGGTTTTTGGGTGTGGATGTACTTATTTGAGGTCTTATTGTTAAGATGGATTGAATTGACCTATAAAAGGTTTCGGTTTGGGATGAAAAAAATTATAGTGAAGAGGATTGTACATGCATGACAAGTCAAGTTGAGGTTGTATAGGACACTATTATTACTTTCTTTGTCCCTTATGTTTGCCCTATTCTTATTTTGCTATTTTTTTAAAAGTTGTATTGAGTGGGTAAAAAATACTTTTGTATTTTAGTGTATTGAGTGGGTAGAAGAAAAATTAGAGATGGTAGGGGTTATTTACTAACTTTTTATTAGTATAGATAATTAACCCAAAGATCAACTCTTATTAGGCTACTAGTTTGCAAGGCACACAAGTTGGGATGAGGATTTGAATACTGGACAAAGTCTTAAAATTTAGGGTGGTACTCCACTGAATTACCATCCCTCCCTCTTCTTAAGGAAATGAAGCGATCTTGTAAAGAAACAAAAATGAAGCGATCTTTTAAAGAAACAAAAAAAGGAGGGAGTAATGGAGTATAATTAATAAGATTGCAATTTATATAGTAGCATAAGTTAATAATTCCTGTCAAAATTTCATGTTTAATTCTCAAATTTTTAGTTCAAAGGGAGGTGTAGTATATTTTTTGGCCCCCTTTTGGGAACCCATGGTAAGAAGAATTTCTTCTGTATTGTCCTCGCACAGGGTCACTCACCCAGAGTCCCAACAAGCCCCAACCCTCCCTCCCTCCCTCCAATATTGAAATTTGCTTCCACCAAGATTTGAACATTGGTCTCCCATGTGGAACATTGGAAGCCATACCATTGGATCCAAGGGTCCTTGGTAGGGAGGTGTAATATATGATGGTGACGTATTTATTTCAATTTTTTTTATAACAAAACCATGGCCATGTTTGGTAAATGGATTTTTCATTGGCTTTTGGCTTTTCAATTTGGTCAAACAGCCAAAAAAGTGTTTGGTTATTGGCTTTTTAGTTGGCTGAAAAGCTGGCTTTTAAGCCAAAATAAAAAAGCTGTATGGAGCACCTTTTTGGATTGACTTTTGGCATTGTTTACCACAAACTCTCTAATAAACAAAGTACAACAACCACAATTAATTTTGCCAAACACTTTAGAACAAATGGACTTAAATGTACCAACTTAAAAAGCCCAATACATACGACCAATCTTCCCTAGTCAAATAAGCCCAACTAAACCAAAAAAACTAATGTAAACAATCGATTCACAAACAACCCCATATCTTAAAAACCATAGTTATAATTCTTTTTTCCAAATTATTAGGTATATTTAAAAAAAAAACCACTAGATACATCTATTAAATCATAACGTGTCAAGAGAGCCTTAAAAACACCACAAGTTGACAATTATTTATAGAATTTGGAATTCGGAAAATTAAGGCCGCCAAAAGACCATGTCAAATATTGAATTTTGGAACTTGATTGAGACATGTGCTTACACTAATAGTTAAAGAAAATTTTAAATTCGAAGACGTTGAGAATTAAGACTACAGTGAGTGAGTGATTCATGCAATGAAACTTCCGTGAAATAACTTGAAATGATGTGAAGAATCATGTGAGTTTTGTTTTTATGCAAAATACATAATATAGTTGAGACGAGTACGTGTATAAATTGGTGTTATTAGGTACTACTCCTTCAATTAATGTAAATACTCCAAAAAGTATATAATACATTGGGGTAAAGTTTACGCAAAGCTAAAATTTGTTATAGTGGGAGGGAAAGACTAAAGAGGAAGCTATGTCTTTGTGCAAACGAGTGAATACAATTGCCTTTGCTTACAACTTAGGCAAAGTAGTTAAAATTGTCAGAATTATGACGGCTTTGTTTTCTCGTAGAAGAACATAACAATGTTTTTCTTTTCGTAGATTAATTCTCTTTTTTCATATTTTTTTCCTTAGATAATAATAGATTATAAATTATATATCTTGCTTTATTTATGTTGTTTTAAAAAATATTTTACTCACACCGTTTAACTAGGACAGAACTGTGTTGAAAATATAATTTAATTATTGTCTTAAATAAAAACAGTTAATCAAATCAACAGTTTCCTACTTTCCTTAAAGAAAAATTGCTAACTTAATTAGTTGTCAACCAAATAATATCGCTAATTTTTTTTGAGGGAAAAATGATATCACTAATTTTAATATAACACTAATTAAGTTAGCAATTTTACTATGAGGGAACCGCTTATATTAGATTTGTAGTTTTGATTTGGATTTTTCTTTACATATTAGCTTCTTCTTTGCTAGCCAAAATGCCAGATTAGCAGTTTGCACATCAATTCACAGCCTAGGCAATTCATCAAAGTCATCCAACATTTGCCAAATTCCCCAAAATACAACAACAATTTTCATATTAGCTAATACCACATTCCAACACTAATAGGGCTGTGCAAAGACTAGGTCGGACGGAATCTGGACCGTACTGGACCGTCCTAGGTCCACAAAAAATCCCGATTTCGAATTTTCGGTCCGATCCAAATCCGGAAAATTATGGTCCGAACCGATGTACCAAAATTTATGTTATTTTAGTAAAAAAAAAGTTTATATGTTTAAAAAAGTTAAAAAGGTAGAAAGTTAGAAAGTTAAAAACCAACTATTTTTTTATCTTTAGGATTATTATTATTAAATTTTCATGTATCTAATTTATAAATATCTTTAAATCAAATAAAAAAAGATTTTTTTTACGGTTTTTTCACCAGGTACCCCTGTGGAATTTTACAATTCATGGGGTACCCCTATAGTTTGAAAAATGCACCAGGTACCCTTGTTATTTCAATAAAATGCATGAAATGCCCTTAATGACTAACGAAGTCAAGTTTTCGTTAGTCATTAACCCTAATTAAGCCCTCTAACCCTAATTAAGTCCTCTAACCCTAATTAAGCCCTCTAACCCTAACCCCTAAACTCTAACACTAACCCCTAACCCCCTAACACCTAACCCCCACTCAAATGCCCTTATAACCCTAAGTGGTGGTAGTTGGGTGTTTAGGGTTAGGGGGGTTAGGGTTTATGGGTTAGGGTTAGAGGGGTTAATTAGGGTTAATAACTAAAGAAAACTTGACGTCGTTAGTCATTAAGGGCATTTCATTCATTTTATTGAAATAGTAAGAGTACATGGTGCATTTTTCAAACTATAGGGGTACCCCATGAATTTTAAAATTCCACAGGGGTACCTGGTGAAAAACTATTTTTCAAACTATAATGCCTAAATCCTAATTCCCCATTCTTTTTTCAAGGGAGGGTCTGACCGTCCGTGCGTCGATTCGTCCACATCTGAAATGACACTTTGAGAAGGAGCGGATGACGATCATCGTCGGTACGTGTGCTGATCGATGTGGTGGAGGCGACACAAGTGTTGGTTACGATGACATTGATATGCTGGAGGTAGCAGGGGTGGTGGAGTAGGAGAGGAGGAGGAGGTGATGGAAAAGTGGGTTTTAGCAAAAAGCTAAGGAGGACGAAGGAATTTTAATTCCACGCAAACGTCCAAAGATTCAAACTCGTTGCTAACCTCAAAATAAGCATAGAGAAAGAATTATTGCTTTTCCAAATCATTTAGACATCAATCAACCTCTTTATTAGAATCCTCATGATCCTTGCCATGATTTAATATGTCCACATCATTCTAAACCTGAGTACTGAAGTGGTAAGTGGAGGAAATGTTAAACGAGTTTCCAATGTTATGGGATGAGTTTGGAGAAGTAAACGTACTTTTACATGTATCCAATAACATACTCTGGATCTAAAAGCATTCTAGTGTATGATTTGAACTACACACTAGGAGTCCATGTTGAACCCTTTCATACGCCCCATGAATTCATCACATAAAATGACTCCAAGTTACCATCAAGATTTATCTCTTTGAGAATTTTTTCAATGTAAACATGCAATTTCGAATCTATGTAACTATGGTCACAACCAACAACCTCAGCTCATACACCATATTCAGAACCTCCAAGCTAAGAACATCAACCCAAAACAACAAATAAACAAAAATTTCATTAAACTTCCTCTATACACAATATAAACATCACTTTGAGAAAGTTCCCCAACCTAACAACAATATAAGAGATTTCTTGGTTGTTCCATATTCAAAACACTATAACACAAAGTTCGAGTTATTCTTAATTGGTACATTTACTTCATTAATAGAATAAAGAGATATATATGAAACTTTTAAATTGAATTCATGTTAACTTGAGCATTTTCTCATGAATCACCAACTTTCAACATTCTCATTTGAGCATGAATCACCAACTTCACTCAAACATTATCATTTGAGCATTTGAACATGAATTACCAAAACTAAATGACAATTAAAGCAAGAATTATTCACAAAATAGCCACACCAAATTATCCCCAAATTCATTTTAGTATATAATTTCAGTATTAATTACATAAATTCAAAAATTATGCAAATAACAATTACAGTCACAATTGATCAATAACTATACGCAAATAACCGAAAGCAGGAGAATGGCTTGTTTGGATATCGGTAGTAAACCAATAAGGCAATACTCCAATCAAATATGTTTCTTTAGCATACATCGCTAATTCAATTAGCGCTTAACTAGGTTTCATAGTAAATTGGATTGATATTTTGATTGAGTGTAAAGTGGAATTTTTTCTCACAACATTATTTAAAGTCATAATTCTCTTTGCCTTTATGATCTAAGATTGCTCTTGACATAGTGTTTGTTTTATCTTAATCGTGAATTTAGACCAAAATGTTGAAACTTGAAAATTCATAAAAAGGACTAAGGAGAATCCAAAATCCAAAGTTATGTCACTAGTTTGTTGACTAACTTATTCTTTTTAATTTCTTTAGTTTTATTTATCTTACATAATTGCTTAACCCCTCCTGATGTTAGCCATATACTTCCTCCGTTCCATAATAAGTGAAACACTTACTATTTTAGAACGTTTCAAAATAAATGAAACATACCTTAAATGGAAAAAAGAAAGTGACAAAATGACAACATTACCCATCATAAACTTGTGGTTTTTTCTCTCTCTCTCCTTTTGATAATGAAAAGGGTATTTTATGGCTTTTCGATAAAGTGATGTTTATTAAATCTCTGTGTCAATCCCTACGTTTCACTTATTATGGAACGGAGGAAGTATATAATATTTTTTTTAAAAATTAATTATCTATAGTTAGAAGCTTAGAGCTAGAAATGCTATGTAAGGGTCATAATTTTTTTTAAAAATTTTATGTGAAGGGTCATAATCTTTAATTGTACCTCATCTCCTCAAGCATATTAAATGTTTGGACCGCCACTATAGACATTACCTTCATAACTAAATATGTAACTTTTGGGTAGCACTAAACTGAACAACCTTGACAATTGACAAACACTAGTATTGGAAACTTGAAAGTGATTGTGTTTACACTTTACTAAGAGTTCGTTTGGTTAATGGAAATTATTTTTCATGGATGGTTTTTTATGAAAAATATATTTCGTTGAAAAATACAAATGAATATTAGTTTTCCCTTATTTGATTTGATAGAAAACTATTAAGTTAAGAAGGGAAAAATGGAAATGTTAGGAATAACATAATAGAGGAAATTTGTTTTCTTCCAAATTTTAGAGGAAAATATTTACAAAGGGATGTAAAACTCTTTTCCCTCTTACTAGTTTTCCTTTTATTTCTAAATCCCTTGTCCAACAAAACTACGGAAAATGGAGAAAATTGTTGTCCTAAAAAACGTTTTCCTCTGAAACAAACAGAGCCTAAATATTACTTCCAAACTACTCTTGAACACACCCTAAGTTTAGAACTAGGGTCTATCTATCTTATTGAACAATGTTCTTTGGTAAATATAATTGTGTTAGCTTAGTAAAAAAAATGACTACATTTTACCTTTAAAATATACACTTAGAGCTACATTTATCCCAAAAACTACTCCATATCGAAACAATTATCAAAACACAATCTCACACTGACTGGAAAGGAGAAGAAAGGGACGGAGCAAACAGAAAGGAACTTTGAAAGCAAATGTATAATTTTATCAAAACCTTGCTGATTCGGAAGAAAAGAAAAATAAACAAAGTATTTTCTATCACCTTCTTTTAGTTCTTGCTAGTTCTTTTATACTTTAGTAGCTAGTATACCTTATACTACCTCTGTTTTTTATTAAATGCAATATTTGATTATTTTAATCCACTCATCAAAAAGGTAAATGCTGCATCTAAAAAAACAGAGGTAGTATTATGTACCAAGAGTAAATATAAAATAAAATATCGGACCTAATTGTCAGGTTGACATAAAAATAGGGGTCTCTAATAGATTGGTATAAAATCAAGCCTACGATTACTTTCATTGTGCAATCTGGAATGAGCTTTTGAGGATTCAACGTATTTTTAGAGCTGCTACCAGTTTCTCGAAGGTGGGGGAGGGTGTTCATACTTCATACCGAGGGCCTGTTCTCCCCAGTTTATTTTCAGTTCAGTTCAGTTCAGTTTAATTCAGTTCAGTTCAGTTCAGTTCAGTTCCTAAATTATTATCATTACTATTAATTAGTTATAATTTAATTCATTTCAGTTCAGTTCAGTTCAGTTCAGTTCCTAAATTATTATCGTTACTATTAATTAGTTATAATTTGATTCATTTCAGTTCAGTTCAATTCAGTTCAGTTCAGTTGTTTTATGCCGAAGAGAACATGCCATGATGTTGTTGGTTCAATCCCTAGTGTATCGTGCTTTTTGTTTAAGTCTGGCTTTGATGGATTAGGTTGTAAGTTTCTTTTCATCCAACATATTTCATTTTAGTTGCCAAAAAAATGAAGCCTACGATGACATACGAATATAAAGAAATAACGAATATTTGATCGACAATATGTACATCATATAAAACAATTTTTTTACTGAATTTATAGCATTTTTTGCTATCGATTTTAATGCAAACTCCAACATAATATTAAGACATTAAATTAAACCTCCTCTTTTCTCCTTTTGACCCCCCATGTTGCCCTTTTTTTGGTCAATAAAGTAACAATATTTTTTTTAGTTGTGTTATAAAAAGGGGAAATTAGAAGGAGCAAAAAGAAATTTCACAGTTTGTGTAGGAATTTTAGTTAAAATCGACACTAGAAGAAAGTTGAATTCAACTAAAATAAATAGGCTTATATGCCTTTGCACCTATTTTTCTACCAATTTATCAGAGAGCTTACATTGTTTCAAATATGTTCCCAATAATGTCGGATATAGATATTTTTGCACTAATTTTTCAAAAATTCTCATTTATAATACCAAGTCCGCCTATATATATGAATCCATGTCCCAGTTGATTTTTCTTTTGCTTTTAGGTATTGGGGATCAATCAAGTTTTTTTTTTTGACAAGGGGGATCAATCAAGTTAATTAATTAAGTGTAACCCCATCAAAGAAAAAAAAAAGGATCGAGGTTAAGTGTAACTATGGCTCATTGGTAGATTTTCTTTACCGTCAATCATGCTCTACTTAAGACTCAAGAAGTGAGACATTGTCGTTGACTCGTTGTCACCATGTTTCGACTTTCAAGTGACATAGATTCAAAATAATTCCACGCACCTTGTCACATTGGTAAGAAAAAAAAATGAAATAACAATATATTTCTCCAGGATTATAATTAAGGGATATTCGACTTTTATTTTTCTCATGGTACGATAGTTGATAATGACTTGATTAAATGATGTAGGGCATGTAGCGGCTGTTCAAAATTCGGTCCGGACCGGTCACAACCGGTCCGGTCTCTGGGTAAAGGATTTTAATTTTCCGGTCTTCGGTCCGGTCCGGTCCGGTCCAAAACCCTATAAAAACTGGTCTTGGACCGGACCGGTTTTTCATTCAAAAATATGAATATAGAAGATAAAAAATATAATTTTCTCCTTTAATACGTTTGAAAATCTATTTTATTAGTAACTAATTTACATTAAAGTCTCAAAAAAGACCTTGAACAATTAGTTTTCATTGTTTATTTTAATAATATTTCCTTATAATTATCAAACGTATTAAAAAAGTGTGGAAAAGTGCAAAACCGGTCTAATTCGATCCGGTCCGAGGTTTGGACCGGTTTTTCTGGTCCGGTCCGGTCCCGGTCCAATAAAAAATCGGTCCGGTCCGGTCCGGTCCGGTCCGGGTTTGGACCGGTGAACAACCCTACATGTAGGTGATAAGGATTAGATTCAAAGAAATATTCTGATTAGTGACAACTACCAAGTTGGGAAGGGTTCGTTGGTTTCAAAATATCTGATGATTTAATGATTTTTTTTTTCTTCGGTAAATAATAAAAGGTAGTAGTATAAACTTCTTTCGTGTTACATAATCAATTGTAATATGGAGCATCTGGGAAGAGATAAATGATATCATTTTCAACAATGAAAAGTTAAACATGCAAAGGATACTCCTAAAGCTAAGTTCTATTTCGTTGAATGGAATCTGAGAAATCAAATAGACAGTTGCCATGCAACTAGATCTCCATTTTCAACCACAACTTCCAGCTCCACCCCTTTCACCACATAAAAAAACACCATCCTTGTCTCTTGAAAACCTCCTCCACCACACTACTTCAAACTTAACGTTGACGGTTCCGTGCGACCACCTTCCTCTTCAGCACGTGACACTCTTCCTTCTTCAGCACCATGTATGATTATCCGGGACCACACCGGCAAACTCGTCCGTGCATGCGACTACAATCTTGGCATAACCCCGGTGTTCGTAGCAAAAGCTTCCGCTCTACATCAAAGCATCTTTTT
Organism: Beta corolliflora; assembly: GCA_947648045.1. Taxonomy (NCBI): domain Eukaryota; kingdom Viridiplantae; phylum Streptophyta; class Magnoliopsida; order Caryophyllales; family Amaranthaceae; genus Beta; species Beta corolliflora. The sequence goes on along the minus strand of CANSZD010000525.1, from coordinate 612,517 downwards.
AGCTATCAAGGAGAAAATTACTCATCTCTAAATAGAAGGCGATAATCTCTTGGTTATCAACTCAGTTAAAGGCATTTGTACCCCCCACCCATGGCAGATTCCACACATCATACAAGACATCCAATGCCTCCTGCAACAATTCTCTAGTTGGAGCATCAACCACATCTATCGTGAAGCAAACAAGACAGCCAATTGGATTGCCAATATTGGTCACCTAGTTCAGTCCACTTTCTTTATTGATGATTGTAATTCTTCCGCTCTTAATTCAATCCTTGTAACTGATAATTTAGGAGTTGCCATCGTGTGGATGGTCTTCTAAATTTCTTTTCTTCTTACCTTATCAAAAAAAAATATATAGGAATGACATATTGTTTAGAGTGTGCCCAACCATGTGCCATGGTTTGGTCAAGAAGAGAGAAAATATAGGAAGAGATAGAACAGGCATGAGCTTCATGAAGCACATGAAAAAAATTTGACCATGACTTTCAGCTCACTGAGTGATACGTAGAAAGTGAAAAACAAATCCTTTAATATTTTTTTAAAAATAAATTGGTAAGGAGAAGTGTCCTACTGGATCGGAACCTCACACAGATTACTTTGATCGACCCAACTACACAGGCAAGACCGCAAGACCCTTTGAAAGTAGGGGGGACGTAAGGGAATCCTACCCCCCAAAGTGCCCCTAGTGGGGTTTGATCCCACAACCTCAAGGTTGTGAGATACAATCTTTACCAGTAGACCAAGTACTACTTAGTACATCCTTTAATATTGGAAGAGAGAGAAAGTTATAATATAATTCCTCTGTTTTTTGGTTGCTACACTTCTTGTTTTCACGCCATCCAATGCATTACTTTGATCAACAATATCTTTGATTACGCATAGCGAAAAAAATAAAAAAATTGATATTATGAAAATATGCATTAAGATGAATTAAACAAGATCTCATTTGACTATGTTATTTCTTATACATAAGGAAGAACAAATCGAAAATGTTAGTTGGCGAATAATAATAATTTTGCAAGCGTAACATCTAAAAAATACGGAGGAAATATATTATGACAAATTAATGAGCTACCATACTATTAAGGTCTAAAAGAGACTAAAAGGACGCATGTGAATGAGAGAGATAATAAGAGATTAAAAGGACACATGTGATTAGAGGAGAGATAAGAAGTTTACATGATGTGCTGTGGAGAGAGATGTAGAGAACTCTGTATCAAATAGAGAGATTAATATTGTAATTAATGTCAAACTTTCAAGTAAGAAATTTAAAATATTGCAAAAACTGAAAATTAATAGTCTATAAACCATTTTAGCAATGCCTGAACATACTGAAATTCAAAGCAATCAATTAATGGAAACAATAGAGCTAGGAAATTTCAGATTTGTATAAATATTCTCATTAGTCGATTTGTCATACTTGAATATATATACTTAAAATAAATATTTACTTTTTTTTTTTTGATCCATATGAGCCACGCAGGCAGTACAAATAACAAAGAAGGGGAGGGGGGATTCGAACCTGTGACCTATCGTTTACAGCACCTCAATCTTAACCACTAGGCCAAGACACCCTTGGTAAATATTTATCATGTTTCTAATAGCCCCTCCGGCTCATATAAAGTTTTTTAATTTTTTTTGTATAATTTGCAAGATGCAATTTTAAATATTAATATTTTTGATCATGCATTAACAAAAATTATAAAAAGTTAATACTTTAATATACAGAAAAACCGGGCTGACAAAATCTCTCACCACTTTCTAATATCTCGGTGATAATTTATGATCAAAGCTTGATAAATAAATAGCCAATGATGGGACTATATATGGGAGTTGGGAGAGGGAGTATATAATTTTATACTTACTCGGTTTTTTTTATTGCACCATTTGCTATTTCAGGTTGTTTTCTTTTAATTACATCATTTTTATTTATGGTAAAGATTTTGATGTTATTTTACTTTTTTACCCTCAACTATTTCCTCACCTCCTTTAATAAGAAAACTAGTATTTGGGTCCGGGCGTTGCCCCGAGTGATACTTTTTTTCTGAACTTGATATGTATTTTTTCAATTCGCATTTAAATATAAGAAAGAAAAATCAATATTTAAAAGGTAATATAATAATATGGACATTTAAAAGCATGACTAAAAGTTGGTTGAGATGGTAATTGTGCTATGTATAATAGCAAGATGTCAAGGGTTCAAATCTTCTTGCAAGCCAATTTATTTTGTTAGTTGACATGACCTATGTACACATTGGACAATTCTAGTGGAGTAAGAGAGATGCCACTTGGCGTGTATATGTTGTTTTTTTTTTTTGATAATTTGTGTTTCATTTCATTAAACTTTCAAGAGGTAAATAACTTCTACTCTAAACCAAGTATTCCTTCTCAGAAGGAGGAAACATTTATAGTGATAGTCACACCCAGAGAAGAGGAAATCATTTATCACTAAATTAAAGTACATTCTAGTTCACATGATCATGATCCATTAAGATCTACTCTATGAGACTACAAACTGGCAGACAACTTTGCAATTACACCATTAAACTGAGGCTATTCCCCACTTGAAGATTGCGCATTACATCAGTCAAAATTCAGCTAACAGATGAACCAACAAGGGGAGATGAGAGATGGAGCGAGGGCAGCAGTAGCGGCATTTAAAGCCACGAAATGAATTCATTTTGCCTGAGAAGCCCCTGCTTGGCAAGCGTGTCAGCCACAAAGTTCGACTCCCTGCTTTTGTGAATAATCTGAATATTCAGATCTCTTTTGCGCGCATTACGGATGAAATTCAGATGATGATTCATGTTCCAAGGCCCTCCGAGTTCACTGTTGCTCCATAGGACAGCATTAGACAAGTTCGACTCCAATATTAGCTTGCCCTTTTTCGTGATTTCGCATGAGATTGAGATTTTAATGGCACGATGGATGGCCAAAATTTCTGCATAGTGTATTTCCATGAATGGAATGGGGGAGGAGTAGACACACACAAAGTTCCCAATGTGATTACGAAGAACTCCCCCAATGGCCAAAGATGAGAGGGGAGTGTTAACTGAAGCGTCAACATTCCACTTGAGATGGTTCATGACCGGGGGGGCTCCATTCACAAGGCTTTGAGATGGATTTGGAGACTTGCAATGCTAAAGAGCATCCATTCCATACTAAACATTGAGGGTTCCTTTGAATATCAATTGGTGTATATGGGAATTCGGCACACCACCCTTTTATCCACCATCCAAGCCGCAAAAGGATCATGTCTTGAATACTTTTCAGTGAGCATGAGGTATTCTAAAAAACACGAGAGTTACGCTCTTTCCAAATAGACCATACTATGATAAAAAAAACAAGCAAGCCATACCTTTTTGAAGAATGATTCACGCTTGGGGATGCGCCATTGTACAAATGCTTCCTTTAGGGATCTAGGAAATACCCATTTCACGTTCCATAAATCAATCCACCAACACCATAGTTGATGAGCAAATGGACAGTGCAGTAGCAAGTGATTAGAGTGCTCAGGAGAAAGAGAGCACATCGGGCATAAGTTACTGTCAACCGGAATTATGCCGATCTGAGCAAGTTTTTGTCTAGTGTTCAATTTTTCCAGCAACGCAGTCCAGACAAACACTTCTATTCTATGGGGAACAAGCCCTCTCCAAATTCCTTTTACGGCATCATTATGAGGAATTGGGCTTAGCTTGTCGAGCTCATATGTGAAGGATTTTGCTGAAAATTCGCCAGAGGTGCTGTAGGCCCATATTACTTTATCGCCACCATCATATGCAAGGCAGACATTCATCAACAATTTGTCAAGTAGTGATTTTTCAGCACAGTCTCGTGGCCGCAGCTCACGCTTCCACGTGAAGGTCCACACCCAATTCATTCCCTCCCAAAATCCATATGAGTCCACATTTGCATTTGGCGATATAGCAAGAAGATAGAGTCTTGGAAATAATGATTTTAAGGGTAGTGAACCCAAATAAGTGTCATGCCAAAAAGGCACGGCTCCATTACTTACATTTTTTCGCACACCTTTGATGGCCAGAGATTTCGCTCCCGAGTGCTTGAGGATTGCTGCGCAAATGTGTTTCCACGAACCACGTCTTTTGGAGGAATTTCCAAATCTGCAATTGTGAATGGTGATGAGTATCTATACTTTGCTTGAATAACTTTGCACCATAGTTGAAGTGGGTTGTCAAAGAGTCTCCAAATCCACTTAAACAATAAAGCCAAGTTTTTGTGCATCATGTTTCCAATACTTAATCCACCTAGGCTTTTCGGAAGTTGGATTGTTTGCCACGAGACTAGGGGGAGTCCTTTTTTGCTCGAGTCACCACTCCATAGGAACCTTCTAGAGAGCTTGATGATTTCTTGAATGACACCCTTGGGAATAGGGTAGATTGACATATAGTAGTGTGGAAGGCTTGTGAGAGATGACTTGATGAGGGTGATCCTTCCACCTATTGAAAGCATCTTTCTCTTCCAAGTGGCTAGTCTCTTTGAGACCTTTAAGATTATAGGCTCCCATAGTTGAGCACTAGATGCCTTCCCACCTATAGGCAAGCCTAAATAGGTGAATGGTATGGATCCCGATTTACAAAGAAGGGAAGAGGCCGCATCTTGAAGCCATGTTCTTGAAGTGTTCAATCCGATAAGTGAGCTTTTATGAAAGTTCACTTGGAGCCCCGAGGCTAGTTAAAATAATATGAGCATTCTTTTGATGTTCATGAGAGAAGTGAGATTGGCATCACAAAATATGAGCGTGTCATCGGCATATTGCAAATGAGTGATTTTTAAATCACTTTGAGGAATGCTAACACCACTCCATAATTTCAAATTTGTTGCCTTCTTGATGATTAGATTTAGCGCCTCAACCACTAGTACAAATAAGAAGGGTGACAAGGGGTCACCTTGCCTCAACCCTCGATGAAGTTTGAAGGGTTTGCTAGGTGACCCATTCACCAAGATAGATGCGGATGCAATGGAGACACAAGACATGATCCACTTACACCATTTTTGAGGGAATTTCATTTGAGCAAGGATCCATTCTAAGAAGCTTCAGGACACATTGTCATAGGCCTTGTGAAAGTTAAGTTTGAATAATGCCGCTTCAATGTTTTTATTTTTGCATGAATCAATTATTTCACTAGCAATCAATGCGCCATCTAGAATCTGTCTGCCTTCAATGTAAGATGATTGAAGGGGACCAATGAGAGAACACATAACACTTTGAAGTCTCGCCATCAGCTTAGCTATTATTTTGTATATACACCCAACCATGCTGATTGGGCGATAATCTTTGAACTCTTTCGGCGCTTCAATTTTTGGAATCAAAGCTATGTATGCTGTGTTGCATCCGCGGGGAAGATGAGAAGATGCATAGAATTCGTTGACAATTGCATACATGTCGCTTTTAATCACTTCCCACGCACTTTTGACAAACTTGAAATTGAATCCGTCGGGTCCAGGGGCTTTGTCTGCATCACATGATGATACCGCAGCATCAATCTCTTCATTAGAGAATGGCAGTATCAATGAGGAGGCCTGTTCTTGCGAGAGGCAGTTGAATTCTAAACCTTCAAACACCGGTCTGTTAGGGCAGTTGAATTCACTTTTGGCGTGTATATGTTGTTAGACACACCTTTTAATATATTAGGGGTCTAATTTTCTTCTCTCGTCTCCTTTCTTAAAATTTATGTGAAAACTAGATGGTTAAACTAAAAAAAAAGGAATTATATATTACAACAGAAAGAGTATGACTTGCCTTTACATTCGCTAGCTACTGAATTATTTTCCCTTTTGGGGATGTGTGATGTCATGACAGGATACAAAGAATTGGAGAATCACAAAAACAGTGGTAGTGGCAACAGAGGGGTCCCTGGTAGAGTTGATGAAGAGCCCGAAGATAACAAAGTCAGGATAATATGGATACATCATACATGGTGTTACAGTTACTGTTGTAGTATATGTAGGAGTGACAACGGGTCGGACTTGGACCGGATTATGCATAATCCGACTCCGACCCAACAAGAAGTCGGATTTTAAATATGACTCCGACTCCGATAATTCGAATCCGATCCGGCTTAAAATCCGAACATCCGACTCCGATAATCTGAATCCGATCCGACTTAAAATCCGAACATCCGACTCCGACTTTTTTTCTGCACGGTTTTATATTATATAAAAAAATTGTATATATTTCAAATGATAGTTAAAAATCTTCCAAAGTATATAATTAACTAAAATTAATAATTATAAATGACATGATATGCGTATTGTGTCTGGCAAATGGTTATATATATATATATATATATATATATATATATATATATATATATATATATATATATATATATATATATATATATATATATATATATATATAGCATGCATAAAATAATATTAATATAAAATAAGACCAATTGCCTTGAAAGTTAAAATCAAAGTTAGAGTATATACGTAATACATTAATATAAAAACTAAGACTAATTGCCTCAAAGTCAGAGTCGGATGTCGAGTCGGAGTCGGATCGGATGAGTCGGATTTTTAATGAGATCCGACTGCGACCCTACTCCGATTCGGAGTCGGACTTTTTAAACGGATTCGGATGGGGTTTTTTTTCTTCTCAGAGTCGGCTCGGATTTTTTGCCTCGAACCAGACCGGACCAGGGTCGGATCCGGACTGGATTGCCATCCCTAAGTATATGTCTACTTGATATGTGTAAATTTGATCTTTGAGATGACAAATTTTTATTGGGTGAACTCTTGCTAGTTAAATTTTAGCTATTGAAGTATGCGATAAGAAAGATATAGGACATACACAAAGTATAATTACAATCAATACGTCTCAATTATATTCATGAGACAAAAGTTCAACTGCTAGAATTTAGTTAAATAACACCACTTCTTGGAAATTACCGTTGTTTAAAGAGAAACACTTTATATAAAGAAAAAAATATAGGAAAATTAAGTTTCAATAATATTAGATAAGTTTTAGAAATAAGTTTTAAATTTTTTGTTTAAGTTTCAATAAGTTTAGATAAGTTCAATTCTAATAAATTCAGTAACATACAAATACATTTGGACATATGAAGATCTTAATGTAAGCTAATGTCTTCAGTAACATTCAGTAACATTCAAATAAATTTCGACATAGGAAGATCTTATGTAAGCTAATGTCTTCCTTGAAACGCTAACCATCAAGGCATCAACTAGGAGTTAAGGGTACATTAAGGACCCAAACTATTAACTTTTTCACCGTTCAGGACCTGGAACTTTTTTTTGCACCGTTTACTACCCAATGTCATTTTCCAGTGACAATTTGTAACTATGGTTAAGCATGGGCCCCACTCTCCTCTCTTCTCTCTCCATAGTTCACACTCTCAACCTCAAATTTATTTTCTCTCTCCTCTCTCATTCTTTCTCCCATCTCTCACTTGCATATGCTACTGAAGAACTTAAGAACCCTAACCTAGCTAATTTTTTTCTCTCTCCTCCGTTACTCTTTCTTCCCGGATCTACCTCATTTCTTCACCAATTTCTACCAAAATTTACCTCACAATTCGTTTAATCATATTCGATTTTTTGGGTAGTTTTAACATATTCGGTTTTTATCACAAATTTCTGTTTTTTTTTTCGAGTTAATGGGATCGATTATTTTGTGGGTTTGAACCATTTCTGGTTTACGATTTCGCTTTTTTTGGGGAAAAACATCCGAAATCATTCAAGTTGGAAGAAGAAGATGTTCAAACCCAAAAATCGAATTTTTCGATTTGAATCTAAAAGTTTCAAACCCAAAAATTCGTTTTTTTGGGTTTGTTGTATTGTTCGAATTTTTCTGGGCATGTTCGATTTTTGTGGTATGATTTTTGTTGTGATTTTTTGTTGGGGTTGTTCTGGTTTTTTTTTGTTGGAATTGTTTAGATTTTTTGGGTTTTCTTTCTAATTGTTCTGACTTTTTTTTGTTTGAATTGTTCTGATTTTTTGGGTTTTATTTCGAATTGTTCTGATTTTTTTTGTTTGAATTGTTCTGATTTTTTGGGTTTTCTTTCGAATTGTTCTAATTTTTTTTGTTTGAATTGTTCTAATTTTTTTGGGTCGTATTGTTTTGTTTTGTTGTTCGAATTCTTTAGATCTTCATGAATGGAGCAGTAAATTCGAATTTTTCTAATGGGCTTGCGATAAATGTGAATTTGACAAATGGGGTTTATCATTTATTTTTGAGTAGTGCAGCAAAGGTGATGTACTATTTGCAGGGGACTAATTTTTGAAGCTTTGGAGAAGATGAGAATGGAGATTGAAGTTGTAATGGAGTTTATTTTTTGGGGTGTTCTTGTACTTTTTGGATATTAAAGTATTATTTATTTTATTTTAATAGTTTTTTTTTGGTGTAGTTAACCTTAGTTGAGTTAACAATGAGTTAACTTGCCGGAATATTGTCCACAGGTCCTGAATGGTGCATAAAATAGTTATAGGTCCTGAATGGTGAAAAAAGTGATAGTTTGGGTCCTTCTTGTGCCCTTAACTCCATCAACTAGTGTATGCTGCACAAGAAACACAAATATAATTTATTACCTTTTTCTTGACCAAACACAGTTAGACATCTCCAAACATAACCTACCACAAGGAGAGGAAGCTTCTAAGGCCAAACCGCTGAAGAAGTCAAGGTACCGGAAGCACCAACATCAGAGTCATATCTTCTTCTCAGCTTACTAGTATTGATACAATAAGATGTTTAAACATGGGAATGGCAAATCTTATCGAAAATACAAGTTTATAATAAGTTGATAAGTAGAGTAATTATTACTATCTCCGTCACATATTAACTGCAACAGTTTGAATTTTACATTATTCACATGTCGCAATTTGACCGTAGTTTAACTAGTGTATAAAAACAAATGCTTATATATAAGATGTTCTAAGATTTATCTCAACGTAGATTTTCAACATCATCAACTTTTCATAATATTTACGAATAAATATTTAGAAATATTAATGGCCAAAATTGTGAATCGGTTATTAAAAGATGGGCCAGTCAAACTATTGCGAGTAATAACATATCAAAAAACTAATAAATTTAATTTTAATAAATTCAAATAAGTTATTATAGGCGAAATTTTGAGATGGAAAAAAACACCCCCATTCACATAAAGCAACATTAGGCATTAGTGCTCTACTCCAAAGTCATCTTCAAAACTCGAAAACATCGCATTACCACAAGAGTAAATAGACAATATAATATTGCCATTTGATTCCCCCTTTTAGATTTTAGACAAAATTACAGAATCTCAACTTGTCCGTGCTGCTTGTGACAAAATGACATTATTTGAATTTGAACAAAATCTAATGTGATGACCTTCATCTTTTGGAAGCGTACGTTACGATCAAACTCCCAAGTGCAGCACTAGTTTTGCGCGTATTACAACCAATATCTACGCGTACGGAAGAATTTAAATTTTAAGATCCTCTTTAATCTTTCAAAATTCAAAGAATCAAGAAAAGAAAAATTCCTTTAGACTTTCGGTGGTGCAAGCATTACATTTGTCTTTGCATTATATTAACGTTATTCCTTGATTTGAATTTTAACTGCTGCGATTTGAAAGTTAAACCTTATCTCGTCAAAATTAATTTGAAAAGTCAAAACTCATTCTGCTTCCATGTTTGATTCTAAGTGATCAATATGTCAAAATATCAAATAAGTAGGAGTGTAGGACATGGATGGGAATATTACAATTTTCAGTGTACCATGAGCATTGTACACTTAAGGCTATTTTTTTGCTCATTTGAATAGCCTTGGGTGTACCATACACATGGTACACCAAGGTGTATGATGAATACACTCCGGGAATATTACTATATCAAGGCTACTACTGAAAAAAAAAAAGTTCAATGTCCTTCCTCCAATTCTTTAAGATTCAACGTGGGTTCCCATTGTTGGGTTCTTTTAAAAAATATAGTTAAGGGGTTCTTATATCGTTTTTTTTTAAAGGGGTGGTTCTTATTAGAGGTGGCAAAATGGTCATACGGGTAGGGTATAGGTCGGTTTATTTCGGATCGGATCATAATCGGGTCAACTTTTGTTCGGGTCTGATGCAGGTTTGATATATGATTCGGGTCGGCAACGGTCGGTTTAGTTCGGGTCGTGCCCATTCAGGCTTGGCCAACTTTCTTTTCTGGCAAAGAAATAGAATACATAAATTAATGTTTGTGAAAAATATTTCCTTTATTATTTACGGGTTGGTTCGGGTCATTATTTTTGGTTTCACTTCGGGTCGGGTTATCTTGGATTTCGGTTCTATTCCAGGTGGTCACTTTTCGGGTGAAACGAGTCTCGGATCGGATCAACGGATACGGGTTCATTTTGCCGACTATAGTTCTTATATCCTAAATCTCCCTATTTAAGGATATGCCAAAACTATATCTTATTGCTTTTCATAGTATATGTCAATCCACGGAAGAATATTGCTTTTCATGGTATATGAAAATCTCACAATATCTAACTTTATTCTAGATATTTTATAGTAACTAGTATGTGATAGGTATTTTCAAATAGACACACACTAATTTTGAAGTACTAGGGAGTAGGAATGATAATTCAGTTTGAATTACAAATTCCAATAGAGTTGAATCTGATAAGAAGTTTCAATTATACGATTCAATCTCTATTATATATAGGAATTTTTGAGCACTTTGGTGTCCACCCTTTTCTACCAACATACCCCTAATTAGAAAAGAGAACTACAACACCTACCACTCGACTAATTTAAAGATAAAAAAAGGAATATCGATCTAAAAACTGCAAAGCAGTTATCACTCATCTTTCACTTCGCACGCATAGCGTGCATATAATATTATTTAATCCAACTGAAAAGTCAAAACCCATCCTACCAGTAGTCAAAATGCAAGATGTTTTAACATAACATTAACTTTTTTTTAGAAAAAAGAAAAAAATAATTCTTTCGTTTCTTTTTTGAGCGACACATTTTTTACAAAAAACTCACATAAAAGGGAAAAGTGTCATTCATAAAGAAAAGGAGGAAGTGCAGTACTATATACTATCCTAGAATGTCATGTTTGGGGAACATACGATGAGACGAACAGGCAATAGAAGAACTGTTGTGCTCCATTAGAGCTCAAAGGGACTGGCATGGAAACGGACCTTGACAACACGGTCTCAAACATAAGGTCGGCAATCTAAAGTTCAGAGATCTGTGATAATAGACACTCAGGCTCCACCCTCGATCCTCCCCTCCGTTAAATATCCAAGGCCACCATATATGGCGTCACTTCATCTGCACCCTTGCTCACGACATGATCAACACACATGCTGTGATCAAACAATGTGGGATGACATGAATTTCACCAGGGTCAGTTTGCAGGGGAAGTGCATCCCAGGACCCAGACATCGTCACTTACCCAACAGTAGCAACGATTTAAAAGTGCGTGAATTTTTTTTTTAAAAAAAAATCCAATTTTAATTTTTAAACTACAAACATTCATCTGAGATTATATATGGTATTATACTGCAGTGAAGCATTAATCACACAGCAAGAGTTTGCATCAAGAGACATTTCCGTTCACTACTTTCTAAAATTCAGTCGCCAGCCTTTCTAATGCAGTTAGTAAACTACTTAACTGCCAATGAATGCATCCGATAGTATTACAAATTAGAAACTGTGAAATCTGTACAAAGAATCATTCCTGCATCAGGAATTAAATGTTAACAATGACGGGCCTATCTAGGAAGGAAGTTACCTCATTCTGGCCTAGAAAAATTACCAGATGAAATGTGTTGGAACATTTTAAGTATGCATATGCTCATAGACTTCTAGTGGTCTTGAAAAGAATTAAATTTGCAATCATTTTGAGCTGATCAACCGAACGAAACCAAGACCAATAGCTGCAACAGAAACAAGTGTACCAAGGCAGTATTTGATCAACTCCACCTTTCCTGCTTCCAGTTGAGCCCTCAACGCATTAATTTCCTGGAGAGTGGAGAGCACATTCATGAGTCAATCAATTACTCGAGAGTCAACCTCAAGAAATTTTGCTTAAGAAATAGTTCCAAACTCAAAAATATGATGAATTCAAAATGTCAATATGCATCTGTCCTCGGTCCGCGAATAATTCAAAATGCAATTCCTCAAACTGAAGTTCCATAAATCAGATGAGGGATTAAATTACTCACCCGATCGAGCTTACTTGTAAGGCTGCTGGTTTCAGATTTCTGACCAGCAAGTTCATCACGTATGCGCCTGAATGCAAATTAATTAAGCTCAGACAGTACAAGAAGGAAAAATATGATAATTAACTAGAAGAAATGGCAAGTGAGTGTTCTCACCCCTTTTCAAGATTCAAATCCAAACGTTGCCCAGCTGTTACCTTGTCAATCTCATACCTGTTCCAAACATCACAAAAATTGTAAGCAAAGGCCGAGTTTGGAAATCCAATTTAGAATAGTATAAAACAATATATCCATGATGTTAGAACTGACTTTAGCTCACTACGCAGCTTATCAATATCACCCTGAAGCTTTTCAGTCTCTCTTTGCAACAACGAAAAATGATGGTCCTGCAAAAGATCAAAGAGTAGATCAAAGAGTAGTTCAAAGTAAGGAAAAAGAGCATTGCATTTTGGTCTCTCTTGCAACAAGGAAAAAATGGTCTTGCAAACAATCAAACCACAGATGAATTTAGAAAACAAGTGCTTTGTGTAAATATCAAGGGGATACGTACTATGATTCTCATCTTCACCAACATATTCCCTCATCCCAACTCCCAATTAACAATGCTCGACAAACTTCAATTGCGAAGTTCAACCATTATATCATAGTAAAGGCTAAAAAATGAAATTTTCACTACAGAAATTTCTTTGCATAAACCTAGAACTGTCATTTGACAGCATAATTCAATACAATTGAGGACATCTGTCAGTTCAGAAAGTGTCTAACACAGGCACAAAGTCATGACAACCAGACTAGACTAATAACATTACAAGCAGCGCAAGAAAAGGTCTGAAGCTTTCCACAAAATTGATGTTATTTATGGTCATAATTCATGGGTTACAACCATCAAAGTCAAATGTAAATATAAATTTTGGATAATAGTAGTACTAAATTCATTCAGCTGCATCTTCTTTGAAAGTTACCAGACACTGCCTATGGTGAGACCTGACATACATTTACACCTGAAGTTGATTAATACTATATCCAGAAGGGTTTAGCAAATAATCATAATATCAAAGTGTATAGATAATAAATAAACATCCCTCCATCCAAACATGTATGTCCATGTTGACTTTTAACAAATTCACCAATACAATGTTAATAAAGTAGGAAATAAAAACAGAAAATTGATTGAATAAAAATATACAGTCATTAACTAAACACAAGAATTCCTTGAACAACCCAGAAATGAACGATGGATGGCCACAGGACAGAGGAGTAAATGACAAATTACCTGTTCTGTTTATCACTCCAACAAAAAAGCAAGATGACTCTATGCTCTCAAACATATGTTACAAATGACCTCCCAAGGCATGTTGTCAACATTCATCAGATACTTCAAGCAACATCTTACATCTCTAAGCTTTAAAATATAATGTAAATCTCTTCCAGCAAAATTTAGTCATATCAATTGTCATCATCTTGCAAGTGCAGAAATCATGGCGCTTATACATCCCATATATAGAGTCCAAACTTGATGACAGTTGGAAGAATGATTGTTCAAAAGAAACCACAGGTTTACTCTAGCACAAAGGATAAGCATTCCAGAATCCAAATATAACTTCACGAATCAACACTTAACAAGAAAGTGCTTGGAATGAATGTTTCAGTATTCAAAAGCTTGAAGGTGTGTGTACTAATTACAACTCAGTCCCAAATTAGCAATCTAACTTACTACTCTCAAAATCCTTGAGATAACCAAAATCCAGTAAATGGTATGTTATAAGTTCAAAGCTCGATAGTAGAGCTAATACTTAGATAAAGTTGTGATCCATATTTACCCTTTCACCTTTTAATCTCAGAAGTCCCAAGGTAACTATCATTCTCAACATCAATATTACTCCAGTACCCCTGTAAAGAGGTTCCTGGCCTCAGCAGGACATTAAAAGTACAATGGCTTACCCTAGTGACAACAGATAAATATTACAAAATGAACTCGTAATCTGATACACAACAATGCTCTCTCTTCCCAATGAACAGAAAGAACATCGACAAACTTAATAAACTATTTTAGTCTAGTGACTTCAGTCCACAATGAAATAAAAGCTTATATAAGTTATAATCTTTCAACTGCGATGGAGATAGATAGTGTTCCAAGATAACAGATATGAAAATTCTTCTATACTGCTCAAGCTATTGTCTTCAAAAGGTACTCACAAGCATGTGCTTTTTGTCAGGAAAATAACTATTTAAGGATTTATGGAGACATGATATTATCAATGCTGGTCAGTTTCAGATGTAAGCTTCGACAACACCACATTAATGAATTGTCGATATAAGTAACTCAAAAGATTCTCCAAAACTTCTTATTTTCTCTTTCAAAGATTATCCTCCTGTCCAGCTAGTCCGCATATGACTCATTTCTTCATACAGAAAAATAAGAGTTTGGAGAATGGTGGGAGTGGGAAATTTAAAATTTAAATTCCACAGGATGCAAACTGGGAATAATCATAAGGATCGGAAATATTCTGGCCGTCCATTACTGATAGCACACACAATGGCGAGACCTAGTCAATAAGGTGCTAAGGCCTCACCTGACCCACCTATTCTCTACATGTATGCCAGAAAGAAGAGGCATTAGTGTAAAGAGGTCACTAATCACCCTTCACCCTTCAACAATTGGCGGGAGAGAAATCTTCTCTGACCCATAACAAAAATAAGTTATGAGGGAGTGAGCAGCAAGGCAGTAGAGAGAAAGTAAGGAAGTTGTAATCAATAGGAGCTTTAGCTCAGCAGTAAAATTAATTCGAAATTGAGATAAGAAGTTGCTGAGGAACAGACCTTACCACTCGAAAGTCGAAAGTGAGGGTTGTATTAGAGAGATTACTCTAATATTTTCTTAATACAATATCTATCCTACTCTTCTCCCTATCTCTCTTGCTTAATTTACCATTTTGATCAGCTAGAGACTTGGATCTTAGCATAAGGACAATAAGTGGTGGCATGATGTGCCAGTATAAGCTGGCAGATGAACCTCTTCCACCTTTAACCCCCTTCACAGACCCCGTGAATCCAAATGTATGAGCTGCAGCCATTTCAATCAGCACTCCAGTCCTTCCCCCCTCTCCTCATCCAACAACTGTACTTCTAAACATGCATAAAAGTGGAAATGAAGTGTCCCTCGTCCATTTACACATCCCAAAAATACATCAAACCAAGTAACAAGTCAAGGATTTTGATAGAAAGGTGAAAGAACAACCATCGTCATTACAAATCTTTAATTGTATAAATAAAAGACAGGTTCAAATTAATTCAAATCATATACCACTTGCAGGCATCGGCAGAAAATTATAAACATGAGAGGTGGAAATTTAAAAAAAATTAAGGCAAAATTGGCCTCAACAATACAAAGTACAAACAATAGCGCGGATGCCCCCGGCACCACCAACTTTGACTAGTAGCCCAAACACCAAGTGCAGCGAGTATCATAAATGACGCCGGAGCTAACTTTTCTTGCCAATGGAGGGGAATCAGTGTTAAATTTTTTTTTTCCCATTTCCCCCTTTTCTTTCATCAATCCTATTTTTTTATTGCTTAAAAGCCTAAGTCACGTGAACATGTGTCGAGAAAAGTTAGCTTCGGCGTCATTTATGACACTCACTGCACCCAGGCCAATAGTTTGTGGTGTTTTGACTACTAGTCAAAGTTGGTGACGCTGGGTGCACCAGCGCCATAGTTTGTGGTCTTGAGGCCAATTTTGCCAAAAATTAAAGCATATGGAACTTTGACGGATTTCAAACTTAAAAGTGACTTCCAACAATTTTCAGAAAAGTAAGAAAACCATAAGTGTCATATCTCGTCACATAAAGAAGTAATCTAAGAGTCCAAGCACTGTCCAGCAGAAAGAAGCTGTGTAAAGTGCTGTATCACCTGTCAAGTATGATGAAAAGGTAAAAAAAAAATGCAATGGGCAACTTCCGCTCATCAAGAAGATCCTGTGCCAGAATACCCGACTTTCTCTCACTTAAGAAACGGCCATGGAAAGCTCCAGCCAGTATGTTTCATACGGTAAGATTCATATTGTAATCATCTGGTTCACGGGGTTTTTCAGGTTATTAAAGTTTGCAATGGCATAGGCAAGGCAGTGTTTGGCTGGACATCAAGAAGGTCAAGAGGTAAAAAGGATTGGCATGTAGGTCCTACAACGTGAAACGAACAGCGTTCCAGGCATTTTAATCTATAATGAGACAATTTGACAACTTCAACTGTGACTTCTCGTCGAAGGTAAAGCAATCAACAACATAATTGATGAATCGGAAAAAGAGCAGAATGCAAGTCCACCATCATTTCAGAGCATGATTATGTAAGTTCTTTACATAGTACCAAAATACTTCATTTCCACACCCCCACATAGATAAATCTCATAAGATAGCTAATCTATATTTTCTAAGGACTCCTTGTAAGTTCAAATAATCAACAAGATGAGTGCAAATCGCAATAAGCATTTTTGCCTTCAACAGAACTGAAAGATAGCACAAAACTCGTCGATTCGATTTTAATAAGCTCAACTCTACGTCTCTAAAATACTAATTATATCACGTCGCATTACACAGCCAAAAAGTCCTAAAAAATACGACATAACTTTATAATCAAACTCCTAATTTTCTTCAGCAAAACAACTTAGAGAGCAACCTTTGTAATTGTCATCAATTAAAACTAGCTCGCACTCCTAAACTCCGAAAAGCCTAATAACTTGATACTAGTAACATAATAAAGAAAAAAGTAGAAAACCAACCCACAAGTCCACAAATATATATATGAAAGTTCATACACACCCTTAAATTGTAAGTAAACCAAACCCAAACATTATAAAACTCCCACCACATATATAAGTTTGAATCAACCTTTTGCTCTCGCGTAATTGTCCTCTTCTTAACAAATTAAGTCATTCTTCGAATCCATGGTCCTTTAGAAAGATAAGTATCGAGGACAAAAAGAATGTGAAGAATTATACCAATGTTTCCTAATAGACAGTATTACAACAAAAACCCATGGTAGAGTTGCAGTGTTGCACTAGTACCAACCCAACAGAAAACTAATGATTTAGACTGTTAATAGCCACACAATTAAACAGCCGACAGCAATCGGTGAATCAGATATAATAACAAATTTCAGCCGCAGCAATCTAATTTCCAAACACCAAGCAAATATATCTCCAGCAAAAACCAAACTAATTGAAGTGCCAGCATTGTGGCCAAGTCCAAAATAGTGTACACCAAAGCAAAATCCAACTACTTTAGAGGTCAAACAAAAATACCTAACGTGTTAATGTAATCTAGACCTGTCACATGACCCAAGTCTACACACTGAAATTTAATCAAAACCGAAAATGTAAGGGAATACCTGATTCTTTTATAGCTGCTTTAATAACCTCGATAAAAATTACAAAAGTTATATTTTTATTTTCTCTTATGCTAAACAAGATCATGTAAGTGCCAAAAGCACTTACAAACCTGAGCTCTACAAACCATATCTGTAGCCCCAAATATACAATAACAATAAAAATACAAAGGAATGGAATCATAGATCCCAACTGTCTCAGGAATTGAGAACTTGTCAATTGCAATCAACAAATGAACACAAATCACAACAAGTGTTTTTGGCTTTAACAAAACCGAAAGATGCAAAAAGCTCATCAATTATTATAAAGTCAACTCCAAATGATAACTAATCACAGATCATGCTATAGCCAAAATCCCTACAACTAAAACTTACTTGGACTTCTAAACTCTGAAAAGCCTAATAACTGGATCCTTGTCACATATTGAAGAAATAACTAAAATACCAACCCATGAGCGCACAAATAATATAAGTCAGTCCAAATACACCCTTAACTTGTAAAAATAAACCAAACCTTAAACATTATACCACCAAATATTAAGTTCTGATCAACCTTTTGCTCTTGAATCAGATTGTAAAAAAAAATCCTATTTCAATTCACAGTCTCAATACGAGAAAAAGAGAGAAGAAATAAAATGCAAAATATCACCAGAGTATCACAAGGCAATGACTAGATGATGACAGACTTCAAATAGCACACTTCAGGTGGAACAGAACACACCAATATTGTTAAACAAAGCCTACTTTCTCTCAGGACAAACACTTCATGAAACCTCTAGTAGTGATATTACTACAATAATATTATATTGAGATCAACTTGATACATATTTAAGTTTCCAACCAAAAACTAACATCAATCAAAATTCATGCAGCAAAGTTTTCTATCATAAAAATTCTCAACTATTCTAAAAATACACACAATTTGAAAGAAAGACAGATAAGAAATGGTCAATAAACATAACACTTCTAGGAAACGATAGAGTTTAGCTTTAAATAACATGGAGCACTATCGTACCTGAGAGCTTTGTACTTCACCTTTAAATCTGGCAATATTCGATTCCTGAAGCAGTTCTGCCTACACCACATTTAGATAGCAAAAGGTCAGTAAGTTGCACAGAAAGCATGTAAGAACTTTATATATAAGCGCAAATACTTTAAAAAACAAAATAAACAAGGTAGAGATTTACCTTTTGCATTTGTGATTTAGTAACAAAAGCTTGTGAAATATTTTCCATGCTGTCAACCAAAACGTGAGTGATGGCAGATGTTATTGCCTCAGCCTGCTTTTGGGGCAAACCTTGTGCCTCTAAACTTCTCACCTATTCATTCACAATAGGTTATGTAAATTAAAGCAAACGACACCAAAACAAACACAACATTCTTGTGATGTTCCTAAAATCCGCCAACCAAATTGCCTCCAAATATAGATTTGATATTATATCTAGCACTTAAAATTAACACATAATTTACAAGCCAAAACATGAGGGAGTAGTACAGAGGTAATTGCCTCGGCCTACGTATGCTCTAAACTCTTAACTTCTCACCTATTCATTAACAATAGCCAATAGGTATCTATATCCAAGCAAACTAAACAAACACAAACACACATTCTTGTATGTTCACAAAATCCGCCACTCAAATTGCTTCCAAAAGGAGATCGATATAAAATTGTCACACTAAAAATTGACAAACAGTTTCCAAGCCAAAATCACGAGTAAATACCAATGTAATAGCCTGAGCCTACATCTGCCACACACACCTTATGAATTCAAATTCTAAAACTTCTCGCCTGTTCTTCAAAAGTGAGTATGCATATCCAAGCAGAAGAAATAAAAAAAAAAAAAAACATATTATTCTAATGTTAACCAAAATCGGCTAAACAAACTCAACATACAAATTCAAACACTAAACATTGACAAACAGGCAACAGAATATAGTGCGACATTTGTTTTAAAAAACAAGAGAGGCAAAAATCAGCCAATAAAACTCTACTTTTCATACCTGAAACAACCAAATGCAGCGCCAAGAAAATAACTAAAAGTAGAAATTCAATCAACAAATGAATTCAAAGCAAAAATGCTTAATACGCTAAAAAAACCAGCGAAAAACGAAATACACACCAAACAAGCCACAAAATCGCAAAAAGTTTTGAGAGAAAACAAGTACCAGCGCTAAAGTATCAACGAGTAATGCACGTCTTTTATCGTCAGGAATTTGAAGCTCCGAGAATTTCCGAGAACTATAACTAAATCGGCTAATCTGCGGATGAACAGAACTAAAACCTCCAGATTTAGCGAAATAACTTCTCGACATTGAACCGATTTGAATCCCGCGCTTAAAAACCGCCATCGAAGAAACACAAAATCTCTGCAAAATTTTATGAAATCGCAGAATTAAACGACGTTGAGTATCAGAAAAATGTAAGATTATTGTGTGAGAAAATCCTCCATTGTTGGAATGTTGAATTGCAAAAAGTTAGAATTTGATTGGCGAGATGAAGCGGAAAATGGCGGGAGTGAGAGAGAGGAAATGGCGGAAGATAGAGGAGAGAGAAAGTAATGAGAGAGATAAGAGGCGGCGTAAAATTAGGGAAATTGCAAGGAAGAAGGAAAAGAAGCGAGTTTTAGGTGATTTGTAGGGATGAAGAAGATAAAGAAAGATGATGAGAATGAATTGCAGGTGAAATTTGAGAGAACCTCGTTGGAAATGAAATGACGAGGAATTGCGGTTTTTTATGTTGCGTGAATAAAACTGCCTTTCTACCTTGCGTTTTACTCCAATGTATAGTTCTCCATTTTCTTTTGTTATAAGGCTATAATCTTTTGGACTGAATTTGTCTGAACTGAACTGAAAAAACTTGAACTGAACTGAATAAACCTTAACTGAACTGAATTGAATAAACCTAAGCTGAACTGAACTGAACTGAAGTGAATGAAAACTGTGAGAGAAAACTAACTGAACTGAACTGAACTGAATAAACCTGAACTGAACTGAACTGACTTTTTATTAATTCAGTCCAAAAGAACATAGCCTAAGTCCTAGTAATGAACCCCTAAAAAAAATCCTAGGAATTATGGTTTTGAGTTTTGACATTGAGACACTTATTTAAGTCGGAAAAATTACAAAAGACCTGTAATAGACAATATGTTACTATGAGAGTGAGGGATAGCTCAGTTGGTTAGAGCCCTCTCCCGATGTTAGGAGATCTTGAGATCGATTCTCATCACCGCCCTTGTGCCTCTTTAAACACCAAAAAAACAATAAGTTACTAAATAATACTTCCTCCGTTTCATATTAGATGCTACACTTTGAGAATTGTGGATTTCGAGGCAATTTTTCTTAGTGTATAATTAGATGGGAAGGGGTATATGATTAGATTAATTAATAATACAACTAATACATTACACCAACCCCTGGGATCCACCAGCACCACCCTACCACCGCCAGCCGCCACCACCATCAGAACCACCACCACAACCACCCCGCACCACCATCTTCCATTTCTTTCAAATCCTTCTACCAAAATTCACGAAAATTCCCCAAAATCCTTCTACCAAATGCTTCTATGTGAGCAAAATTCACGACAATTCACCAAGATCTTCAACTTCTCCATCTTCATCTTCTATGTGAGCAAAAGCACTCAGAAAATTCATTCAGAGATTCTTCAACCACAACCCACCATCAAAGAGTATAGGGAAGATAGATCTAACCCTAAACAAAAACAAAAAAAAAACAGATCGCAGGAGAGAGAAAGAAGGAGATCGACGGAGAGAGAAAAAAGGAGAATGAAGGAGATCATAGGAGAGAGATCGCAGGAGAACGAAGGAGATCGCAGGAGAGAGAAATAAGGAGATCGGCGGTGGTGGGGTTGCTATTGGTGGCGCTTGTGCTAGGCGGTCGATGGTGGTGGCGCTTGTGCTAGGCGGTTGATGGTGGTGGGGTTGGTGGTTGTAGCAGTTGTGGGAGGTGGTAGTTGTGGTGGTTGAATGTCGATGAAGTTACAGGAGATGAAATGGTGGGTTTAATGGTGGCTGGTGGGGTTTAATGGTGGCTGGTGGGGTTTAAAGGAGGGGAGGAGAGAAGAGATAGGGTGGTTGAGGTGTATAAATTAGGAGTGTTTATTAATTTAATAATATGAGGTTAAGGTAGATTAGTGTAGATTAATATTATAAGTAAGGGTAAAAAAGTCATTTTGATTGTAAAAACTTACTAAATAAGGAAAAAAAAAAGTGTAGCATCTCATTTGAAACATCCCATTTAGGAAAGTGTAGCATCTAATATGAAACGGAGGAAGTATTAAGAAAGAAGATTAAAAGTGAAATGGTCCGACTAAAATGGTTTCATCAAACCGTTTGACATAATACTTGCTTTTTCTTTTGATGCTTTTGTTTTCTGGATAAGAAATCACAACAATGCTGATTTTCGTTGATGAGATACGTACGACGTTTTTATTGTTATCCAATGATAACGAATAAAAGATTTAAGAAAATTAAGTAATTGTTTGGTGTAGGCAGAGTTCCAATGCTAAAAAAATCTCACATTATTTAATCTTTGTCCTAACACAACATTTCACGAATGACTCAATTAAAAGTTTGAAAAGAAAAGATAGGGTTTTTAAAATGGTGAAACATTGTATTCATATGATGGAGATGCATATAATCTTGTGCTTATTTTAGTAACAAGGAAATGGCAAATTATCATGAGAGAAAGGAACACAAAAGAATTCAATTTCTCTTGAACATGATATGACTAAGGTTATTTTTTCTCATTTTGAGTTTTTAAATGAGCAAGTAACTACAATGGTGAGCTTCAAATGAAAAATTAATAAATAATAATAATAACCTCTTAGATGTATCATGCTCTAAGTACACCCAAATGTACGATGCATTTTCATGGGAACGGGTAAAATGATACTCCTATGTTATTCGTTTAAAAGGTAAAAATTATTGATAGACCTATAAGATCGGATTGTCATCGATTGGAATTGGATTGGTATCCCCTAATTACTTGTCTATGGTGGATTGAGGATTGGACAAGTGCAGACTTAATTTTCAAGTCTGATCTAATTTTGGACTCAGCATGAGCATTTGTAGGTTTTTTGTTGCAATAGTTTTTCTTCCCACAACTTATATAAGTCAACTTAAGTATTTTTTAATCCAAGTCGCGAAGAATTTAATGTATATACGATAAGACAACCATCACTTTTGTGGAGTTCTGTTTGAAGATATTACAAATTGTTGGGATTTTTTGCAAATAAGTGAACATTATTCAAGGTTCGTCCAAACCATAACCCGGATCAAGGACTTTCATAGACTAAAACAAGACTTGAAATGGTCAGTTCTGGCCTGATCGAACCCAAAATAGTTCAACCACAGTGAAGTCTAAATCGGATTGTGCTCACCTTAGCTAAACAATAGTCATGGGCAACATAAGATCAACCCAACAACAAAGAATTGTATATCCTTGTTTGCGACATCGGGCTCAGTAGAACCAAACCTAACAAAGAGACAAAAATCGCTCCAAATTAATGTTGGTCAACCAGGTTAGGTTACAATTTGTCAAGAATAACGTTTTGGTTGAATGATTTTGTGTGATCTCATTGATTGACAAGCACTGCTATACATAAGGATGTTTTACCCTACAAAATAGGAAACCAACTATACAAAGGAAACTACTTCCTAAAAGATCATATTTATATAAATAACCGATATATATCTTAACACCCCCCCCCCCTCAAGTTGGAGCATGGGGATCATAAATGCCCAACTTGCGAAGAAGTAAATCAAACTGAGTCTTCCCAAGTGCCTTGCTGAAAATATCTGCCAACTGCGCAGTAGTAGGAACATAGGAAGGAGCAATAAGACCATCAGTGATAGCATCACGTACAAAATGACAATCAACCTCAATGTGTTTTGTGCGTTCATGAAAGACGGGGTTCTTGGCAAGGTGTAAAGCGGACTGACTATCACAAAAGAGGGGAATAGATTTGGGATGATGGACACCCATGCTAAGAAGCACACCTTTGAGCCACTTAAGCTCACAAGTAATAGCAGCCATGGAACGGTACTCGGTCTTAGAAGAAGAACGAGAGACGGTGGGTTGTTTCTTGGTCTTCCATGATATAGGAGAGTGACCAAGAAAGACAAGTCAACCAGTAAGAGAACGCCGAGTAATAGGGCAGGCAGCCCAATCAGAATCACACCAACCCTGCAAGGTTAGATCACTGTCTGCTCGAAGAAGAATCCCTTGACCAGGAGTGCCTTTGAGATAACGAACAACGCGAAGGGCAGCCTTAAGATGCTCCTGGCGAGGTGCCTGCATAAACTAAGAGAGAATATGCACATAATAGGCTAAGTCGGGACAAGTAACAGCCAAGTAAATCAGACGACCAACAAGACGACGATATATCTCAGGATCAGGAATAAGATCGCCTGTAGCAAGACCAAGTCTGTGATTCTGCTCAATAGGGGAGTTAGAGGGATTAACACCCAATAAACCAGCCTCAGCAACAATATCCAATGTGTATTTACGCTGACAAAGAAATAAACCTGCAGAACTCCTGGCAACTTCTATGCCAAGAAAATATCGCAAAGGACCGAGATCCTTCATGCGAAAGCAGTCACTCAGATAGGCTTTAAAAGCCAGTAAAGCAGCAGAATCATTGCCAGCAATAATCAGATCATCAACATACACAAGGACATTAATCTGAGTAGTGCCTTTGGTGTAAGTGAACAGGGAATAATCGGAATAAGATTGAAGAAAATCATAGTGACGAAGAGCTGTAACAAGCTTAGCAAACCAGCAGCGGGGAGCTTGTTTCAAACCATACAGAGACTTGCGTAAACGACACACAAGATTTGGATCAGAAGAGCCAAAACCGGGAGGAAGTTTCATATACACCTCCTCCTCAAGATCACCATGTAAGAAAGCATTTTGAACGTCCATTTGATGGAGTTCCCAATGCTTAGAAGCCGCAATAGCAAGAAAAGCTCTAACAGTGGCCATCTTAGCAACAGGAGCAAAAGTTTCAGTGTAGTCAATACCTTCCTTTTGATGGTTACCAAGAACGACTAAGCGAGATTTGCGCCTGTCAAGAAGACCATTGGAATCATATTTGTTGCGGTACACCCATTGACTACCAAGAGCCCGTTTACCAGGTGGAAGATAATCCATGGTCCAAGTGCCATTATTTTCAAGAGCAGTGATTTCTTCTTGCATAGACTTCCGCCAAAGCTCATCTCTCATGGCCTCCTTAAAAGACCGAGGCTCTTGTGTGGAAGTTAGAGCATCAAGAAAAGTACGATAATTTGCAGAAAAAGTGTCACAATTGATATAATGTGCAATAGGGTAAGGAGTACCTGAGGAGCGATGAGAACTAGATGAAGCGGGGGAAGGACTTTTGACGGCAACATTATGAGTAACATAGTCGCGCAAGTGAACTGATGGCGCTTTAGTGCGCAAACCACGCCCAAGAGCAGGAGAATCCGTGGGATTAAGCATGGAAGTGGGCTCAGAAGAAGCTGGTCCAGTCGTTATAGAAGGAAGGCTGGAGGTGGCGGGCAAAGAGGAAGGCCCAGTAGGGGCGCTGCTGATTTGAGAAGTAGAAGACGGGGAAGCAGGTCCATGTGAGGGAAGCCCAGCAGAAGCGGGCGATGAAGGGTGAGGAGGCTCAAGGATTTGGGCCGAGTCTGGAGATGAAGGAGGGTCAGAAATGTGGGCCGGTTCGGAGGAATTATTTGGAGGAGCGGTGGATGGATCGTTTGAGGGAGAAGTGTGGGGAATATTTTGTGAAGTGGGTTGGGCTGTGTTCATAGGAGGATGGACAGCAGTAGATGTTTGATGTTGTGAGGTAGTAGTAATTGGCGCATGAGCGAAGTCATCATCAACATCAAGCACAATATCAACAATATTTTCGGGAACAATATCCACACTTTTCGGAGTCTCAAAAGGAAATACGTCCTCAAAAAATTTGACATCCCTAGAAACAAAAAATTCCTTATTCTCAAGATCAAATAGACGCCACCCTTTTTTACCAAAAGGATACCCCACAAAGATACATTTACGACTCCGCTTAGCAAATTTGTCACCATTTGTTTTGTGGTTATGAGCGAAACACAAAGACCCAAACACCTTAATAGCATCATAAGAGGGAGAATTGCCAGTTAAGTATTCAAAAGGAGTTTTATTGTTTAACAAAGGAGTAGGCGTGCGATTAATGAGATGAGCTGCAGCTAGAACACATTCTCCCCAAAAATAAATAGGAAGATGGGATTGAAAACGCAAAGCACGACCTACATTCAAGATATGTTGGTGTTTACGCTCAACTTTGCCATTTTGTTGTGGGGTATGAACACAAGAAGTTTGAAAAATGATGCCTGTGGCAACAAAGTAATCACGGAGACAAGCGAACTCAGTGCCATTATCACTTTGCACAATTTTTATGGTTTGAGAGTATTGTTTGTCAGCCATGGCTACAAAGGACATGAACATGCTAAAAACCTCAGTTTTGTCAATCAACAGATAAAGCCACACAGCACGTTAAAAATCATCCACTATAGTAAAAAAATAGCGAGCACCACAAGAAGAGGCATGTCTATAAGGGCCCCACAAATCACAATGAACTTTCTCAAAAATACGAGTGGTTTTATTATCACAAATCGGAAACTGTTCTCTAGGATGCTTAGCATAAAAGCAAATGTCACAACCCTTATCAAAACTACACTTTAAATGACTGACAGGAGGAAGTAACTTTACAACTTTCACGGAGGGATGTCCCATTCGACGATGCCATAGATCAGATGCGGAAGCGTCACCAGAAACAGAAATGTGCTGAATAGAATCCATGCCGCCAAAGAAGTAAAGTCCATCCCGCTTAACACCCGTTCCAATCAGCTCCATCGACGGGTCCTGTATAGTGCACATATGAGAATCAAATTGGACAGTACAATACAAACTATCACACAATTGAGAGATGGAAACCAAATTGCAACGAAGTTGAGGCACATAAAGCACATTAGTAAGAACAATCGTGCTAGATAACCGAACATAGCCTTCTTGATTAGCAACAACAGTACAACCATTAGGAAGACCAACAGGACAATCAGAAATAGGATGTACATCAAATAGCCATTTAATATCGCCAGTAACATGGTGAGTGGCTCCAGTATCAAGAATCTAAGAAAGAGTGTCAAACTTACCAGTGAGGCGATTTTCAGGAATTTTAACATTACCAAACATGCCTGCAAGGACCTTCCATTGTTCTGCCGAAAAGAGAGAGGAAGTGGAGGATGTCCCACTTGAGGAGGATTCGGTGGAGCTGCTGCCCACGGTGGTTGCATTGGCACGGGCAGGTGTGCCACGTCCTCTGCCGGAGGATCTGTCGCGGCCACGACCACTATTGTCGTGCCAATGAGGCGGGTAACCAATCAACTCAAAGCAAGTGGCCACATCATGGCCAGATTTCTTGCAATGAGTACAGACCAAAGAAGCACGATCGGGGCGGTCTCCACGACTGCGACCGCGGCCAGAACCAGCCCGCACAGTAAAGCCGACGGCTTCTGGTGGTTGAGAGTCAAGGGGCTGCGTAGCAAGCCAGACTCTTTCATCTTGAATTGCCATCTGATAAACACGGTCAAGTGAAGAGAGGGGGTGGAGTGCAAGAATAGTAGTACGAGTGTTTGCATAATAAGGAGAATACAAACCCATAAGGAATTGATGAATCTTGCGTTCTTCTCGACGCTTGGCATGCCGCTGACCTGTATCACACTTGGTACAGCACGAGCAATCAAGAAGGGGCTCGTGATGGTGAAGTTCAGCCCACAAAACGTGCAGGTGTGAGTAATAGGTGGCCACCGACATCGTTTTGGTCTGTTCGCACTTGGCGATGGAGGAGTGTAATTGATGAATCCGGGGGCCGTTGGCGACGGCGTACCGGGCTTTGAGGGTGTCCCATAATTGACGAGGGTCCCTGAACTTGGGGATGGAAAGTTTGACTTCCGACGTGATAGTAGTCATAAGCCACGACAGAAGCATGGCTTGGAGGGCTGCCCAATCAGCAGCATTGCAAGGAAATGATGGAGTTGTGATGGTTCCATCGAGAAAGCAGTATTTTCGACGAGCCTCTAAGACGGTGCGGATATCGGCCGCCCAGTCATCGTAGTTATCTTCACGAAGACGGTTCGGGGTTAGAAAGTCACCAGGGCGGTCTTGCGGCCCGAGATGGTACGGTGAAGATGGGTCAATTTTTGGTGGTGGGATAGAAACGGCAGCCTCATCGCCGGCCATTGATGGAAGAATGGATCGAGGTTTCCCCTAGACTGATACCATGTCAAGAATAACGTTTTAGTTGAATGATTTTGTGTGATCTCATTGATTGACAAGCACTGCTATACATAAGGATGTTTTACCATACAAAATAGGAAACCAACTATACAAAGGAAACTACTTCCTAAACGATCATATTTACATAAATAACCTATATATAGTTTAACACAATTTGAACCAAGAAATAAGCATATGCCTATAATCCAAACCAATTCAAATTCAACCATAATTGATTAGCTCTACATACTTTCAAGTATAACGATTAACCAAAATATAGTAAGTAAGCGGAGGGATTGGGAACAACTTCTCTAATTGAGTGAACCAAAGCCACAGTTGTGACTGTTTTGCAATTTGAAGATGTGCTTTGTTACCCTTTTCATTTATCATTAATTTTCATAGGTCATATCTCATATGAATGACTTTTCAATACAACCTAGTAATTAGCATAAGTGAATCATGAGGACCACAAGTTTCAAAACCAAATTTGTCTATGCAAGAAGCAAAAAGTGAAAAAAAAAATTGACCAATATAAACCATCATATATATATGGCATAATGATTATGATTTATGACCACCTTGAAATTTTCACTTAAATCACAATGACTATTCATGCAACCTACCAAGTTATCGTCCAGACCTAAAATTGGTTCATTTGTAAATAATCATATGCAATTAAGTAATGAGCATCCAAGTTCGCATATCCAGTATCCCCAATCAAAGATAATCTACAACCAACTTTTACATTTCCTCGTTCTTTTTTACTTGCAACATAGTGGTGTGCGCATGATTTTAGAATGCCCATATGATACAAATTAATTAGTTAGATCCCGTAAAGAAGCGAGCTAAAGAGAAAGAAAAGCCAAATAACCTAATGTTACATATATTTTAAAATTTTCAAGAGAATTTCAAAATATAGAAGGGGGAAAAAGTATACTTATAGCACTCATCTAGTTGACTCCAAAATTCCAAATAACCTAATGTTACATACTCCCTCCGTCCCATAATATAGTGCTTATTTCTCATTTTTTACGAGAATTAAGGAAAGTGGAACATGAATGATAAACAATTAATGTTGTGGGAAAAAAGCTGATTTTAGGAGAGAGAATGGTGTATAATGGGTGAAAGAGCGTTAAATATATGACTAATTCAACCCTTAGGTTCAATAAACAAAGAAAAAAACTATTTCCAAGGAGCAAATAAATGATGGTTGCATGGTTTTTTAGGCAAATCAAGGGGAATTGTGGAATTAAAAAATAGAAACAAGAACAACATTTTGGGACACCCAAAATAGAATGCAAGCACTATATTATGGGACGGAGGGAGTATATTTTAAAATTTTCAAGAGAATTTCAAAATATAGAAGGGGGAAAAAGTATACTTATAGCACTCATCTAGTTGACATTGAAATTCTACTATGATCTAGTAGAGAAGAAACGGGTAAAACAGAAATCATAAAGCATTGCTCTTCATTGACCAAACATCATGCTTCGGCTGCCAAATTAGAAATAAAAAGGCATATGCAAGACAGTACGAGAAAAAATGATCACACTCTAAAATAAAGCGCGAGCAGCAAGGGTGTCAAAGGCTCAAAGTATGTTCCTTCTGGTGTTTAATTTTTTAACATGAGAACATCTGCACAGCTTCCATCAACAAAACCTAAACAGAAACATGTAATGACGGATTATTTTATCTACTGCTAAATCTAAAACCCTCTACAAAATCCACTGTTACAGATCGGGAAACTAGTATAACCACAGGAAAAGAAGTGAATATAAGGGGGGGAGGGAAGTAAATTAGGGGTGCTACTAATAAAAATTATTCAAGCATGTGACATACTATAAATTAGCGATTTGCTACCCCTCCTGGGATGCAAATGACTGTACAAGAGAAAATGCTATCTACTACTAATGTGAAAATCAATTATGCGTAAAATCGCAGGATGAACCTTTCCTACAATGACCATTTTCATGGAATTTGCACACCCTTTGTGCTCCACTACCAAAGGATGACTGCCTATTCCATTGAGCACCTCCACCATTGCGGTTCTGATCACCTCCCCACGAACCTGTGTTCCCAGGTGCAGCAACCCAAACCATGCTAGTGCTTCCAGCTGGGGGGCTAGGGCCTGTGCCTGTCCAACCCACAGCTGCAGGCCCATTTGCCATAGCTGGTGCTCCTGGTGAAGGGCTTGTCAATTGGCCCATAGCAACTGCTGGTGGCCCAGTCCACCCAACATTTTGGTTCGCTGGTTGTTGTTGCTGCTGCTGCCCACCCCATGGCATGTTGGTCTGAGTAGGTCTCCACGCATTGTTCAAAGGCATAGCAGGAAAGTTTGCAGTAAGGTTTCCTTGTCCCGGAGGATATCCAGCAGCATAAGGTGGAGCTTGGTTACTCACAGGAGCACCAGTCCACTGACCATAAGCAACTTGTGCCGGCAAAGCATTTTGATTATTGGGTGTCAGGTTTGTATTCACCATTTCAGGTCTTGCTACATAACCAGCTCCCCAGTTGGGAGTATAGACAGGGGGGTTTTGCCCAGTGCCTGGCTGAACCATGTTTGAGAAGCCCTGACCAGCACCCGAAGTAATGTGCCCCACATTCGTTTGGTTTATTGCAGCATCAGGGGGAACATATGCCTGGTTTGCTACAGGTAAACCTGACTGCGATGATGCTTGATGAGCATTTAGCATACCTGTATTGGGGACAAACTGACCAGGAGCAGGCTGAACTGTTCCTATAGATGTTGTCACATTTTCTTGCTTGTTCCCAGCTAGATCACCTTTAAATTGGTGGGATAAATTTGATCTGTCTACACCACTCGGACCAGATGAAGGTGACGTAGGGGTAGGAGAAGGTAGCCGTTCGTTCCCTCTAAATTGATTAGTCGAGCTGGGTGTTTGCTTTCCACTCCAGGCAGCTGGGCTTCGTGCAGGAGTTGGAGAAGGGAGATTGGAGAAATCATTTCTGCCACTAGAGAGTTTAGAATTGTCCACTGAAGATGGTGTGTTCCTTATTTTTGAGCCGTCATCTAAATTTGATCCTACAGACCGAAACTCCTTCTGGAACCTTCCAGCCAATGCTTCAGTTAGAAGAATAGAATCATTTTCGGTCTGTAAGGTTCTCCAAATTTTCAAATCAACGGGAAAATATCCTGTGTTACTCCATTTACGAAGCTGCGCCATGGAGAATGGACCCTGGACCTTACCAGTTGGATCTCTGTAATGCCATGTTTTTTCTGTCTCATCGACTTTCCCATCAATTTGTCCAGCTGCTGAAGATAAAGGCTGTGAAGCTTCTGATGCAGCTGCCACAGACAACTCTGATCTCATTGCACCATGTTCAGCTCGTCTGTTCATAAAATTGTCTGGAGTAGTCTTTGGCTTCTCCCAACTATTTGACCTAGGTGTCCCCGTGTCTACCCCATTACTCCATTTATGCTCGCTTGTTGGTGAGGCAAGATTAGTCTCTTCTCTTCTGCTTGAGAAACCCTTACTGGACAAATTTCTGCCTAACTCCCAACTCTTGTTTTGGGGTCTTGCATTTGCACTCCAGGAATCATTTGAAACAGAACCTCCTCTCCGTGAAGAAAAATTGTCTCTGCCCCTTCTCGAAAATCCACCTTCTCTTGGTCTCATGTTACTTCCTGAACGCAAAAGAGAAAGCACGTGACATCAATCGTTTTTCTTTTCAAAGGAAAAATACTTTTACATGATCAATGATACAGTGTATCAACCAAGCTTGATTTGCAGCTCATGAACAAACCTTGTCTCTTGTCACGCGTTTCATTTTCATCATCAGACTCACAGTTAGGATCCATTTTTGGATCTGCATGAACTTCTGGAGTTTCATTCAGCCTTCGCTGGCGTTCCTCAGGAGTCTTCAGAAGCTGCAATTTCTCCACACATTCTCTGAGCGTTCAGGTCAGTCAAGGGACAACCAGAAACTAACAATGCTATCTCTCTCTTTCTCACTCACACTCACACACACACACACACACACACACACACACACACACACACACACACACACACACACACACACACACACACACACAGAAATACGAGAAAAGAAAAGGCTAAACTAGTCACATGAGCAAATCAGACTAGATCTACGCATATGACGAATGAATCCACACATCATACTCCATTGCAACCACTCTTTCTATGTAGACAATGATGTAGATATATCAAAAGTCAACTAGAAGAGGTCGCTTCAACTATTAAATCAGGACCTTTTCTCCAAAAATCCTGCTAACTGGTTTTCATGGCATGAACTTTCAAGAGACCGTCAAGAACATGCAGGCACTTCCTCACAGAACCCCACTCAATGCGATCGCTTTCTCTAAATAACTTTTCAAAGCATAACTAGTATGGATAATCGGTGATCCTAGTGTTACCTAATTCACTAATCCCCCGGTGAACGTGAATCGGGAGAAAGCGACTTTGTACATGCAAGTGGTATACTTAGGACTAATTTGACAAAACTAGGTAGTGAATGGAGTTCCCATATCCATACTGTAATGCGAATCAGGTAACATTCTGGTGGTCCAACACATTTACAATGAATAGAGTTCTCAAACCCTGAAGTCGTAAAACTTGCCCTGATAATGCTGAAAGCTGAAATTATGCTCAGAAAAGAAAGATAAACATGCAAAAGATCTGCAGGAGTACCTTAGCAAAGAGACAAACATAGGATAGAAAGGTACAAGTTACATGGCCAAACACACTCCACATAGCATAGAAGATTAGGAGAAGATAATTAGATCAGCTACCACATAACTGCAGAAGTACCTCGGCAATTAAACAGACAAATGCTAGAAAGGTAAATACAAATTACAGATCCAAATACACTCCACATAACATAGAAGGGGAGAATGGCAAGAGAAGCCTTTTTGGCTATTTGGCCAATCTTCAAAAATTAACAGTTTCAAATGGGATTAATTATAAACTGGACCATCTCGATCCACAAACGATGAATACTCATTTGACTAGTTATTAGCTATGCTATATAAGAGCAACAATTGGCTGCTACAATATGAAGAGTGAAATTTAAATGTTTTACAACCCCAGACAAAAAGAGAAAGGGTGTTCCCAGACTTAACCTTATAGAGCTCTGATATGATATAAATATAAGATATCATATATTGGAGAATGCTTTATTGGGGGGAAAAACATGTAACAAAGTCAGATAATGCAAAAGGCTTTTTCTTTGTTACAGTTTTCACGATACAACAGTCAGCCAGGAAGGAACGAAGGAAGGAAGGAGACAATGTTCATAGTATGAAGTTTCAGTAACCAAATGCACATCAATGAAGAACACTCGAAACTGAAGTGTCCAAAGAAAAAAAAAGAAAAGTATTTGAATTTCAGATTCCTATTTTCCTTCTTTTTCTCCCCCTTTGATTTGAGCAGAAGAGAGGAAAGGCAAAGAAGTGAGTACTAATGATACATGATTTATAGAACAAAATCTTCTTCAGGTACCTAGCAAAAAAGATCTTTAGTTAAACCACAACCATATACAAACAGAGATGTTGATTATTCTTATGCTACCAAATATTCTCGCAACTTAGTCCACAGATTCAGAAGCACTGGGGGTACACAGAGAACAATCCCTTATTACACAAAAAGTAAAATATACTCCTATTAGTTGAGATGTGACGATCAAAAATAAACATAAGAGTTTCAATATCCTTCCAAGCAACCTTTATATGTCTCAAGCACATGATATGCTCATCTTCCCCTCTCCCCCCCTACGGAGAAAAAGAGAAGAAAAATAAGAAGCACATGATAAGATAAGCCAAAAACTCATTCACTTAAAGATTGCAACAATGTCATGAGTGGACAATGGTCATATCTACTAAACTGCGTTTGTCCACTAGAAACTATCCTTCTTCCTTATGGGATGTCCCCCCTCCCCAAAAAAAAAGTCTGTTACTAAGAAAGGAAAACTATCCACCTAACCCTTGTGATGTGGATCCCCCCCTTACACTCACAAAATCTCTTTTATTTCCCATGTGATGTAGAAACCTCCACTAACTTTCTCTCTCACAATCAGCTTATTTCATGCTTAATGGTACCCAATATCTACAATAAAGCCCACTCCATCGGTCCACCCTACTAAAAACTAACAGGAAAGTATTCTTTAGAGCAGAGGCAGGACTCAGTATGTTGCTCATTGCAAAGCAACCAAGATTCATACCCATGTCCAAGTATCTATATTATGGACCATCTGTAGCCTCTTCTCGGCTGTTCGCTGATCTTGTTCACCTATCTACCAATGGTTCTATACCTCAAAGGGAGCCACCTTTAGAATACTGACATAGCCCACTAGGCCAGTAATTGCCCACATTTCACATATTAGACTCCATAAAAGACTAAAAGATTTCCACATAGCATAAGCTGCAAACAACCAAGCCAGAAAATCTCTATTTCATAAAGGAACACCAAGGACTTTGGTGTCCCCCTGAAATGCCTAAAATACCCCTACGTAATTAATATTTAAATTGTTAAAAAAAATACACTGTTTTAATGATGAAATATATTATTAAAGCTATTTTTCTACCAATTCTGTATTTTGTAAATCAATGCACGCATAGTGTGCATATAAGACTGTTAGAAATATTGGAGCCATGAGAACCTCATCACTGTTAGATGGACTAAACTACAACTATGTGACAAAAGTATATGTCCAAGTGTTGCACTCTGCACTGGCACTTTGTCAAAGCTTCAATGCTTAAGGCCCAAAGTGAAGTCTCCAAGTAGCACAGCTATGTTTAAGATTGTGATATGGCTACTTCAAGGTCAAAGTTGGAAGAATTTGGGATATTTTTTCTCCATATAATGTAACCACTTAACTAACAATTTTTATTCTATATTATATTTCAATTAATATATCAATGTACTATTACTTGCCAGGCTCAACATCCCCTGCAATATGATTTGTCAACTTTATATACCAAAACAACTAATAACCCCTTAATTTGTGTGTGTTACTTCGAAAAAGACTTATTGCTGAATGAAGGGCTAGCTTCATACTGAACTAAAAGCTTGCAACATAATACACAAACCATTTAATAAATGAATTCTATGTAGAAATCCAACTATTATTCCAGCATATCCATCACCATCTATATAGACTTTCAGTGACTAAACTTTCTCAGCAATTATGGATCTGGAAGAAATCAATCAACCATAGATCAAATGATCAATTCAAACAGGCATTGAACTGATACACTGAAAAAGAAAGGGTACAAAGGAAATTAGGATGCCAGAAACAAAAATACACTAGCAGACTTGGTGTGTTTTCTAGTTCATATTTTTATGCTGATGTAATTACATGTAATCAAAGAATGGAATCATTGACAAGTTAGGTTCAAGGGTTTAAAAATAACCAGGAACATAGGGTTGTGTTGTCTGCATCGATCATTGAGCATTTGGACAGCATACCACAACAGAACAATGAGGAGTCCTTGAGCACAAGTCAAAAAGAAATAAAATTTGTAATATAGGTTTATAGCTAATAGCTAACTACACCCAGCACTCTTGGTTTACTTACGTTGTGCTTTTCCATTAAGGGTCGTGTAGCGGATAGTTTTTGGTTTGCAGAGCAGAATATCCTTTGGCTCGGTATCGTTCATTTCTATATCCCCTTCTGTTGTCCAATTCTCAGTCAAAAAGCTGCTAAACGAAACCTCAAGGACCATCTCCCCCTTGCAGAAAGGATGCCTCTCAAAGAAGGCGAAAAGTTAAAGGAAGTTCTATTGGCCAGTATAAAGGCAAGGTCGAGGATAACCAAGCACCACCATAATCATTGAAAGTAAATTGTATTCCCGCTCAAGGCTTTCCCCTATTAGAGAAGGCCTGTGAGGTAAAGGAAAGTGCAGATCAAGTAGTAAAGCCGGGAAGGTCCAAACCTTTACTTTCACCAACTGGTCATCAAGGAAGAACTCGAACAAGAGCTAAAAGGCATTGTTTAGTCTATTTCAAGTATTTGACACTTTTCTGCATTTATCACTGTGATGGAATCAATCCACACCACCTTCCCCTCACCTCTGCCCCTCCCCCCTTACAAACCCCAATTTCCTATAACATTCCTTTCAGAAAAGTTTCTTATGCTACCAGACAAACAAAAAATGGCAGTCTACTCAGAACTCTGTAACATGTATACCATACATGCTATTCAACCATTAGAAAGCTCAAAGCAAGACAAACTGAAACACAAGCAACTTCACAAACAGAGCAAGTGCATATCAAAGATTACAGTACTATTCCAAAGGATATTCTTTTTTACGCCCTTTTTCACTAGCTCGATCACGAAGATGACTAAGCCTCACTATCTCTCCTTCCAGCCACTGCAAAGTTGCAACAAAAGCATTACTTGTTGAGTCTCATGATATACAATTCGCATATGCAAGTAAAAAAATTAAGATTGGAATCCACAAGAGCATGTCAGTTAACAAGCTACATAAACAGCAAGAACAATCACGTGTAAGAATCCCAGCACTAGTCAGGAAGGAACATGTGTACATAACCTTACCTTAACCAGCATCAATGAAGCATATATTATACAAATGACAGTCATGAGTTCATGACTAAGAAAAGAAAGATGGATTGGAGCTACAGGTACACCAAGTAGATGCCATGTCAAAACACCAGTGGCAGCACCATACACATATAGATCAACAATAACCTCAACTCTTACATCCTATTTTTTATAAGACAAGCTTGACGTCTTCAATGGTGCTCATAAGCCGTCTACATAAATTTTCTTATTTCAAACATAGGGTGTGTCCTCTTCATCTCAATACCACTAGTCTGGACTTGTTAGCCAGGAAGGCAGGAACTCAACTTTCTCTGAATTTATTGGATTATTGGCCTAAAAATTACATTAAGTGAGCTTCTTGTAGCTGCGAGTCGATCTTGGGTATCTCTTGTTGCCCCTAAACTTAATTTATCTCAACTTAACTTGTCTGAATAAGCATAACTAATTTAGCTTATATTTCCTGAAATGAGTGAACATAATATGAAAGGTAGAGCCTAACTAGTCAATTGTTATTGTAAGATTGCTATTATGGACAGGTAATGAGGAAACCTGACATTACTATCACCAATTCACCAGACTCTGAGGCAGCATAAACAAGTATCTCAGATTATGGCAGTCGACTCACTAGCTTCATAGCAAAACAAGCTCACAATTTTGGCGACTACAATTACATCAAAATCCCTGGTCTTTCCAGGTATATTATATCAGTTCTTTGTGGCATTACGGTTACTGAAACACCATGAAAGATAATACAGCATTTTTTTTTTCATCAATCATCATTTTTATCTGGGATAGATAGAAATGTATCAAAGGTATGAAGGAAGATGATATTTGTGGATGACCACAGGAGATAATCTTTTTGGGATGAAGGTTTTGGCATTGTTGTTATTGCTGTAATCATCATGCATTTCATGGTTTCTTTTGTAGAAGCTATTATAACTGTCATCCTAATAAAAGGCAGTTTGAAGATATTAAATGTTCAGCAAGAGCTTTATGCTAGCTTTTAGAGTACAAATGAACTAAATATTGTAGAAAAGCATTATTTTAAGGTTGCTCTTAAAGGAAGAAATATTTGTTTGGAAGATTGAGTGGTAAATTTAGTAAAATACAGAACCTATTGCCACACAATCTATAAGTCATTACAAAACCCTTAATATCTTCAGAATACTTAATTAAGTAATTCAGTAAGAAAATCAGCGCCGCAAAACAAACGCAACACTTTTCGTAACCTTTAACTAAAAAAATTAACTCATTTCACTCCCATTGCATTTTTGGTGAAAGGTTATGAAAAGTGCCGCAGTTTCTTTTACCGATCATTAGTGAGTTTTTTTTTTTATAAAGTGGCAATGGGTTCTACTCTACTGTTTACCAATTTGGCTAATAAGCCTCTTTTGGAAAAGAAAAATATGTAAAGCTTGGAGGAACACTTAGCTTTTGGAATAAAAAAGAAAAAAAATTATCCTCTTCTATAATCCAGCGATTAACTTTGACAGTTACAGCTTCTATTGCTACTACGACAAATTATAGCTACTAAGAGCTATTTGCTTGAAAGGGCCCAAGGAGACAAAGAAGCAAGCAACAAAGCTTGGGGTAGCAATACACTCCCCCCCTACAAGCTATACTCAAATTCACCAGAAAGGAAGGTGCTTAGTTTCTCACCTCAATCACTCTGACTTCCTGTAGTTCCCTCGCTTTTTCCAGAACATCACCCTGAATAAAAAAACAGAATTAGTCTATCTAACATTTTTGAAAAAAAAAAAAAAAAAAAGGCTGTCTAGTCCTCAGCTTGAACAAAATTGCCTTACCACAGTCATCCGACTGATAAGTCCACATTTTATACTCTGGCGTAATCGCTTGCATTCATCCTAACATCAAAACAATATAATGTTACAGATGTTACAGATGCTCCAGCATATGAACAGTACAATTCCCAAATGGAAAGCATCCAGTATTGGCTATTATCTAAAGCAACAAAGTAGTGCGTGAAACTTATGCCATAGTAAGACCTCCACAAAATATTTAAGAAAAAGTCTTACTACACCAAGTTCCCTACTACTCCCTCTATCCCACGAAGCATTGCTCATTTCTTTTGGGCACATAGTTTTAGGAAAAGTACTTCAGAAAAAATAGAAGTAGAAGACATTCATGAGAAAATTAATGTTGTCTGTCAAAAACCAAACGTCAAAAATTGATAACCATCACATTCAAAAGGCCGATAGATCAATATTAGCTATTGTTTAATAGTTAACTTTTTTTGTTTTTTAATGGATAAATATAATAAAGGAGGGGCCCCCATTTTTTATATACAGTTACAAGTGTTACATATAATATTACACATAGATGTATTTTGTTTTATTATTTACTACTCCATTATTCGACTTTGTTGGAAAGAAAAAATAGCATTGACCAGTGATCTCTATTAACTCCAAGTGGTTACAGCTTGCAAAGAAAAATGACATACTGATTTGTTTCAAAATATTTTTCAAATCTTTTTAGGTCGATATTGAAATCTCTAAGTATATATTGGGATAATTATAAATAAATAGCTACTACACTTGTATCAGTAACTATTTTAGATTTTTTTATTAAGATAATATCATTAAAGATTTAGAGAAACGAATAATTTCAGTCCAACCTCAAAAGAACAAATACAATAAGTATTTTGAAACTGAGAGAGTACACAAACTTCTTTTCATTCTAGAATAATAAACTTCTACATAGCATAGGATTCAAAAGGCAAGCAGGGTCTTGAGAAAGAGATAATATGAAAAGATGGAATCTAGAAACTGTAAGAGTTAAAAGCTATTTTCTTTTAAGAAAATGAGTACTTGAATGGTAAAATGCTGCTTCGTCATCCAAGAAGTGGAACTCAAAATATCTAACTCTTATAGCTTATGACACACTAATTCACTCTACATTTCTTACACTCTTCCCAAAACCCCTCCTATTTTCCCCCAAATTTCTTCCCATAATTCCCTGTTATAAGTTAAGACAGTTAGAAAGATGTTACTCCTCATCCAAGAACAAGTGTCTCTGAATGCACATGTTCACTAATCCTAAATATTAAAATTTTCTCTGTTCCCACGTCTGGAATGGTAATTTTATTTTAAAACTGGAGCACGTACCCTTGAAAAAAGTGGAAAAGTATTTTGGACGGATGAAATTAGTAATTAATACAGTTTTGTTCTTACAGAAAATGTAACAGTCCACCTTAGGAGGGATTTAGACATTTCCAGCTGAATATCCAGCACGGTGACGTTAGATTTTACATGGAACACGTGTTATAGGAAAAAGGTTAGAAAGCATTTGGACAAATCAAAGTAGTAAATAATACCGTTTTGTTCATCTAAAGAGGTAAAAATCCATCGACATAGAGGGATGGAAATTATCAGATAAAAATTAACAAGGAGATCTCAAATATAACGGAGCATATGTCCGCATCTTTAATCTTCCACTAGGTCCTGTGC
Organism: Beta corolliflora; assembly: GCA_947648045.1. Classification (NCBI taxonomy): domain Eukaryota; kingdom Viridiplantae; phylum Streptophyta; class Magnoliopsida; order Caryophyllales; family Amaranthaceae; genus Beta; species Beta corolliflora. The sequence goes on along the minus strand of CANSZD010000525.1, from coordinate 572,626 downwards.
TCAGGTCACTTTTGCAGTGCACCCTTGAAAATAATCTAACCTTTCACACACAAACAGCTAATGATTTACTATTATCTCACTTCAACTATGACAACCACCACCACCATATGAGTTTCACTAAACAAATAAATAGAAATGATTTATATGTAATTACCTCTGTAAATTCCTGATTGGATATAGTATCTATTGATATAATCTCTGTTTTGTCCAGATTCAAGATCTCCAGCATGACATCAGTTGTTCTTTTACCAACTTTATAAGGTTCAGGTGCCTTGCTTGTACCTGGTTTAGAATAAAAAGGTCTTCAATCTGAAAGAGATTGCAATTACAACAATTGACAAAACATCATAGAAAAACTGATTACCAATTATTTGCACCAGCCTGTAAATGTCCTGCTTTTGGTTGCTGCCAGAGATTCGTATTCTGACGAAAGAGCCAACAACTTTGTCATGGAACATTTCTGAGTCTTCCATGAGAGACTCCATTAAAATTCGGCGCAAGTAAATTAAGGTAATATTATGCATATCTATGGCAGCATAATCATCGAGGTTAGACTGCCCCCTCTCTTCACCCCTTTTACGTGATTTTCTACCCCTGCTTTTTCCAGAATCCAGAAATGAATCCGTATGATCATCAGCATCCAGTTGGCTAATTTCAGTATCAACAACACTTCCTTGAATATCATCTGCATGAGAATCCTCCTTTAAAAAAAAGTGTGATTCGAGCAGCTTCAACATTTCAAAGTGACCAACTCGCGGTTTCCCAAACAGCTTCTGAAGCATTGAATCACAAAGTATTTGGCTCTGCCGGCGTGGATCACGAAGTTTGTTTCTTTTTATATATTCTAGCAAGAGTCCCTGTACATCAAATTGAGTAAGAACAGATCTATCCCCATTTTTCATGTGCATCACGAACTCCAATAGCTCCTTTGATGCCCACTCAACATTGCCTTCCGCAGAACGGGACTTGAACAGCCTTCTGGCCCTTTTTCCCCTTTTATTGTTTGAGCCTTGGTTCTCAGAAGAATGTTCTGAATCTGAATATGCCTCTTTGGCCTGAGATCTTAACCTCCTTTTAGACTTTATTTTTACTGCGCCTGCTTCCTTCTCTGAAGAGCTGTCTGTACCAGAATCTACAAGTTTTGACTTCCTCTTAGCCCTCTTCCTCTTTGATTCAGTCACTTCTAAGTTCGGAAGAGTGCTGTCTGAATCAGTACCTGCATCATTATTACCCTCATGCAACTCGACTGGTGTTTGTCGCCGATCAGTTACTCCAGAATATTTCCATGGATTTTTTGCCTGAGCCAGCTCATCTGGAGAAATATCCAACTTCCCTTTTTGTTCGATCCAGTAATCCTTAAAGAGATATTCCCAACTACTTTTGTCATCGAAAGCAGCATGGCCCTGCAAAGAAAAGGTTGAATTCAAACAGTGAAGTAGAAACAATCACATAAAGATTATAATAGACTAATAGTCTACACTCAGTCACAAACACTGAGTGTAGACTATTCCCAACTACTTTTGTCATCGAAAGCAGCATGGCCCTGCAAAGAAAAGGTTGAATTCAAACAGTGAAGTAAAAACAATCACATAAAGATTATAATAGACTAATAGTCTACACTCAGTCACAAACACTGGCCATGATGAAATACAAATTAGGCCTTGAAACTTCAGTCAAGCGCTGTCTCACATTTACCAACAACCTGCAAGCAAAACAGTTGAAGCCCCTCTGTGAACACTTGGCTTAACATTCCCCTCTAGCCCACAAACACAGCAGGAATAATTTAAAGCATCCATTTCCCCTTTAGTCACATCAATCAGATCCTGAAAGCTTCAGATTTCAGAAAGCCCAAAAGCCAACAACACTTATTTGACTTTAGAAAGAGGTTTTAATCAAGCAATTCTCTTATGCGCATATATGCAGTGGCAGGACTAGCAGGAAGATGGCCCTGAATAGCTCATCGTCGTATAAACAGAAAACTTGGCTCCCTTGTTTTCCCACTATCCTTCTTGACCCCCTAAAAGAGAATTAAGAATTCCCATCAGTTAATAACGACCTGATGAAGAGATGAAAGTGATGAAATGTGTAGGTGAAGTCTACTCAGTTAAAGTAAACAAATGGGATCTTCAGAAGAACTTTAGTGTTCTTCCAGAACCTTTAATTTTTAGAGCAAGGATAACTCTCATTAATACAGGCTCATTTGACTCGGTCAGCAGCCTATCTTCCTTTCAATTCAATATGGTAGCAGTAGGTGCATGCTGTGTGCAAAACAAATGTGAAGTGCAGGCATTCACATTTTTGCAAGGGGCGTACTAGATTCAGCCTTCAAAGACCAAAAAAATGCTTATGAAGAAAACTGGAGGTTCATCGTCTTTTTTACAAAGCATCTTCCACTTTTACATCTCCAACTTTCCAAGCGTTTCTTAAGATAAGAACATGCAAAAGAAGGAATACAAAAGCAAATGTGGACCACTCCAATTTCTCTGAGTCCCTTCCCACACTTACATATGCCTTCCTCACCCAGCTTCCTGCCGCACCTAATAACATCTGCCTCCGTTGGTGCTAGACAACAACCAGTCAGGAATTGCAAGTTACAGGCAAGACCTCAGCCCACCTTCCCCTACCTTTATGGCCTTACCCAACCCCATGCCTTCCAATTGTATCGCCACCCTCCCACGTTTGGACAGGCTCTACCTTCCCCCACATGTTCCTACAGGCCCCAACATGAGACAGCCAGAGGTCACCAATGGTCAGGAGATCATCAATGGCTCCATTTCACTTTGTATCTACTATCTCCCCACAGTTCAGATTTTAAGTTCAAATGTCTCAATTGGTGGAACAAACATACACAATTAATAATAGTTGTGTGGGGGCATGTTCATATTGATTCTTAAGATAGCCAAGATTGAGAATCTACTACTTCATATCCAATGGTAGATAATAGCTATTGGGGGATGCCGCTTCTTAAACCCCAGCCTCCTTTCTCTCTATTACTCTCCCATCTGGTATTATGGTTGGGGCTGCCATCAGCTATTTCATTGGTGGTAAGTCCTATTTCTAGCACTCTCCCATCTAGTGCATGGATGTCACTAACCATAAATAAATAGCAGTTCTTGCATAGAGTGGCATAGAGTGGTCCGGACCGACTCAAAGTCCTTTCGTAGAGGAGCCAGGACATTCTTTTGACTTTGATTTTAATGGTGTTCCCCAAAACCACCATTGCGTCTTATAAATTGCGACATAACATTGCGGTCATTGCATTTCAAATTACGAGTCTAACATAAGTAGCTCTCAGCTGGCCTTGAAAAATATTGACAGGTTATCGGCTTATCGCCATCCTCAAATGACATGCAACAGTGTTAATATCCATCACATCAGCCAGTGACAGAGTCACCATTAAATTCTTTTCGCAGAGCCTGTTCAAGTTTGATCTCGAATTTTAACTGCAGTTCCACGAGCTCCTTTTAATAAAAAGGCTCGAAAATGTCAGCTTGAACTGCTGTTTCACCCTATGTTGCTCGGACTCGGGTACCCATGTCCGACACGGGTACGTGTCCAAGTGTCCGACTCGGCTATTTTTTAGAACTTTTTAAAAAAAATTTGGCCCAAAACGAAGTGTACCACCCATATCCGAGTGTCGAGGATCCGCCACGGGTACTTGATGTGAAATGAAGAGTCCGAGCAACATAGGTTTCACCTCCCAAATCAAAGACGAAAGTTGGCCTGACGAGCGCAGACAAGGAAACGAGAGCAAGCTATATGCTGTGTATTGTCAACTATTTCCAACATTAAAAAAATTGGAGCAAATACTTAAACTGGAAAAAAAGAAAGGAAATCAAAATGTACCACTGTGTTCTGTTCACTACTTTCAATCATCATTACAGCTTTCATGCAGGACTCACAAAAACCTTTGCTTCCTCTAACACAAAATATAACTGCATCTTTACTGCATCCCTTGCACAATGAAAATGTACATGTGTAACACAGAAAGTGGGCGTTCTTCCCACATTGGTTGCAGAGGTGCCAACCTGTCCAAAAAGTGAACATAAATATATATAATATAAGAAAAAAATACTAGCAGTATAAACACTAGAGGGAAAATTGAGAAGAGGAAGTAATTATCATGATATGCAATGAACAAGACAAACACGGCATGATTCAGGATAGCACAAGACCTGGAACGAGTAGCAATCAAAGCATTACCAACTAGACAAAAGTACCAATCAGAATCTCATAGTAGATTCATATTTGTGATATCAAGCAGCACAGAAACAAATATTCTATATTGTAGCAAATGCTATAGCTTACAATTCTCATTTTATACCTGTAACTTCAGGTTCAAACACAGTTGCTATGCGCATCTAATATCATGAGTATGCAATGCACTCTAGTAATGGCAATTTAATCCTAATTCGACCCTAATCCGACCCGATCAGAAGCAAAAAAATCTGGTCCGAATCAGAGAAAAGAAAATCTGACTCCAAATCCGTCTTAAAATATCCAACTTCGAGTAGGAGGATCGGAGTTGGATAATCCGGCCTGCATCCGACATTGACAGTAGTCCGACTCTAATTTGCAGTTTTATCTACCAGACTATCACATTGACCATTCTCTGACTTTAGTATAAGAGAAAAATTGTGGCTTAACGTGAGTGGATATATATGTTATTATAGAAATTATTATTGAGAAATAATAAGCTATGAAATTAATTAAAGATCATGTATAAAAAAAAATGCTTGCTAAAACAATTAGATTTTGATCAAAGTCAGAGCTCCGCCAGGAATCCGAGACCAAGAGCCCGAGTAGGACAGGAGTTGGACTACATAAAATCCAACCCGAGTAGGAGTCAGACCCAAATTAAAAATCTGAGTTTTAGTGGGACCCGGGTGTGACTGTAAATCCAACCCGAGTCCGACCCATTCCATCTTCAATCACTCACATTAGCAACAAGCCAAAATTGCCACAATCAAACAACACAAAGCAAGAGAATATGCAGTTTGCAGTACAAACCACAGCACAGGGAAAATGGCATGAATTGCATGATACAACCTGGGAAGAGCAACCGGGTGACCTAGACTGTAACATACATAAACCAAATATTTTGTACGTCAAGGATTTTCCACTTGCCATGATGTGAATGTACTTACAAAATGCAGTTCCTAAATCGCACTACACTGTCTGTACCAAGTAGCACATTACGTGATCAGACTTTAAACTCTTTATAAGTTGTTACTTTATACTAATAATACAATGGTACTTCACATATATGATTCTGAACTCATACTTTAGCCTTCACAAATACATGAACCTCAATACACATCATAGGACAGCAAGAGATGTCTACATGACATATTTGAACCATCTAATATAACATAAATTGATTAAAAGCAGCTGAATTTCAATCCTAAAGTTGAATTTTCATGCCAATCTTATTTCACACTGCAACGACTGCAACTATGATGTATCATCAGGTGAGTTGTTGCTCCCAAAAATTAGCAACCACTAATGCAATCACAAGGATTGTAAGTTTGTAACACCTCGGCCCCTGATTTGGGCCAAGTCGATCATCACCGAACGCGCATCTAGGACAGAAAATTTTCCCCACAAACCAACACAAGTTCTTTTGGCGCATTTTTTCGTCACTCATGCTCATCACCCATCCCAAGACTACTCCCAGCCAAGCACAATCAATTGTGGGACTATCTTAGCATATGAGATCTCTAAAACAAAGGTGCAACTTGTTGGTATGAGTAGTACATCACATCCTTTTAAGTAATCATGTGGAGTATTACAAAAGTGACCACAGTGCTAGACTATAATACATCTCATACCAAGGTATATTACGTGGAATAACATGTATTTTTCTTTCTCTCTCTTTCTTAGCTTTTTTGTCTTTCTATAAGGAAGCATGTGGGTCATTAAGAATCTTTTTCTTCATGTTCCTCTCTTTACCGAAATTGACACTTCGTGATAGCCATGATTATTTCTGTATATTATCAAATTTTACTTTTCCATTTGCTGCAACCACATACAAAAATGGTAGTCGTCCAACATAGCTTTCACATACAAAAGCAGTTAACCACTTAACCTAGCTAAGCCTATTATCTGGCACTTCACAAAGATGACAACTATCAACTGTAGTCTGTAGTTTTACATCTTTCAGCCAAAATAAGATGTAAAGTACTATAGCAAATGACTTTAATAGTTCATTACTTCATTATTGTTGTTGCTTTAATCTTTGAAAAAAAAATAAAAGCAGCAAATTCCCTTTACAGAACTGCACTCATCTGAGCTTAAACTTGAGCTTGAAATGTAAATGGACATTTGCGAGCCGAGCTCAAACGACTAAAATGCTTAACGAGCCAAGAGAACAAGGAATTTAAAACCTAGTTGAGCTCGAGCCATAATCGAACACCTATCATCCTTATCAAGCATAACTCGAACACGCAAAAACTTGGGTCGAGTGACTCATTGTAAGCCCTAGGCCGTAGTAACAACTAGTTTCAAAGACTAGCTTCTAAACTTTCCTTGCAAATGAAGATGAAAAAACATCTAAAAGTAAATCATATGAGTTGTTAACTGGTGCTGGAACTATGCAATCAAATAGTACCTATTACCCAAAAGTAAGAAAAAAAACATGAAGAAAAGCTCTGAATCGAAAAAGAGGGAAAAAGTGGCCACTCACAGATCAACAACAGAGAAAATCACATGTGAACAAAGGAGATCATTGCAAATAAACAAGCAAGGGAAACAAGAGAAATTATAACAAATCCACGTAGCACAATGTTATGCAAACTTACCACAATTCCACCGACCCTTTGATTTGAAAAACTCGTCGTCGTGATCCACGCATGAAGGATGATACGCCTTAGGGCAGCCCCTGAACCACCAAGAACATGGGTTAATGTATTAGCATCTTGTGTCCCTCCAATCCTTTATATCATCCACATTATAATACCAAAGCATACTAATTTTTACATTAAAATAACTACTACTGAGTCCACCATTCCAAACTAACAGACCACTAATTTTTACATTAAAATAACTACTCCTCCTGAGTCCTCCATTCCAAACTAACAGACCACTTAACTACTAGGTACTAATCTTTATTCTAAACTATTTGCTACTCATACGAAAGTAATGCACCACTTAACCAGTAACCACTTAAATCACTCGTACGATATTACTTGTGGGTTTTAAATACCAATACAATAACTACGACCTCCCTAAAACTGGAGCATTACCTTGAGCAACATTAAAATTGGAGCAAAATGTAGTAATCATATTAAGTGATAACTAAACAAGTCCATGACATGTATACATAACACTTGCTATCAATGAATGTGCATTATTTGGCACACATCTAAATTTTCTACAACTAACAAAGACTAAAAGAAACTTCATATGGGAAAGGAACAAACCTCCGGTCACATAGAACAAGGTCCCCGCCATCAAGGCATATAAAGCAAACATCTTCACCTACAGTCTTCCTCGTTGGCGCCTTCACTGGGGTGATTGCCTTAGGATTCCGACCACGTCTGCGCTTCCCACCACTGCCACTACCACTACCACTCTTCATCACCTCTGATTCTGTATCAATTTCTGTGTCAGCAATAGGGGTCTGTTCCTCTTTCACTAATTCCTCATCTTCTGCCACAATTGGTCTTGCCTCCTCATCACCAGTCGCCTCTGAATCCTCCATTTCCTCACCTCCTTCTTCTCCCACCACTTCTTCCTCCTCCGCGTCCTCGCCTGCTTCTCCTTCTCCCATCACCCCCTCCTTCTCACCTTCCTCACTTCCTTCTTCTTCCTCCTTCTCACCTTCCTCACCTCCTTTTTCTTCTACCACCTTCTCCTCAATCACTTCCTCGTCTTTCATCACCACCCCCTCCATTTCTACGCCATCATCATCCATAGCTACCTTTTCCACTACATCTCCTCCTGCAATTTCAGCTTTCACATCCTGAGATTCCGATTCTATGACGTTATTCCCCTCACTTTCTCTCTCCTCAATCACTTCCTCATTCTTCATCTCCAAATCCTCCAACTTCACATCACCGTCATCATCCACAGCTGCTGGTGCCAATTCTTCCACTTCCGCATCCCTTAATTTCGCCTCTTCGACACTTTCTTCCTCGTTTTCTCTCTCCTCCATAGTTTTCTCCGGCGAATCTCCGGCAATCAAAACGGTGCCGCATTGTTCCGAAAACAGAGATTCTTCCTCTTCATGTGGTTCCGCCATTGATTGTTCTACAACAGGAGTCAGCATGTCGACTGAATGCTTAGTCTCATCTTCCTCCTCCATTGAAGAAATTAGTGCGAGAGTTTAAGATTAATCTAAAAAAAAACCCTAGAAATTGGGAACTGAATTGAAGAAATTGCGCAAGTGAAAAACCCTAGGCTTATATAAGTTTCTTCTCACATTCTGACGACAAAGAAAGTATTTCTTGTTTTGCCAAACAATTAAAAATCGTTATTTTCTTATTTTCTGTTATCTCTTAAGTATATTATGGAATTTTTACAGGAAAAAAGTGAAAAGAGGCGATTTTGGTGAGTACAAAAAAAAATGAGAATATTATGATGGCATCGCGGTGTACGCCGTAAAATCATTTATCACGAAGAGATAGTGCGCAGGGGTTGCGCCACTTGGAAGCATTATTTTGAACTTTGAAGTTCGCAACATTTTGGTAATTTCAATTTGGATATGTTGCAAGATGTTTTGAGTATAAGGCATGTTATGCTCACTTTAATCCTTATCAGAAAAAATAAGTTTAAGTAAAAGATATCAAGGCCTTCGGATGATAAAAAAAAAAGTGAAAAATGTAATAAAAAATTAAGGAAGAGATAAAAAAAGGAGAAAGATGGATATGATTAAATCGTCTCAAGAATCTGATCAAAGGATGGTTCGAGGAAAAAAAAAGTTGCAGCGGAAAACCAAAAAGGAGAGAGGCAAGACACGTGTAGGTTGGGTAGGGGTGTAAGTTATTTGGTTAAAAACCGAAAACCAAACCAAACCAAACCGAATTAGTAATTTGGTTTGGTTTTTAAAAAAAATCGGTTTTGGTTTGGATTGGAAAAAAAAAATTATTCGCTTTTCGGTTTGGTTCGGTTTTTGTTTTGAAAAACCGAAAAAAAACCAAACCGAAGTTGAACATACCACATATGGCCGTATGGGCTCAAAACCATTTTTAGCCCATTTTCTAATACTCCAAACCCTATCTCACTCTCTAATGCTCCCAGGCGTCCAAGTCGTTTTCTCTCAAAACAAACCCTAGCTCATTATCTCTATCTCTCGTTTCTCTCTCTTTCTTCTCATGGCGGTTCACCCTTCTCCCTCTCTAACTCTCTGAATCTCTCGCTAATCGAAGAAGATCTAACAATGGGGGAAAATTAGATCTTGTGTTTTCGTTGTTTTCGATCTATCTTCACAAACGCAAAATGCTCGAAGAATTACAAATAATCCTAGGCAACATATCTTTTTTTTGTTCCTTCTATCTTTGCAATTTGCATTTGCTATTTATTCACCCTTATTTTCTTGGCTTGCAACTAAAAGCTTGCTTCTTAATTTTTTTGGTCATTTTTCAATCAGATTTTAACAACAGTGTCGTTTTTTTTCTTCTTTTGTTACCTTTAGAATTATCTTGTTCTAGAAAATTTAGTTCGGTTTATAAGTGCTATTCAAGATTTGGACTTGGTAGTATGTGTAAGAGTTGGAAGAATGAATCTAGTTTTTAAGATTTTCGGGTTTTTCGATTCGATTTGATTTTTGTTTTAGAAATTTGGTTTTGTTTGGTTTGGTTTATGATCAAATTTGGTTTGGATTTGGACTTGAAAACTGAAAACCGAATTTAGTTTTGGTCTGGTTTGGTTTCGGCTCAAAACCAAACCGAAAACCGAACTTACACCCCAAAGGTTGGGGGTGAAAGAAAAAAATGACGGAGCCCACGCATGTTCAATTGCAGTCATCCAAAGCCCAATAATACCAATCTAATGGCTCGATTGTGAAGATCCAAATTGTAGATGATCCATTAGGGGTAAGGAAACTATAAAATGTATTAGTAGATCATGAATGAGGTGGAAGAGAAATGAAGTATTAAAATTTAAGATCAACCATTGGTCATGCTCTAAGGTCAAATAGGATTCGTTCTATTCAACTTATTTTGACTTATATAAACTTATCTTATCTGGACATATGTTATCTTATCTGAACTTAGTAAAAACTTGATAATGTTTGTATTATTAGACTTATTTGTCTTATCTTAACTTATTTTTCTGAAATAAGTTAAAATAAGTTGAACACGACAGAGTCTTAGTTCAAATAAGTTTAATTCAACAAAAATAAGGTTTGAAACTCTCACTAAATAAGGTCTAACCGTCTAATAAGTTTAGATAAGGTCAAATATGATCTAATAATTACTAGTAAAGTTTAATAAGTTATTTTAAATAAACATAAGTTGAATATAACACACACTTAAACAACTTTTCATGTTTTACAATAAGCTAAGGTAAATGATTTATACATTTGTTCAAGGTTAGAAAACAAGACTCTTAAAACATTTCACCTTTAAAAAAAGATTTAATTAGATCTCTCTTCTTGTATGTATACTATTCTTTGAGCTATTCAACATTCAATGTTAAATTTTGTTGTTGATCTATCATTATAAGCTAAGGATAGTGAATTTTTTTTCATCGAGTTTTTTTAAGTATTATTACGAAATAATGTATTATCACATTATGAAAAAAATTGAAAGGTGTTAAATAGGAAAAAAAATAAAATAAAAGTTCAAAGCATACAAATTATAATGCGTTGCGATTTGACATATTTCATTAAAGTGCGTATTGGATGTAACATCAATATATATCTAAAACCCAAAGCAATCTAATGCCATGCTGCCACATGTCACCCCCCTCCCAAACAAATGATACAAATTGTAATCAACAAAAATGTATGTGTGAAGACTCGAACACGCAACCTCTCATTTGAAATACGAAGACACTAACCAACTATTCTACAATAACTTTTTGGTTTCTATGGGCAAAACAAATCTATATACAACTAAGATTAGGAATAGACCACCAGCAACTATGAGACCAAGAAACCCAAAATATTGGGCCGACACCCATTCCCAATCAACAAAACAATCATGTCCAAAATTTACATAGAGGCATTTTTATATAATTTCCCCAAAAAAGAATATACTTCATGATATGAAGAATGTTCGCTTTTGCAGAAGTTATTGGCCAATAATATCGCAAATAGGTCCAACAGATAACAAATCCACAAGGCCCAAGAACCCTTCAATTCTTTTTTATGTCTCATCACCCATCATCATGTAAAACTATAAAAGGGCAGAAAGAAAATAAATATCTATATATATATGTAAAATCCAAAGCAAAAACATGTCATGCTGCCACAGGTATTCTCCCTTTCCCCACGCAATCAAATGACATATCTATACTAATATATTAAAAGGCGTTCCTAAGCAAAGAACGATGACACGTGGCGCCTTAGCTTGGAGTATTTTATGCTATGTAATCCACATACACAAAAAAAGTTAGAAAATGCATTATGTAAGATTCAATCCCGAGATCACAAGCATATATACTAATGTCTTAACCACTAAACCAAGTGATACTTGATGCTATTATTTCAAAGTAAAATATTAATAAATGAAAGATATAATTACCCGTGGTGTAGCTCGGGCCTAAAAACTAGTTAAACAATAAAAATGTGTGTTATATGTCTCAAACCCATGACCTCTCATTTGAGATATAAGTGCACTAACCAACTACTCTACAATCTCCTCTTAGCTTTATGGGGAAAAAATATATTTAAAGGCAAGATATATTCTATTTTTAAGACAATTAAATACAAATGTATATATGAATAGTCATTAAGCTAATGTTAATAATAGCATGTCCTACTCTTTCAGTAATCTTATAATAAATAAAAAGCTCTTCAAATTTTTATAACCTCCGAAATTAACACTACTACAGCATTTCATTGCATTGGTTGTATTCTTACACATCAACCTACGTTAAAAAAAAGATTGTATTATATTTTTTATAAGTAATTATATATTTATATATATGTACTATCTTGAAACCAAGGTTATATTGATGAATAATTTGTATTATAATTTACTATCTAGAATATTTAAAAAGAACTCGAAGATCATTTAATTTCCTAAGCACAATCCAATGCGTATAACTCTTTTTTTCCACTTTTCTCAAGTGTTTGATTTAAGACTTCAAATTCACATTGATAAATGATTAGGGGCATCGCCCGAGCCAACAACTAGTGTTACACCATAACTTATTGTGTAACAACATCTCAAATGTGTAAGCTAATATGACATTTTCATGTCATTATTGGTATATTTCATATCATTCTGGAGCTGTTTCATGTCATTTTAAATTTTATTTCATCTCATTTATAAAACACTTTTATGTCATTATTGGCATGTTTTATGTCATTATTACTCCCTAATATGTCATTTTTAACAAACTTGTATCATTTTCCAATATTTCGTTATCATTTTTTTTATTAAGGCTTCCTTTTTGTTTTTTGCTAAACGTTTCATTAAGGGCTCCTAATGCTACAAATGGTATAGATTACTTTCATACTAGAAGTTGATTTTCACACTATGTATTAGTAATTCGCTCATATAATCTCCAAAGTCGTTGTGTTATAAACGATAAGATTGATGAACAATTATTGTGATTGGTTTATACATGATGTGAATTTGGTGTATAAATCTGTTAGTAAAAAAAGTAAATAAGTCGTTTGTTGGCAATTGGCATCATCCATTCACCTCATTAGAGTTTAAATAACAACACAATGTCTTTTAATATAATTGTACTAGCATCGTATGCACGCAATGCATGCGACAACATATTAGTATTAATACTAATATTCGAAATCGTAAAAAAACATTAATGTAAATGCAAAAATTAAACACGTACTTCGTACTTACAATTTATTTTTACAAAACATAGGATTGAAAATGAAGATAAGAGAAGTTGGTCTATGCTTACTTTTTCTCATCAGGTTTAGCTGTTTCGCTTGAATAACATCTTGACTACGATAATTATGAAATCGAAAAATAAAAAGATGATGAGTTATACTCTTTTTTTTTTCTCGGTAATTTTATGATTTTTTAATTTATGTTCTCAGTAATTGCTATGAATATTTATGTAAAAGAAAACTTTGTATTTTTGGCTTTACAATTGTTGGAAAATTTCTTTGTTACATTAGTTTCCTCATCGTAAGTAATCTTTTAAAGGATAGTCCCCCTCTCTCTTTCTCTCTCAAACCCTAGCCTCCCCTACCCCTTCTTCATCAGTTAGGGGCTGCCATGGATGATTTCATCCATGGTAAGCCCCTTTTCTCCTTTTATTTTCAGTTTTTAGTTCATTTTCTTATTTTGTTTAATAAATCAGTCTCTCTTTATGAGTTTTTTTCAAACCCTGTTATGAGGTTTTTAGTTTCTGTTTTGGAAATCTCCTTCTCCCCTATGGGAGTTGTGAGTATGGTTTTTTTTGTTTTTAGGTATGAGAAATTATTCTCATTGGTTGAAGTTCGAGACTCAACATGAAGGTATTGGAATCTCGGATGCGTTCAACATGACTCGATCAATAATGTTCTTCCCAAACTATATCAGAATGATAGACTTCCTCATCAATAGCTGCTTGATTCAGCAAATACAAGGGGGTTGCGCTGTATTGCTCGATCTGGTTCATTGTAGTTTCTTCGAAGACGAATTTGATTTAGCCTTGTTTAATTGTATCTTGTTTTTCTTTAATACCTATTGTAGATGCCGTTTGACCTTCAATTAATAAAATTTCTGTTTCAAAAAAAAAGTAATCTTTTAAAGGCAATCTTAAACTTTTTTTATGTTAGTTTTCTCTTTCGGTTTTTTCACCAGGTACCCCTGAGGTTTCTTAATATTCACCTGGTACCCTCGCGTTTTCAACAATTCACCTGGTGCCCCTGAGGTTTGGTAAAAATTCCTGAAATGCCCCTGCCGTTAAGTTTCCGTCAACTTCGTTAGGTTTCCGTCCAAATCATTCATATTAACCCAAATTAACTCTAATTAACCCTAATTAAACTCTAATTAACCCTAATTAACCCTAATTAAACTTTAATTATCCCTAATTACTTTAAACCTCCACCCACCATCACCCAACCACCCTACCCCCGAAAACCACAATACCCACCACCCTACCCCCCGAAAACCACCATACCCACCACCCTACCCCCATGAAAACCACCATACCCACCACGAAAACCACCCACCCATCCCTTCCTCCCATGCCATCCTTCTCCTTCTCTCTCCCCTGCCAGTCATCCTACCACCCCCCTTCCCCGCTCCGCCTCAGTAACCCCATCCACCACCTTCCTCTTTCTCCTCTCTCGTCAAGCCGCATCCACCGCCCTACAACCCCATCCACCCCATTCCTCTTTCTCCTCTCTCGTCAAGCCGCATCTACCCACTCAACTCCTTCAATGTCGTGGTGATGAGGAACAGTGGTTGCGTGGTGGTGGTGGTGCCGCACCGGGCGGGGAAGAGAGAGCGTTGCGTGGGGAGAGGTGGAACCGGCGATAGGGAGGCGCGAGAGTGGTCACGAATGTGGTGCAGCGGCAGCGAGCAGGGGTGGGGGAGGGGAGGGGTGCGGGGACTACGGGGGGTAGGGGGAGGGGGTGGGAAGTTCAGTGGGGGTTGATGGCTAAGGTGAGGTGTGTGTGGTGTAGGATTGACTCAAAGTGCAGTGTTGGTTAAGGTGAGGGAATACAAATTAGAAAATTATTAAGAGGGAATAATATTAGAAAATTATTTACAAAAACTAAACTAAAAAAAGTGATAAAACAAAGAAAATAAATGAATGATGAAATGAGAACTAGAAACTAATATAACCACTCATTATATTAATTAAGCTAAAAGAAAAAACTAAAAACTAATAAAAATCACTAATTAAGCTATTGTTAGACATTTTAGGAATTTATCAAACCTAAGGGGTATTTGGTGAATTAAGAATGTGACGGAAACTTAACGGTAGGGGCATTTCAGGAATTTTTACCAAACCTCAGGGGCACCAGGTGAATTGTTGAAAACGCGAGGGTACCAGGTGAATATTAAGAAACCTCAGGGGTACCTGGTGAAAAAACCGTTTCTCTTTTTACGACTTTCCTTATTATGAATAATTGTAAATCAAGAAATAAATGAGAAATTTTAATTTTTGTTTTTTATATTTTAAATTAGGGGCATATAAGTCTTTTCATAGGGGGACACCATAGTTCCCACTTCCCTTATATAATAGAGATATATATATAGAATATATTTTACTATGTGTTGAACTTTTGTTATTCCAAAAAAAAGTGCAACTACTTCGGATGCACCTGTGAGGTTGTGTGTTCTTTCATCAAATCACACTATTTCAATCAAATTTTAACATATAATGATCATTAAACCAAAACTGCCATTGTCATCCTTTAAGGCTTAAGCTTTTATATAGAGGGTTGTGTAGATCAATAATCCTATTCGACTCATCAACCATTGCAACATCAAATTCACTGAAGGTTCTTAATAATGCATGGAGCAATAAGTAAACTTTAGGATTTGATTTATGATATAAACTTGTTTCAAGGCTTACCAGTTTTGTTTTGTTAGGAAAATTGAACTTTGATGTATCAAGTTTTGAAACTCGTGTGTGATGAGTTTATAGATTGTGCGATGTAGTTTGAAACTTTGTTTTGAGTTGATTGATCCCACATGGGGATTGCTTTAAAACTTATGCTATTTAACAATATCGGCTTTGACAACATTCACAATTTGTTTAACAATGGCAAGTATGATTCATTAATAAAGGTATTCAAGAAAATGAAATTACTTTCAAAACTACAAGTACTCGTATAGGAGGCTGCATGATTTAGTGAAACATAGGCTGAATATGTTTTACTGTTAGATTTAGTTCATTGTCATTATGATCACAACAAAAGTAGATTTATTTAATTGATCAAGTTAGACCGTGTTTCATGTTTCTTCAATACATACTTTATATGTCGTATTCTAATACTTCATCTTCCCCTGAAATTTGTTTGCTAATGAAGGTAGCAACTTAACCCGATAAACAACTTCATCGACTATATTTCTTCATAAAAGTTACTCACATAGGTAGCGACTTTTTTGGTTAAATTGCAACCTCAATTATCTACTTCAATATCTAATTCAAAAAAAAATAAGCATAGAGATCCATCAGAGCATACAGAATGATATGTAGGTAAATAAGTTTTATTTCAAAACACAAGGTGAATAATTTATCATTTGAGCATTAAATAAGAAAATACCTTTTATAATAAAGCTCTATACTCCTCAATTTTTTCTCAAAACTTAAATTGTTTTCGCAAAATGTTACTTCACTTTGTTGGATTTGACGTATTTCACTCAAGTAAACTTATTTTTATTAAATCAACTTATATTTGTTGAAGTCATTCTAATTTTTTCCGCTAAACTTATTTTTGCTAAGCTCTATATCCTTGCTAGACGACCTTGTTCTATTCACCTTATATTTGCTGAACTTTTCTTATCTAACTGAACTATTATGAACTTTTCTTATCTAACATTAGAACTTTTTTCCCCTAAACTTTTATGAATTTTTCTAAGCTTTTATTACTTTTTTGGCTTCATCCGGAACTTCTTTTTTTAACTGTCTTTATTTTGCAACGGTTTGACTTCTACACTACTCACAAACTCTACTTAATATATCTTTGATGATTTATAATTAAGGAAACCATAACCATTTAGAATATTGTTAGATTTGTCTCAACGTATATTTTCACATTATCTATTTTTTTAAATTTTTTAATTATCAGTAATTATAAAGATGTTACTAATAGAAGTTCTTCATGGGCAAGTGTGAAAGACAAACTATTGTAAGTAAAAAGTAACCGAGAAAGTCATACTTAAGGGTGTGTTTGGTTGGGAGGAAAGTGTTTTCCAGGAAAAAATATTTTCTTTAGTTTCCTCTATTTGGTTTGGATCAGATCAATAAAGGAAAAATATAGGTGGAAAATTACTTTCCCTCACCCTATCAAACAATAACACAACACAAACCAATAAAAATATGTTCAAAGGAAGTTACTTTCCTTACAACCAAACACAGGAAAATCAATCTAAGATTGAGCCCCTGTTCTTGTGGATTGAACTGAATGAAAACCGTGAGAGAAAAACTAAATGAAGAGAAAAACTAAATGAATTGAACTGAACTGAAATAAAAATAAGTCCAAAAGAACAGGCCTGAGTTTTTATGTCAAACCGAACACACCCAAAATGAAGTCTGTTGCCAAAATTTAAGTGAGAGCACGAAGGGTGGAACGGTCGAAGTCATATTTCTTGGTGTCCCAAACCCTACACCGGGAAAGGAACGACGAGGCTCCAATTGAAGCACACGTGACTTAACTCTCTGAATTTAGGTATTTTTCTTTCTCTATCCTCTTCTTCTCTCGATATATTTCAATGCAATTATCTAATTCGGTGAATCTATCTTAGGTTTTGCATTTAACTGTATAAAATCAAACTTCTAAGTTACAAACTAATCGAATTTTCGTTCGTTTAACGCGTGATTTGATGTTCATAGTTCAATTGATTGATTCGATGATAAAGCAGCAACCTGTATAAAGAGCGTTAAATAAAAGTATCGTCAAACTGTTATTCCTCTGGCTGACAATTCAATCGCTTCGAAGCTACTTTAATAATACAAGAAATATTGAAGTGCTGTAATATTATGTTTAAGTTTATGGAATGAAGATTTCGAATGAGATGCTATTATTGGAGCTTGTGAAATGAAGAATTTGAGTAACTTTGAGTCTAGGAGAAGGTGTATTTGCTTGTTGTTGATGGTGGGCTTTTGATGATCGTTTTTCGCTCGAAAACCGCAATTAGATAAAAACGCAAGAGTGAAGTTTAACATGACATGATTTTATGATTCACCCATTCTGTCTGCTGTTTCAATGATGAAAACTCAGAACCTGTTTCTAGCACTCAGTATCTGAAGTGGGTTATATACCCTAGTGCTTGTGTCAGTTGTGTGTGTTGCTTTGAGATTGATTAATATGCTTAAAATGGCTTGAAGTAGGATTTGTTGATGTTACATATGCATTTCTTTTTTTTCAGTTATTGGTCGTTTCATAGATGATTTGAAAATTAGTAGATAGTAATAATAATATGAATAGCTTCAAATTAAAACAGTTGATGAGGTGTTGGATTTGCATTGTTTTGTGGACTTGATCTCAAGTATCGTCCCAGAGTGTTTCTATTTGCAATATGCTTTGTCAGTTTATGCTTTATAGTTTATACATATGTCCTGCCATCTTGTTTGTTCTGTTCTTGGCCATGATACTTTTGCATGAGTTTAGGTTCTAATCGGAGATTTGCCTACTCAAGCAATCACATAAAATTATTATTTTTGTTCTATTTGACTGGAATCAGAGAGCCCCTAATTTTCACTGCGTAGCTGGCTGTAAGATTGTGTGTTTTATGCTGAATACTCTTTTCCAAAGCACACTTCCTGCTTAGTTGATAAAATCTCATTAAAGAATGTGGACTTATGGGTATAGAAGTAGTTAGTATACAAGGATTGTTTGGATGTTAGATAATGTGATACGCAGTTGGTAGATGGCTTTTGTGTTGAATACATATCCAATATAATCGGGTTTGGTGTGTTTTGTTAATGGAGAAAGCAGAAGAGTTTGATTGCATCTCATAGATGTGGCTTTGGGTTGTGCTGTATGATATGGACAGGAAGAAGGTTGCACCTTGTGGGGGTGCTTTTTTGACATTTTTGTACACTGGAGGTGGAGTAGTTGCCTAGTTGTAGTTCAGAAGGAAGGTTGTGAGAATGAGCTCAGGCAGCAGAAGCAAGAGCAGAGGTAGGAGCAGAAGTAGGAGCAAAAGTAGAAGCAGGAGTCCTGTGGATCGAAAGATTCGTAGTGAACGCCAGACATTTCGTAGTGCACCTTATGGGAGAGACCAACGTCGGGGTTTCAGGTTTTTTGTTTTAGCTTGTTGCATTGTTCATTTGGCTAGTTACCCAGTCTTTCATGTACACTGGAGGTGGTAAATTGCTGCTCGTTAGAAATAGACCTCTATATAATGATAGAACTAGTTGACCATCCTGTGAATGTTTTGTGATCCTGTATGGCTTTCTTTTTGAACTCTTCCTGTCTTTTGGATTCATGATCAATCTGTGTGTCTTGTGTTGATGGAGGTTATACTAGGTGTGTGCTGGTAGTACAGTTGACGTCCTTCTTTAGGAGCCCTAATATTCCAGTGCTTGCGCTAAGGCCGTTGGATTTTGTTAAAGTCGTTTTTTCTTCTCTTAATAGATATATTTGAAAGCTATGAATCAAACTCTTGTGATCTTATATAACGACTGAAAATAGTAAAAGGCTAAGATGATTTATACAGATCCTAGATGGCTTAATTTATCTATTGATATTCTAGCTAGTTATGATAACAGTTACTTCAAAACGAGTTTCAGGTGAGGTTGCTGACATAGTCACATCTGGACCTCCTTAACCCACCAGACTCCCGATGATCAGACCCAGAGTTACAAATTTTGGAATGGCCAATTAGCAGTGGGACAAAAAATTGCACCCTTCTGCCATTTTGGTACATAAAAAATCATTAACGACATTTTAGTATAAAAAACGCAATGGGAAACATATAGGTCTATTTTCTTGCCGGATTATATAAAATAGAGTGCGTAGTGTTCACTATCCTTTCTCTTTTCTCTCTCTTTTTGTTTCTTCTTCTTATCATATTTTCACTAGTTTATTTCAACTATCTAAGTTGAAATATGATTTTATTCAACAAGAAAGGAACTGTAATATAGCCCCAGAAGATTGCATTATTATTGATTTTTCTTTTAAGTCTGTAGGAATACATGAGATTAGAAGCAACATTATGAATAAAGGGGTAGTGAATAGTATGGGCCCAAATTTATTAAATTCAGCAAAAGTAGGCTTTTTATTTTGCTAAGTACATGTACTGTTTATACTTTATCACTTGCTTGTCATTTTTTATTTGCTAAACAAGGGATAGCTAGTTATATTACTTATTTTTTACTAGTTTTCTGCATTAGACAACCAAAGAATTGAAAAGTAGCAAGTTCCACTGTTTTACTTCTCTATAATTTTTCAAAGTTTTACTGTTCCATAGATCCGTATCAAAGTGACTCCCATGTATTGTGAATCTTTTGTAAATTTGATTTTATTGTGGTGGCTTATTTTAGATTAATTTACATGGAAGACTGGCACCCTAAATTTGAATATTCTTCTACTGGTACTCTTGTTCCCCTTTGCAGATGAAATTTAAAAGATAATATTATTTAATTTATATGTAGATTAATGCTTTGGTGTCTAGATTTACTATTGGGGTGTTAATTAAGACATTTGATTTTCTTTGCCCCTACTCCTCTCTCTGTTTTTTTTTTGGTTGGAGGGGGACATGATCTTTTGCATGCAATGAAGCCTAAATTCGCATTTCGTTTGTTTTAATTTCTAATTGGTTTGTCCCAGTTTTCTTCGTTTGATAATATCCCCAAAAACCACCCAATATGAATCTTGTGAAAGTAACTACTTGGAAACGAAGATGTACTCCCTCTGTAGCTAAATACTTTTCCCACTTTTTTTGCGCGTTTGCCAATGCACTTCTTGGACCTTAAAAATCTTTTATTGCATATTACTAATAATTATAACGATTGAAAATTAATAAAGTAGTCATTGAGACGAATCAAACAAGACCCCACATGACTATATTTTTTCTTATATAAACAACAACAACAACTAAGCCTTATTCCCAAAGTGATAATATATTTTTTCTTATATATTGAGAAAAATTTAGAAGATTCTCTCTAATTGTGAATATTGTAAAGATTATAAGTGGGTAAAATAAAAAATACAGAGGGAGTACTTGGTCTCCTTATGTCCCATATAACATTTAAGGGGTTGGCTTTTCTTCTTGTTCAAATTTTGTCACCTTGACTGTTTTTATTTATTAGTCTCTATGTATTTTGAAGTTCGACTCACTTTCTAAAGCTCCAATAACCAAGGAATTTAGGAAAAAGGGACCACCCCATGTGTCTTTTAGTTACCTTCAAGGAGAAAATTAAAGAAGTGGGTCCCATGTTGTAGGGGATCGGAGGATAAAAGAGGGAAAAAGTTTGCCAAACAAGGAATAAGGTAAAGGTTAGTAGAACTTGTTAAAACAAATGTAAACATAAAGTGGTCAGAACTTAGGAAAACAAAGGGAATAGTGTGTAAGAATTTTTTTATCGAAATTCTTTAATGTGTAGCTTCAAAATAATGACACTTATATTTTTTGTCAAAAGATACTCCCCCTGTTTCTCGTAATAGTTTTGAACACTTTCCCTTTTCATGAATTGCAAGATAGTTTGAAGTTGAACACTTCAATATTTGTCATGCTGCCACAATTGTTCTAAAATTTATCTCTCTTTTTACACTCCATATCTCATTTTATATCTACTTTTGATTAATATAAAAATTTAAATACCCCACTATTTCCTATCACACTCTCACTTTTATTTCTACTCAAATTACAATAAGTGAACAACAACTTATCTCCTAAAAACTTTGTACCTTGAGTATTTTTACACCAAAGTGGGACGGAGGGTAGTTATTAACAGCATGCCTTAAAGACAATCAAAGTTTACACGTGAGATTTATAGAACCAATTAATTTTGGTGATTAGTCCTTTAGGTTTGATGATTCTGAAGGGAAATGAAGGGGAAGTACTTTTTTGGGACAATTCTCTTTGACTTGTGCGCCTTAGTGTTGATACTTGATTCAAACTATTTCTCTTTTCAATGTGCTTTAAGATTCATGGGTTTGTTAGTTTTAGTTTTAGTTTTTGGGTGTGTTTGTTGTGTCTAATTCTTGGGATGATGTTCTCGGGAACCAGTCATGTATTCTCAATCTGAAGACTATACCAAAATGGATCTCTGATGAGGTGGATGTATTAAAGACATCTAATTACAGGATATCGGAGCAGTTCTTCAGTGGAGCTAATATGTCTCGGGTTTATAATACTTGTATTGTTTTTCGAGTTTATGTATGGGTTGGTTGTACTCCTTTAATGTTTTATGATTAATGATATCATCCCTCCCCTATTCAAAAAAAAAAAAAATGTGCTTTAAGATTCATGGTTTTACCGAACTTGGGAGGTTACTAGTGATACTTTTTCTATAATATAGCGTGAACCCTCCCTTCCGAGTATATTTTCATCCATACTCTACTGTTATGACCCATGAGACACTTTAATTGGCTCTATGTTGAGAATCAATCACGTGTGAACCCACCTAGTAGGGTGTGGCTACATTGGTTATTTGCTAATTGCTATGGTGTTGAGAATCTTTTGAAAGAAATTCTGATAGAGTTTCTCTGTGGCTATGTGATTTAGCTCTTTCACTAAGAGATTAAAGTGGAATTCAAGAAGGTATAAAAAAGGCAAATGGTGGCAGTCTGGCATCATTACAAAAGCAGACTTGTAGGAGTTTAGGGGGGTTCATGCAATGCCAATGCCTAATCCTTAATCCCAAAGGTTAAGGTCGACTGCATGAAGAAACAAACATCTCCTGCGTTCACGACTTAGGAGGGTTCATGCTAAGATTTGAAATGAAGAAAGGAGGAAGGGACAGAGGCGAAGGGGGAAAGAAAGGTAGAAGAATTAGCAAGAAAGGAAGAGAGAATAAATGAAAACAAATAGAGATTTGGAAAAAAATAAAATTAATTGTTCAATTTTTCAATTTATGGTTGGCTAGACTCTTTTCATCTTCTGAGAAATCCTAAGAAGTATGGATAATAATAGTTTATGTGCTTTGTGCAGGAGTTGGTGTAAATATATTTTTCTTTTCTTTTCTTTTCTTCTGGTTTATATGTGGAGTAATATTCAAGGAGTGATTTCTTTGATGGTAGGTAGGCGATTGCAAGTGATGAATAGAGTAGCCTTAAGTCTTATATTTCCCATCATCATGTGGACATATGGTGCTTATAGACATATGGTAGATACTAGACAATGATCTTATGAGGTGCCATGTGCTAATTTGAAGTCTCCATATCTATGGTTTAGTGCTTTTATGACTAATGAAACACTGATTTTATTCTAGATGAACTAAAAACCCTTGATATGATAAATTAGTTGCTGAATATATATGCTTTTTACCGATTTCCTCTTTTGAGAAGTAGAGCTCTCCCTAATTGTGTATGTTGCTTTTGTTCCAGCCAAAGCAATTTATGCAAGAATTGCAAGCGCCCGGGACACTTTGCTAGAGAATATCCTAATGTGGGCATTTGTCATAATTGTGGCCTTCCTGGGTAAGTATATCATATATGTCATTTAGTTTGGAATGGCTATCTTAGTTTCTTTGTTGTCCTATTGATTCTTTTACGTCGTTTTATTTTGAGATGTTTTCTCTGTATATTTATCTTTTGTATCCCCCACCTTTTTTTCCGGTTGGGGGGGGGGGGAGCCGGGCAGGCTTCATGCTTTGAGGTTAATTAAGAACTCACAAGAATCTACTCTCTAAATATTGCTGCTATTAAGAGCTAATTACCTTGCTATGATGATCATTGACAAATGTACACGGAGTTGGTGGAGTGCTGGAGTGTGTGCCTGAAGAATCAAATCTTGTATTAGGAAGCTGTAGGGTGGTGAACATAGCACCTTGGGCATTGTTGCTCTTTTTACCCTGTGCTCTTAGCCTCTAATCTTATAATGACCTCTAACAACAGGGGGGTAGATATCCGAAAATTCCGGATGGGGAAGTTTCCTATCTGAATCCGATCTTGAAATTGAATCGCATATCCGAAATTTCACATCAGATATTTGGATATCTGATCTGAAAAATTCGATTATTGTTTTCTTTATAATATTCCAATGCTACTTTACTTACACACTAATATGCTTGTGCTCACACTTCGAGTTTATCAATTTCAGTGAATACCAAAAAATAAAATTATAGTCTAAAAATAACCAGCAGAAATAAAATGTATTGAGTTTTATACAACCTTACGTGTTCTGAGTGACTGACCATCTTACATGGCAACATGCTACCTTTACAAAATAAAAACTACAAAGGAACTCAAGTAGTACTATAATAAAGTCGACTAATATATCCAAATCAGCAAAAAATACATTAAACTAAAATATTTTTGTTTTTTTTGAAGGGAAAAATTTCTTATTTTTTTAAAATTCAGATATCCTTAATCTAAAAAATCTGATCCGGAAAATCCGAAACTTGGAAAATTAGATTGGATATCCGATTTTTTTGGGTTGGGTCGACTAGATCACGACCAGATCATCCGGAACGGATTGTATTACAGATGAGAGTCAAAAACAGATTGTGTTTCATCTTTTTCAGGAGCGAAAGTCTTCAAACCGTGAAAGTGATGACTCTTGAATTCTTAGATGTTGCACTAGTTTATGTTTTCATAAGATACAAACTGGATCACTTTATAAGTATTTTCAGTTGCAAGCTATTGCAATTATCAGTGATTGTTTATAGTGGGGAGCTGGTTAAGGCCTTGAGGGAATTTCTTTTTTCCCTGCGTTTCAGTACTTTGTTTTATGGTAGTCTTGCCTGTATTTTAAATTTATTGCTCATTTGGCACATCAACTGTCATTGATTCCCTTAAAGGCCCATTCCATAGGTGGTAATAAATGGTGGTGATGATAATTAGTTTTAGTGTAGTTTTGCAAGAAAAATAAAATGCCAATAGCTGGTAATGGAAGTCAATTCCCAAACACGTGTGTTCCTCCATATAATTCTATTACCACTCTGCACCACCTGCTAAAGTAGTAATGGATGGTAATGAAGTTTTGTCAAGAAAGAGAAGTTTGAAGGTGGACAAGCATTACCTTGGATATTGACGTGAGACTTTCGTTTGAACTATTTTATTAAACATTATCACCATTTACTACTGCCTACCAAAAGGCCGATATATGGAACAATCTGCCATAATCTTATGGTTCAATCTGCAAAACTGAGATCTTATCTTGAGTGAAATGGCTATAGAATTCAGCATATAAGGTAGCTGTTGAAACAATTTGTCTAAAGTAAGTTTATGGTTTATCTTATTTTGTCTGGTTATTTTCTACCAGGCATATCGCCTTGGAATGTACCGCAAAGTCTCTATGTTGGAACTGTCGAGAGCCTGGCCACACAGCCAGCAGCTGCCCTAACGAGGGCATTTGTCACAGATGTGGCAAGGGTGGTCGCCAGGCCAGGGACTGTGCTGTCCCTCCACTGCCATTTGGTGATGTGAGGTTGTGTAACAATTGTTACAAACAAGGCCACCTTGCCCCAGAATGTACTAATGACAAGGCATGCAACAACTGTAGGAGAACAGGTCACCTTGCTCGGGACTGTACTAATGAACCTGTCTGCAACCTGTGCAACTTGTCAGGGCATGTTGCAAGAGGTTGTCCTAAGGCAGATGATCTCGCAGGGAGAGGAAGCATGGTCCGAGGTGGGGGTGGGGGTGGGGGTGGGGGTGGTGGTTACCGGGGTATTGAGTACAGGAACTGCCAGCAGCTAGGTAACATGAGCAGGGACTTCGTTACACCTGTGATCTGCCATATGTGTGGAGGGCGTGGTCATCTGGCATTTGAATGTCCCTCGGGAAGGTACTTAGACCGCTACCCCAGGAGGTACTAATCGTTAGTGAGGCTTATTGTGTAACTGCTATCCGTGAGGATTAGGTGTATTGGCATATTTTCATCCAGTTAGCTGTGGGATCCTGGGTTGGATTTTGTTTGGTACATCAGATGGAGTAGCTACTTCGAATTTATTGTGGTGTTCTAGGCTGTACTAGTTAATGAATCATCTTACAGTATTTGAAGTTTGGTGAAGTTTAGACTTAAAAATTTGTCTTGTTACATGGTCTCAGATACGTCTTCGGTTCAAGTTCACAAATTTGACCTTCAGTGGGGATATAGATGAGAAAATGCCAGGACTTCTAGGTGTTTAACTTGTTCTACTGAGCCTGTGGTGTATTGAGGTGGATTTCTCTTTAAACCTCAATAACCTTCCGGATTCAAGCTTCAGCTCTACTCTAGTCTCTAGTGGCCGAGCTTTTGCTTGAAGATTTGTGCTTGGCTTGATTAGGCTTGTTAAGCTTATAGCAGCTGTGTAGAATATGCCAATTAGGAGCAGATTATTGCAGCTCTTGCCTGTAATTAACACATTGTAACTTGTAAATAACCAATTAAGTGGTACATAAATGTTTGGATCAAAAAAAAAAATTAAGTGGTACATAAATGTGACACAACATTTGAGTTTTATGGTTCTACCTTACATGGCGACTTAAACAGAAGAAGGCAAGTGGTAAAGACTCGGGTGACAGTGCAATAATACCAAGATGGGGTGTTTGAATCTTCGGGGAACATGCTCGGAGTTTTCCCCTACCGCTATTGAAAATTTATCCTGTTAGAGTAAATACTATTAATGTGGTGTTACCTTATGTTATACGTGAAATAGAAAATCTTTCTTGCCTTTTCCTAAAATCTCCACTCTACAAGAATAATAATCAATGTATTTATCTGAAACGATGGGTTTAGGCGTTTAGCTATCATATTCCGAGGTAAACACGAGCCTATTAATAGATATTGTTCTCTCTTGGTCCTAACCGACAAGGTTCTATTCTGGTATATGACTGTGGTCACGTCTAAAATGCATCTATGAGATCGAGATGTTCACCTCTTTGATAAAGATGTTTTGTTCTCCTACATTTTTGATGTAGGATAGCCAAATCTTAGGCACACTCTCCCCTCCTTTGAGGAGCCTGCATCCCCATAGGCAATACATGACATTGAACTGGGCTTGACATGTAGATTTTGCAAAATATGTATTTATTTATATTATTTCTTTATCATCTATAGTTAGAAAATCGGGTGTGTTACATCAGTTGGAACTTGGATGGACCAGGAGTATAACTTTAAATTAGATTAATAATTAGTAATATTAAGTTCAATTCAATAAAATTCAGTAAATTATACTTTCTCCATTCTTTTTCTATTGCAACAATAGAGTTTCCACGCTTGTCAATACACAAGTTCAACTATTAATATCTTTAATTACTTTTTAGTAAAAATTATAAAAATTTGATATTTTGAAAGTATACATCGAGACGAATCTAACAAGACCCCATATGACTGTATTTTTCCTTACGTAAAAATCACAATAGATAGCTAAAGGGTGGTGAGTGGATAGTGTAAAAATCTCATTGTTGCAATAGAAAAAGAACGGAGGAAGTATAAGAGAAAATAATAGAGAATCAGTAAAAATAAGCTAGTAAGTTCAGTTGAGTAAAAAAACAGGTGAAGTTAATCGGGTTTAGGACATAACAAAACTCAAAAAAAAAAAAATGAAAGCAAAAGAAGCTTGGGTCTCAGAAGTTCACTCTTCCACTGGATTCTCTTACTTGAGACATCCGCAAAGATTTCTTATGAAAAAATAAGAAAAGAAAAACAGCCCTTTAAAAGGCAATAAAGAGTTACTAATATTTAGCGTACTGAAAATTAATGCTGTACGAAGTGTTTGTTTTTGTTAATAAATTAACTAATTCAAGTACATAATATGTGAAGAGAGAGAGAGAGGAGTCTGCAAAATATGCAGTCGACTCACATGCAAATTGAATACCAAAAAAAGCAAAAAGTAAAACTCTCAGAAGAAGAATGTTGCTGGGATGACAAAAGTGTGATCCAAGTTTTCTCAGTTGATTCTTCTTCACTGAAATACTGACAACCAGCTGATTGAATGGGGCCTAGCCTTTTATGCTTCGTTTGCTTCCTCTTTTACTTTGGCTGTGTACTACAATTAATTGAGATTATAACTCATTCTTCTATTAAAATTTTACTTAGATGTGTAGAAACATATAAATATGATGTATCGTTGCATATCTGCAATATGTCAAACACATGAATCATTGTTAACTTGAGTAGGATCAGTGCAGTGCTTGCGCTTCATACATGCTTATATGCTGAACAAGACATGTTTTAATCAATAGTCTGAATCACACAATTTCACATATTAGGTGTAGCCAGCAGCCTCTAAAGTGGATTGCCATGATATGCCAAATGGATATGGAAATGTAGATCGTCAATCCTTGTAGAGTAGAGATGGCACTGCGCTATGATTGCGCAGTCTGGATGGAGGCTTGGCCAAAGCATGGCCTAGACACGGAAAAATGCTGGCTCATAAGTCATGCCTGTGCCTGGCTGACCTCACACAAATTCAAAGCCCAGGCACTGCACTACCCATGGGTAGGTTGTGCCGACTGGCGACTGGTGTCGTACCTTGGCTTAAAATTCGTGAATTTGTAGTGTATTTTCGTGTCTTATTGTGCTTTCTCGTCCAATAATGCCTTCCAAGCACGGCTCACAACTCGACAGGCTTAGTAGTTACGAGTTAGTACCATATCAAATTGTGCTGTGCGTCTCTCGTGCTCGTTTGGTCATTGGTGTTGTGCTAAAGACTCACCCGGCCTAGAGACATCTTTAGGAGTCCGCAAGTCTACTTATCAATAGTTCCTGACTTCTATACTAATACTAGTTTATTGTGGACTATTGTTCAAATTTCAAAGAAATTTGTTATTCTTCCTCTGAGCAGTTAGCAGTTAGCAGTTAGCAGTTAGCAGTTTAGCACCCGTGTTAATGAAGTGTAAGAATATTATTCAAATCTAACCACGGAATTGTCTGCTGTCCTTTTTCCTTTTATATAACCACTGTCGGTTTACAACTACTGCATGCACCAAATTGCTCTTTCTCACAATTCAGATTGGATTAACATCTCTACTGTGCATATACCATATATCTCTATTGTGCATATACCATATATCTGGGTGTGCCATCAAAGTTTTTTTTTTCGGCTGATGTGCTCATTTGGAGCCTTCATCATTTTTGTGATTGTTGCTCATTTGTAGTTTTTCGGATGAAGAATGAGCAAGAAAATAGCCTTAGGGGTACCAAACTGGTTTGCTCACAGACTCATAGTCCACCTGAGTGTATGATAAAAATCATACGATTCGGAATATTAAACATACCTTCCATTGAGAATTGGTCATCTCAAATTGATTTTTTGTTCAGTTTTTGATCTTATTTGTAACTTGGATAACCTTATAGTCGAAATTATTATAAAATTTGTTTGTATGCTAATTTGAAAGACGAACTCGTTTTTGAACATGGTTGATGTTCGGGGTCTTATTTGTATGTTATGGTTTAGTAATTCAAGATAACGAAAACACGTCATTTTAAACATAATATGCATTCGAAAAATTATAACTTTCCATTTAAAGTCTGTAATGTCATCATTAATCATATGATAGATGAAGCAATAAGGCTGTAGTTGAGTAGTGGAGATATCTCTTTCTCCCGTATTTGAGGTTGTAGGTTTATCACGTTACAATGATCATATCTGTATTTTTCTTAAAGTATGAGAATGATGTGGAATAGACTGCTATTAGAAGAGGGGTGAGTGACACATGACGGGATATAATTAAATTTTATGTGTATGGACTCTGTTCGTTTCTTTTTAATGGTTAGCCTTCTTTTCACGGCCTTTAAACATTTTTCGCGAGAATTTATAATCAAATCAAGTAACTTTATAATGATATATGGAGTCTTAGGAGTTGCATATAAAAATTTCAATATATTTCTTAAATTGGTATATATTATTTTCCTTTAGAAAACTAAGGTACCTTTTCTTGCACACTTTGATACAAAATTGCTACTGAATACAAAGATTACCTAATTTAATTCCTATCAAAAACTTAAGCTAGACAAACATGAAGTGCTGCTTGCATCAGTCTTTGTGGTGCGCCGACCTGCTCAAAAGAGTTGAATTTTGACAAACTCAAACATTGATACATTATCCAACATTGAGGCTTGTCTAGAGAAAACTAAGTTATCATTAATTCATTGCCCCCCTGTTCTGGACTTAATTTCTCAGTTTCAATCAAACTTGTATTGCGGAAATGAAGTTCTTTTCAATGAGCTAATATATTGGTGTGGAAACTACTAGATGAATTTTATTTATTGGAAGCTTTAAGTAAACCGAATTAAACAATCTAAAAGACCCCAGTATCCAACTTAGACTTGCATGAGCAAAACATGTTTAAATTACTCGGGTCATCACTTGAGTTATTTACGACACATTAAGATTATACTCTGCTTTTTTCTCCAAATTCTTTCTAAGTTATGTTTTTTTCGTTTCCATGAATTATATTCTTGCTACTTTGACTTTTTATCCATCTTTTTTCCCTTTCACTGTACCTCGTCCCACTTATCGAACCTACTTTTGTAGAATCTTTGCCTTGGTATCTAAAACTACTATAATACAGAAGAATTTCGATGACCATAGATTTTTTCGATGACCATAGATTTTTTTTAAGGTAAGATGAAGATCCTTTGCAAGAGGGGGATTGGATTGAGGATTCCATTTTACAAGGGATAAGAATCAAACCTCATAAGGCCTAAGGGTAGAAGGAAAACCTCTAGGCTCCAACTAACTAAGCCAACTTTGATTCTTATTTTCCGATGAACGGAGTACGTAAGTAGTAGTATTTGTATTTATGTATTTTAAGCTAGTGCTTTCGTCTTTTCATCTGTCTTTGTGTGCTTACGCAGCTTGCTCATTGCTAAGGAATCTCAGAGTCTGAGACAAAACAGAAAAAGGTCTGATGCAATCTGGCTTTCACGTGTAGCCGCTATTTACTCACAAGACCTACCATTATTCATGCGCTCATAGAAAACCTTCCATGGTAATATATTGGCGTTTTTTCCTTCTTTTTGTTTCATTTAGCATCTTTCTGCCAAAAAATAATAATGATGAAGAACTAAAGAGAAACAAGAATAACTAACTACTTTTTAGTTTTTGGATGGTTTTCTACATATGGTGGGAGAAACATGAAACTCTTTGTCTTCTCTCGGTCCACTTACGTTACTTGAGAATCCATTAACCAATCAAAGCTACTTTGGAGCTTTTTTCAAATACAAATTCAATTTTTTTAAAAATTTATTAGATTATCTTTAGGGTAAGTGAGCTATACAAAAAATATTCCAATATGTAGCACCCATAATCTTGTTTACCAAAAGCGTGAAAGACACATCAAAGTTCATCATCTTATTGTTGTCTTACTAGATTAGCTAGAAAGACATTAGATATGGGCATATATAGCATGCTAATACAAGTAACTGTTTTTTAGTGTTTTATCTGTACGAGTGTACGATACAATCATACAATAGTACATCAATTTCACCTAAAATCATTGATTGTTCTAGCTCCATTTTAAAATGTTATTATCAGTGATGATGTAATCAATGTTCCATTTATGTCACAATGTTTTTTCTTAGTTCTTTTTCCCGAATATATATATTTCCCATCAATTAAAAAATAATAACAAATTGATCTAGAAGTATGTACCGAAGTAAAGGTAATACGATATCACATGACTATATTTGTTAATGTAAATAACCAATTATGAAAACTTTGACAACATGAACAATCAATGGGAAAAGCGTTATAAAATAGAAAGAGTATCCTATTTCAAGAAAACATCTTACTTTAGTCTACTTTGATGTTTTAATATACTTGGTAGTCAAGTTCTACAACTAAGTAATGAAAGCAAAATAAAAGTTCCTTCTTGTAATGAGATGTGCTACATTGTTAGTTGATGGTACAAGTTGAATTACTAATTCGTGTATATGAGGTTATAATTGATAATGCATATGTAGGGTAACTGATAGGAAATACTAATGCTATAAAAGAGTTACTCCCGATGCATTTATGGAGTTGTCGACAAATACAAATAAAGTTATTAATAATGTATATATAACTAGTTATTCATAATATCGATCATATAACACATCATACCAAAATAGGCTATAAACCTGTAAGAGTTTTACTACATCCTAAGGTTTTTGTAATAAGGTGAATAAAACAGAGGAAGTATAAAGAGTAAAGAAACAAGTAATCACTTACCTTCAACTTTTATGGTTATTAATTGGACCTACATGTAAACTATAGCCTTAATTTACATCAAAGTTTTATGTGACTCATATATTTCTATGCATGTGACCTTCGGAATTACATTACCCTTCTTGTCGGCTATCACAACCCCCTACTCCCACCTCTTCTTTCTTTCTCTCTCGTGATGCCTCTAATGAGAAGAGTAACTTAATACCCAATGAAAAAGTTACACGCAACTACCCCCTAATTTGGCAATAAAAAGCCTCCCTCTTCTCAAACAAACTACCCATTCTCCCAACCCACAAACACAAACTTCCCCCTTCCCTCAACCAAAAAAAAACACACTAACTAAATAACCAAACTAACACAAAAAAATGAACCTCTTATTACCTCATTTCTTAGTTACACTCCTACTACTACTCACTAGAATGCCAATTTTGGTAATCTCTTACCATGATTACCAAGAGGCACTAATGAAGTCAATTCTTTTCTTTGAGGGTCAAAGGTCGGGCTACTTGCCCCCGGACCAAAGGGCCGGGTGGCGAGCCCATTCGGGCCTTGGGGATGGAGCGGAGCGAGGCGTGGACCTTACGGGAGGGTACTACGATGCCGGCGACAATGTCAAGTTTAACTTCCCCATGGCCTTCACAACCACAATGTTGGCATGGAGTGTGGTGGAGTTTGGGGAGTTAATGCCTCCTACTGAGTTGAGGAATTCTTTGGTTGCTATTAAATGGGCCACTGATTACCTCCTCAAGACCATTGCTCAACCAAATAGAATCTATGTTCAGGTAAAATTTTAGTATTTTACTAGTTTTATTAGTCTTTTAGTGTGTCCTTTGGAAACATAATTCTGACAGTTTGTTAGACTGTAACGTATAATAAGGGTAGTAACGTACATCTGAAACTCATTATATCTTAATTTAGTGCGCGGGATTAATAACAGGTCATTGTAGTAATAGTTGTATGCATGAAGGTTACTTAATTTTAATATTTAAGTTAAGGGTATACTATATAATGTGGGGAAGTTACTTAATGCAGGGGATTAATTGCACTTATAATTCATAGATAAGTCATAATTAAGTGGGATTAGCCAAAATTACCACTAAATGTTAGTTAGGAACGTGTGGTTCTTGTGGAATTGTAAAATTTTATTACTAGTACAATTTATTTTACTACTAGTACTTCTTTGGACCCACAATTTACTTTTGTTATGAACGAGAAAAAGGTTGAATGGGTGGGCCATAGTAAAAAGATGGCAGCAATCTTGATCATTTAGAGCTCGGGAAAAAGAGTGAGGTTAAGCCAATACTAATCTGCAAAATTATGACATGAACCATAATTTATTTGCATTACTTTGTTTCATACCTTCTTATTTGACTAACTAATTAGCAGTAAATTAGAAAACGAAGAGTTGGGATGATTGAAAGCAACTCACTTTATAGTGCGTTTAACAGTACTAATAAGTTATTAAATAGTTTCGAGAGAAAAGGAATCCTAATGTAGAATTATGCAATAATCTAACAGTAGTATATTATATTGCCAATTTGCTTATTAGTAGTAGAATATAAGCTCAAGTTTTGGTAGAAAAATGTAGAGGAGTGTGATTATTGAAACTAAAAGACAAATTGCACAGAAGTTGAGATTGGCCTGTATAAAAGCAAGAAATGTCCAGATACGAGGTGTAGGAATCTTTCACATAGACAAATGAGTTTGGGAAAACATTTTTCTGATCCTTCCATTTTTAAATATATACTTAGGCTTGCTTTTTTGGGACCGAATAAGTCCGAACCGAATGAATCGAATCGAAATGAATAAGTCGAACCGAACTTGGTCAACCGAACCGGATCCGATTCGAATCGAACTGAATTGAGTATTATTAATAATTACAAATAGAATAATATTTTTATCATCATTGATCTGATAATAATTAATAATATTAATGATAATGATAATGATAATAATAATATTAATACTAATACTAATAATATGCATAATAATAATATTCTTATGAATTGAGTAATATTAATAATAATATTAATACTAATACTAATAATATGCATAATAATAATAATATTCTTATGAATTGAGTAATATTAATAATAATAATAATACTGATAATATGCTACATTGTTTAAACTTATTTATTTGGAGTTCTTCACCCACCAAAAAGTAATACTCCCTCCGTTTCCAAAAGTTCTTCCTACTTTAACCAATTTCCTCTCACAAAACTATTCAAAATAGGAACAAAATAAATCGGAGGGAGTATTACTTTTCTATCTTTCGCTTCTTTCACCAAAAATTACTCTTTTTATCACTTATCCCCCTTATTTTATATTCAATGGGTCAAAAAGTACCCTCCAAAAAGCTTAAAAGTGACATTGCCAAAAATCTTAATAATAATAATAATAATAATAATAATAATAATAATAATAATAATAACAAGAAAGAATAATAATATAATAATAATAATAATAGTAATAATAATAATAGTAATAATAATAAATAATAATAATAATAACAACAACAACGATAATAATAATGATAATAATAATAATAATAATGATAATAACAATAATAATAATAATAATAATAATAATAATAATAATAATAATAATAATAATATAAATAAAAATAAGAAGTTGTAGTCTGAACTGAACTGAAATGAATAAGTCTGAACTGAACTGAAATGAAGAAGTCTGAACTGATCTGAACTGAACTGAAATGGTCTGAACTGAAATGGTCTGAACTGAACTGAACTGAAATGAATTTCCATTTATTCAGTCTAAAAGAACAGAGCCTTAATTGCTAAAATTTTAATAATTGTGTCTTTTTTTAAGAGTTAAATTTTTACTAAAAAAAATTGTAGAATTTGATAAGTACTCCTATCCTTAATTTTTTATTCCTATCCTTATAAATTGAACAATATTTGAGTTTGGATTTGGACAATTGATTACTCTAGATACATAATTATAAAATTTAAGAAAAGATGTTATAGTTAAGATAAATAAATTGATATAATTTTACCTATCATATCTTATAATAAAATGAATGAAATTGCAATTTCGTGAACAATGTGTGTGCCTTATATAAAAAGGAATAAATGGAGTAACTAGAGTGATACTCCCTCCGTATTTTTTTATTTTTCTCACTTGGAATCTTGACACTATTCACAATTAGAGGGAATCTTCTATATTCTTCTCAATGTATAAGAAAAAATATAGTCGTGTGGGGTCTTGTTTGATTCGCCTCAATGAGTACTCCCTCCGGTTCCTAAAGATTATTCCTCTTTCCGTTTAGGTGCGTTTGCAAAAGATCCTCTCTCTTTTACTTTATTCCTTATTTGGCAAATTTTTTTCCCTTTTTACCCTCTCATGTCCCTATCATATGGTCCACCATTACACTATTAATTCAATTTTACTCTCTTTCTCTCTCCTACTTTACCCTTTTTATTTATTTATTTTCCTTAACCCCCTTTCTCTCTCCTAGTTTACCCACCCCAACCCCACACAAATTGATCTTCTTTGGTATACGTAGTAATGTGAAAAGGAGGATCTTTCGAACCTAAGGAAGATTCCTTTATTAATATTCAATCGTTATAACTTTTACTAATATGTAGCGAAAGATGTCCAAGGTCAAAAATATGCATTGCTAAACGTGCACAGTAAAAGTAGGAAAGATAAAAAAAAATATAGAGGGAGTATATGAGTAGTAATATTTTAAGTGACCAAAAATAAATAAAACACTTTAGGGAATAATACTTGTTTTCATATTTATGATTTTTAAATAATTTAATTAAGTATCATAAACAATTTTATGTATATCATAACACATACTCACTTTGTGTTTTTGCCGTTCGACCTTTCTCTATGATTCACATGAAAGATCGAACAAAGTCATGCAATTATGTTAGATTTGATTCAACATGTATTTTGATTTTACAATCTGATCTATTTTATAATTTTACTAAGAGATAACTTAAGATATTAATGGTAAAAACTGATATCGGAGAGTGTAAAAACACTAATAATATAATAAAAATACTCATCAAGGAGTATTTCATTTTAATTTTTTCAAGATCTTTTGGGTGTTTTTTTTTTCTATTTAAAACGAAACTATTAAGATGCATGAATCTGATCTCACCGGCATGGTGAATATGGGACAAAAATTGATGGATTTTTATGATACTAATTGCCAAATGATAGGATCTGCCATTCCCATAAGTGAGGGGGTCACCCCCATTCCCCATATATATATATATATATATATATATATATATATATATATATATATATATCTTGTTGGGAGCTTTGTTTGTATAGCCATTAATTAACCACGTTTGCATATTATACTGACAAATGACAATAGCTTCTAAATAGTACTATATAGTACTTCCTGTTTTTTTATAGATGCTATATTTCCCTTAAATGGAAATGTCATAATAGATGCTACATACCATAAATTGATCACTTTTCACCATAAAGATTTTAAAATACTATTAAAAAGTTGGTGGTCCCTCACTTTATCCTTTAAAATACCCATACTTTTTCCTTAACAAATGTTTTTTATTCAAAAAGTGATGGTCCCCACTTTCTCACTCTACCTTTGTTAAAAACTCTCCACTTTCTCTATGTAGCATCTATAAAAAAACGGAGGAAGTATATTAGTATGTCCTGATACTCATAGTACGACTACTCTTAACAGTGATTGCCTTATGTAAATGTCTCAATTATTCAAGCTATTGCACCGAAAGTCCAAAATAAAGAGTCATGCACGCGTAATTAGGATATCTTGTTCCTAACCACTATAAGGAGATGCCGATCAACTAGTTTAGTTGGTAAATTTTTGTAGGTAGAAGTGCGTGGTAACTGGTACCTATGACCTGGATTGAACACCGTCACTAGCTTTCTACACAGCTAAAAGTTAAAAGAAACATAATTTTCTATGGAATCTCATTCTTTAACTTTTGTTAAGCATAGCTCTATAATGAACAACCTCTTTGGTAAGCCATGATTACATGACATCAATGATAATGGATTCATAAGTAATTACGTTGGGATAGTCTTATACGGTCATACCCCTGCTGATTATAATGAGATTTAAACCTCAAATTTGTGTTTTTCTTCATATATTTCCAATAACGCCCAATATCACCTCTATGTAGTGCAACTAATGAAAAACATTTGCTTTTGAGAATTTCTGATAAACTTGCACGCTATTGATCATCATTAAATGTTTAGTATTTCTTTTTTCCCATTTCTTGAATGAACTTCTCTTCATTAGTATGGCTTGTAAACGCCAAATGTTTTGGACGTCGACATGTTTGAAGTTTGAACCCTTAATTTCTCGTTCTCAGGGTACTTGTAGAGCTGGCATTTTGGGTAAACGAGTTACATGTTTAGGGGGCGTTTGGTTCAATTAAAGGAGTGGAAAGGGAATGGAATCAAGTAGAGGGAAGGAATGGTAACAATAATTGTTACTTTTATTGGGTGTTTGGTTCAACAATGGAAAGGAATCGCTTGTAAGGGAATGAAAAGGATTTTGTTACTCCTCTAATTAGGAAGGTAACATTTTGGGGGTTTGGGTTACCCTCAAGTAAGGGTAATGGTTAACCCACTACCCAAATCAAACAAGGAGTAATGGATTCGGATTATTGAATTCGTTTCCATACCCCCAAAAAAGCTCAACCAAACAAGGCATTAGTCTCTTATCATTTTGGGTTGCTTACAACGTCAAAACCATATAAACTGTAGGATAATCACATTAAATAGGACAAATTGATCAAAACAAGTCAAGTTGGTGTCTGAGTTAGTCTTCTTATCCTGTGGAATTCGAGTTTCTTTTAGTTGCTTCTTAATCATATTGTGTTAATTTCGATCGTGTTGTCATGTCATCTCTAAGTGTGTGTACTACATTTTTTATGTTACGTGGTTGTGTACATGTAGGTGGGTGATCCTTTAAGTGATCATGGTTGTTGGGAGAGGCCAGAGGATATGGACACGAAACGAACAGTGTATGTGGTTGATGCTCCAAACCCAGCTTCCGATGTTGCTGGTGAGACTGCAGCAGCCCTGGCGGCTGCTTCGATGGCTTTCCGATCAGCAGATCCCGGTTACTCGGAAACCTTATTAAGAAATGCCATCAGTGTATTCCAATATGCAGATAATTATAGAGGGGCCTATAGTGATAATTCAGATGTTAGAGGTGGTGCCTGTCCCTTTTATTGTGACTTTGATGGATATCAGGCAAGTCATTATTTTCTTTTCTGAATAGTACTCCCTCCGTCCCATAATATAGTGCTTACATTCCATTTTGGGTGTTCCAAAATATTGTGCCTACTTCATTTTTTATCAATTTATTTCACTAAATTATCCTCAATTTTTACACAAACTTTCCAACATATTCCTACCTTTCTTTCAAAATGTGTGCTCCTATTTATTGCTTTGCACCATTCCAAGTAAAATTTATTACTTTTTGATTATTTTTGAAGGAAAAAGGAAATAAAGAAGTAGTTCCAAAACAAAAGTAATTCGTTAAATATATTTTTTGAGAATCAACTACTACTACCTCCATTCTCCTTAATTCCCGTGAAAAGAAAGAAGTAAGCACTATATTATGGGACGATGGGAGTATAATTTTTATTCTTTGATAAAGGGGGTTTTTTTAATCTCCAATTAAACACAATGTGTTTGGTGTACTTAGATTTAGTGACAGATCTTCTACCGACTAAATTAGTCACAAACTTAGAAAAGATCACAGAAGATCTGGAAGAATTAGACCACTTTAATGTAAGGCAAAGTTATATATAATTGTTGACAAGACTAAAAACAGTAAATTAGGTGACATTACAGTTGAATAATCATTTGAGTATAACTATATGATTATCAGAAATTGGCCCATCAAATTTATTACTTTACTATTATAAACTATGCTAATTTTGTTGGTTTGTGTCTTATTTTTATTTATTTGGACAGGATGAGTTACTTTGGGGAGCAGCATGGTTGAGGAGAGCTACTAAAGATGACGCATACCTTAATTATGTAGAAAGTAACGCCCACACTCTTGGTGCTGATGACAATATCAATGAGTTTGGGTGGGACAATAAACATGCTGGTCTTAACGTACTAGTCTCAAAGGTTGGTGATAGTTTGATCTTCTTTTTTTTTAATAGATTTTCTGGTTACAATTTAGATTATTAAACTTAATATAAAGTAAATAAAATCGACGAACGACTTTCGAACGTTTATATACCCTTTTAACTCTTAAGGATTATAATGAAATCAAATACTCACTCCGTTCTCTTTTGTTGTTCCTATTTAGAATCGGGGAAGAAACCAATGCAACTTAAAAAATGGGCAAGATTCCACTATTTTAAATAAAGTTAAATAAACTAAAATTAAACATTCTACCCCTTTTGAGTTATTCTATGTTAGGCAACTAATTATACAAAAAGTTTGAGGGGTAAAAGAGTAAAGTAACTACAAACTAGTGTGAACATATTTATTGCTCTTTGAGTTACTCTATGTTAGACAACCAATTAGACAAAAGTTAGAGGGGTAGAAAGGTAAAAAATGACTACTCAATAGTGTGAACACATTTATTACATCTTAAAACTAATGGGAAATTTAATTCATAAATTATACTCCCTCCGTCCCATAATATAGTGCTTATTTCTCATTTTTTACGAGAATTAAGGAAAGTGGAGCATGAATGATAAATAATTAATGTTGTGGGAAAAAAGCTGATTTTAGGAGAGATAATGGTGTATAATGGGTGAAAGAGCATTAAATATATGACTAATTCAACCTTTAGGTTCAATAAACAAAGAAAAAAACTATTTTCAAGGAGCAAATAAATGATGGTTGCATGGTTTTTTAGGCAAATCAAGGGGAATTGTGGAATTAAAAAATAGAAACAAGAACAACATTTTGGGACACCCAAAATAGGATGCAAGTACTATATTATGGGACGGAGGGAGTATTATTTATGGAAAGATTCAAAATAGGAACAACATATTGAAATTTCCCAATGGGGAATAGAGGAACAAAAGAAAACAGAGGGAATAGAAGATTAATGAAACATATAATAGTAATACTGAATGATGCTTTATTGTATTATTAATTCTCAAATTAGTATCATTTTGGGAAATATATTCAAGGATTATAATTAGAATGACCTGAATTTTATGGTTTTTTGTAATTAAAAAGACAAACATGTACAATTTTACCTAGTTGTTGTAACTTGTAAGGAAGGAGGCTAATTCTCCAAGTGTGGATCATGCAAGTTTTACATGCATCGTGATTCTTGAACTTGATTTACTTTATATTGGTCCTACACTCATAAATTATAATAAGAAAGCCTTTGCCTAGGGAACATGTTTTGTAGAGTCACTTTCTTGCTTCTTCTTCATTTATTACTAAGAAGTTGCTTTTTTGTGATGCTCTATTGCCCTAGAACTTAGAAATCATGCTAGTTCCTGATGAAAGCAATTGAATCAACTTGTCTCCCAATGAAATACTTCTTAGAAGAAGAAAGTGAGGAGGGGGTATTCTGCTAATGATCCTTTTATCGGTTTATGCTCGTCAAGAATAGACGTGACAAAATTACTCCGACCTGAAATCATAGATGTGAAGTTTCAAGCCCACTCTACCCAAAATGATCTGTCTCGAATATGATTCGAACAATTATTGTCAACTCTAGTTAAAATAAGGCTGTGCATATTCGAAATTATTACTATTTCCCTAATGATTGAACTATGTATCAAGTTCTCAAAGTTACATGAATAAATTTGTCCTAATTAGACCTTATAATAGTCCTTGATCAACTAGGGTAACATAGTTTCTTTTGTTCATTGCAGGAAGTGTTAGAAGGAAGCTTATACTCACTTCAACTGTACAAATCATCAGCAGATAGTTTCATGTGCACCTTAATCCCGGAAACCTCATCTTTCCACATTGAGTACACCCCTGGAGGCCTAATCTACAGGCCTGGGGGCAGCAATCTCCAACATGCCACTACCATTTCTTTCCTCTTACTTGTTTACGCTAATTACCTCGATAAAGCATCATTAACCGTTAATTGTGGCGCGGTTAACGTAGGGCCCGCCTCGCTGCGGAGGATAGCTCAAAGGCAGGTTAACTATATCTTGGGGGAGAACCCCAATGGCATGTCTTACATGGTAGGATATAGTCTTAAGTACCCTCAAAGAATTCACCATAGAGGTTCATCTTTACCATCTATTAAAGACCATCCTAAGCCCATTGCTTGCAAAGAAGGGACCATTTATTTTAACTCATCCCAGCCCAACTTAAATGTCCACATTGGAGCCATTGTGGGCGGGCCAGGGGAAGATGACTTGTACGAAGATGATCGGGCTGATTTTAGAAAGTCCGAGCCCACTACCTATATTAATGCTCCATTTGTTGGGGCCCTTGCTTATTTTGCTGCTAATCCAAGCCCACTTTAGTTGATTATGGGTGCTAATCATCATTTTGTATAGAATCTTCAATAGTTTTTTAAGGTGAACCCTTTTTTTTAGGTCATGAAAAGTGTACATGGGAAAGTGTCTCTCATCTTGTGTGAAGCCAAGAGTGGAAGAGGCTCATACATGTTTTTTTTCTTTTTAAAATTTTTGGTCTTTTTTTTTTTTGAGGAATGGAAATCCTCTCATAAAGTCACAATAAATCATTGTGATTTTGCCTTCTTTATGTTATTTAATTTGCTTTGATTTGATGTAATAGTGATGCGGTACTGATGCCGACACTTATCAAGTTGTTTTTTTTGGTGCAAACTTATCAAGTTGTTTGTTGTTACTTCACAAGTTCCTAGTACAGTAATATACGTAATACATATAGAAATTTGCTTTTAAGAAATTTCTTCTAATATTTTATTATATCAGTAATAACTACTTTAACAGCTAATATACCTAACTGCTGATCGAATATAATAAACCATATAAACAAGTCACTATATTGTCTATTTGTAATTATGGTCTACAGGCCAACTTCCATATAAACCGACGATCACTATGTATAACTACGGTCTACGGGTCAACTTTATGATATTGCTATCTTTTGTACGCATTTCATTGTAGTAGCCTAGTAGGCCATGTAAGATTATCTTACAACAAGTTTCCCTACCTAAAGTAGGGGTGTCAAAACAGGTTCTCAAACAGGTTCTGGGTATACCCATAGTGAACCAGGTCAGACCCGGACAGGTCAGGATTCTGATTGTCAGTGCCCCAGGTCATGATTGGTCAGGTTTTGTTCAACTGGGTCGAACACATTTGAATCATTGGATTCCCGGGTGCCGGACAGGTCTGAGCGTTCCATTTACAAGTCGATCCATTCCCGGATATGATCGCCCGTTGACATTTTTTTTGCCGGGTTTACGCATGTCGTATTTAGGTTTCATGTACGGTTGAGTTAAGTCAAATGTACTCGGGTTGAATTAGTAATGACCTTAGTTCGATCATTGTGAAACGTCGGGTCCATTCGCTATTGAACGTCAACTCAACTTCGGGTAACTCCTGCTCGGGCCATCTTGATTTTGCTATGGATTTTGTAAACGAATCATATTAATAAAAGTATTAAGATCGACATATATATACATATGTGTGTGTGCGATAAATATATGGATGACAACGAAAAACCAATAAAAACACTATATTGATTACCGTGATGTTTAGTGTATTCTCTTAGTCAACTCTTATTTCGAATAATCAACTGCGTAAAACCACTCTAATGAGTAAAGGAGTAGAACGACTCTTCATATGTTTTAATATTATATATTATAACCAACGACAATAATAACGAGTAGACGATCAATTCCAAGCTTTATACAAATGATTTATTATTATAAGCATTATGATTGATATATAAGTTTGTAAATAGATATGATGATAATGAGAATAATAATAATGATAAACATAAAGCGATGATGATGATAATAATGATACATATAATAATAACAATAATAGTAACAATGCTAACAATAGCAATAGTAATACAAATAAGAACAAGATTACTAACAATAACAATAACAATATAAATACTAATAGTAATGGTAGCAACAATGCTAATAATAGCCATAACAATAACAAACATAACGCGATATATATGTATATATATGTTGTGACTATATATGATAAAGTATAAACAAACTATTTTATCAATATGTTTAAACATTATTTTAGTACTACATTGGTATCAAAATAATTGTAAAACCACTCTAATACTCTATTGGTTATAAATTAGTATAACGACTCTTGATATGTTATAATATTATAAAAAATGACAATCATATGTTTATAACTATCGTTCATATGAGGCCTAAGTGATTATAATGAGGGTTCATATGCTGTACAATAATAATAATAAACATAACAACAATTTATATAAATGAGTAAAGTTAATTACTAAACTAAGACTTAGATTATTGGCTAATGGCTTACTGCATTTATGTGTTACTCCAACGAAGTATATAATAAACAATATACATTAAAGTCACTA
This sequence comes from Beta corolliflora, assembly GCA_947648045.1. Lineage (NCBI taxonomy): Eukaryota > Viridiplantae > Streptophyta > Magnoliopsida > Caryophyllales > Amaranthaceae > Beta > Beta corolliflora. The sequence goes on along the minus strand of CANSZD010000525.1, from coordinate 529,073 downwards.
ATGATCAATCATCAAAAGATGAAGTCAAATCAACTTGTGTGAACATTCGGTTACAATTCTATCTTACTAAAATTCCAATTTCTTTAGTTTTTTCTAAAATCCTAACTTGTTAAAAATCAAAATCAAGAAGTTAACTGTTAACAAGGTTAATCTACCATAAGCCTATAAGTTAATAAGTACTTACTACATAATAACTTGTTATCAACTATATATCAACTTAGCACTTAGTCATTTACTCACCTAGACCTATTAACTTACTAATTCACAAACTTATTAGTTGTTCATTGTTACTAATCAACTAATTGTTATTGTGTTACTAATCGGTAACTGTTATTGTGTTACGTCTTATATGTTAGCATTAAATTAAACCCTAATCACCACATGTAACACGTTTACATATTTCTAATTTATAAATTTAGAATAATAATTTCTTAAAAATCAATAATACTAATTTAATTTTGAAATTTTATAATTTCTATTAATTTATAATAATACTACTAATTTTTAAAGTTACTAAACTAATAATATTAGAATTAGAAATATAGAATACTCAAATCAAAATAATATCAAAATACAATACTAGTTTATTAGTAGTTTAGGCCATTGATTTTAGAAAGATGAAAATCCAACCATTGATTAAGTTAGCAATCCATGTGATTGGCCATTCTCAGTTCTCATTGGTATGAATTGCTAGTGGTAGAATATTATTCTCGTCAGACTTAGCCCTAAATAAAATACAAAGCAAAGAGTTCGGACAATTGGGTCCCTTTCTTTCGCCAAAGTCAAAAAATAATGTCATGGATTCTGAATTAAGACCATTGATTTGAAAAAGATCAAAATCCAACCATTGAATCCCCCCTAACCCTAAACCCTCCATTTCTTCTCATCATCTTTCCTCACGGCTCATAGCCTCCCTCTTCATCTTCCTGAATAATCTTCCATCTCTCTCGCACATCTTTTCTCTCCCCTGACCCCTCTCACTCTCTTTCTACACCACCACCACCCATAAAAAAAGTAAATCGCACGAGCATAGAAGGGATCGAGCATAAATTTGGATCGAGCATAGAACTTCTCCAACCCAAATCTCTCCTATATCACAGAGACAGAGATAGGAAGAAGAGAACATATCCGATTGTTATATTCCACCAATTTTGTGCAGGTTAGTGATTTTCGTTCAGTTGATTTTTGCAGATATTAATTATATTATGTAGTTTTTTTTTATTTCATTTGAAATTTATGGTGGATTGGGAATTTCTGGGTTTCCTAGTTTGTATGATGTTAATTCTTTTAAATCTTATTCTGGGTTGAGATTTTATTTCAATTTTCTGCAATAGGGTTTGCGTTATAATTAGGAAATGCTTAGTAATTGTATATGATAGGATTTGTTTTGATGTGGGTTATGTTGATTTGTTGCACCGACATATCTAAATTTATTATTATCCCAATTTCTTTTTCAGGGGTTTAACAGGAAGTTTATAACCAAGCTTTTATTTTGTTTGAATTTTACAAATACTCAAGTTGGTTAGAAGTTTTATTGCTGTAAATAAGAAGTATTATTTGAATTTGGGGATTTTTTTTTTTTTGGAATTATGAGTTGTCAACCTTCGAATGAACGAAGTGATCGTTCTAGAATTTCTGCATCTTACTAGAATTTAATTGCAGATTTATAGATTTTGAGTTTCTGAATTTTTTTTATTATACTTTATCTTCTGTTGTTTTGAATATATGTGCTAATAGTATATTATTTGAATCTTTTGATTTACTTTTTTTTTGTTATTATTGACAGGGATAACTTGTGCAGAATAGTTGATGAAGATTGAAAAATTTGTTAATTTTTGTGTTGATTAATTTTGTTTTTGTGTAATATCGTTCAATTTTGTCCATAGATTTATTGACTTTTGTGTAATTTCATATAATTCCACATTTATTCTTTTTGTGTGATTTTTATGTAATTTCACTAAATCTTGATTTTTTGTATAATTTATTATAATTGCAGATTTTTTATAAGCTCATATGTTGTTGTTTAGTATAGTGTTACGAGAATTTGAGATATTATTTGGTAGAATATTAAAATGGGATAATTTGGTAGAATATTTGGTAGAAAAAATGAGGAAAATTTAGTAGAATATTAAAATGGGGTAATAAATTTGGAGTATAGGGTTTAATAAGATATTTTTTAATATTATTTGAAAATGAGGACATTAGGTAATTATTGAAAATATAAACAAGTACATGATATTTAAAGTTTAACTCTTAAATTAAATGTAATTTATTTTTTTATTTAATTAATTATTAAATGTAAGAAAGTTTATAAATTTATATATTTAAATGATTTTATGGATATAAAAAATAATTAAATTTTAGTAATATCTGGTTGAGTATGGTCGGGTTCGAGTTTGAATGCGGGTGCTCCTGGTCGGGTCGCCGCATATAATCTTGCCAGTGCTTGGTCGGAGTGCGGGTAATCCCAGGTCAGGTTTCAATCAGGTTTGGAGACTGACCCTCACAGGTCGAACCAGGTTCAAGTCAGGTCAGAATCAGGTTGACCCAGCGGTCAGGTCTGTTTCTGACACCCCTAACCTAAAGTGAGATATTGTTAGTTTTCAATTTTTACAATGGAGCCACTAAAGTCATACATTGATCATATAAAAGAGATAAGTGGGACATCTATACTAATATATTAAAAGGAGTTCCTAAACAAGGAACGGTGCCAGGTGGCGCTCTCCCTAAGGGCATTTTACTTCATGTAATCCACATTTAATAAAAAAATTAGAAATTGCATAGTATAGGGTTTGATCCCGCGACTTCAAGTTTATATATTAAAGTCTTAACCACTAGACCAAGTGATGTTTAGTGTTATCACCTTAAAGTATAATATTAATAAATGAAAATTCTCCTTACCCAAGGCATAGCCCGGGCCTAATAATTAGTTTCTAATAATAATATGTTCATAGAATTCGGAAAGCATGCTGTTCCGGTTGTAGAACGGTTGGCGGTCTTGAGAAGAGTCCGCCAAAGATTGGAGTTGACGTCCGCTGGTGAATAACTGCACATGAAGCAAACGTAAACTACCCTCGGGGGGGATGCGAGGAAACCCCCTCCGACGCTCAAGTCAGCACATGTCCAAATAGGATTTAGAGAGAGAAAGTAGAGAGAGAGATAAGAATTGTGAGTGTGAGAGAATGTACCTGGAGAATAGTACTAGTGGGGGTATTTATAGAAGAACTATTCCTCTGACAGGGTGCGTAATCCTTTTACACGTGTACGGCTGTGGTGCGCCTGACAGAAGGGAAGATTCCTCTATTTTGTCTTGTTAGGCGACCGCCAACGTTGTCGGACCACTTTAGTGAACTGACTTGTTAGAGCTGTAGGCGACGTTTACACGTTCGCGTCCTTCATAGCGTTCGCGGACCTTTCAGGGATGTCCGCTAACTTACTTGGGTGATACCCATACAACTAGCCCCCCAACATCATTTGGGGTCTTGACCGCTAAGGATGTTGTCAGTGGACGCGAACCAGTGTTGTCGTGTTCGATTTTTCGGAGAAGTTGATTCGTTGGGTGCCACGTGTCGTTGCAGGGAGTTGAATTTTTTTGAAAAGTTAATGATTACTTTTCTGAAAATCCCGCCCATTACTTTATTAGGGTTTAATTGTACTTTGACACTTGGCAAAAATCTGGAAGGAAGTTGAGACGTTTTTTAATCTCAGTCGTTCATTTGCCACATATATAGGGCGGTTATCTTTTTTCCGGGTTTTTCACCTCATATTTTACCAACTTCCCTTTCTTCTTCCCTGGTTTTCTCTGACGAACTCCATTTTCGCAACCTTTCCTCGCTCAAAAACTCTTCTTTTTCTGCCTAAATTTCCTCAAAAAGTTACCAAATTTTATAGTTTTCACTTTCCGGTTCTGCTGTGCTAAGAATTTCGTCTTTTCTTGACGAACTTTTTCTGGGTTTTTTCCGGGTTTGAAGGTTCGTGTTTCGCCTGTGTTTTTCTAGGTCAAGTTTGGAGCTTTTCTGCACTTTCTTGCTTTTGAAAGCTTTATTCGCTCGTTTCCGGCGATCGTTCTTTGCTTTCTCGTTTTTTCCGGCGACTTTTCGTTTCCAAGTATTTCCTCAATTTTTCTCCAAGTTTCCTTAAGTTTCTTTACGTTTTCATTATGTCGGACCAGTCTGATAGCCTGAAAACCCCTAGTGATGTATTTATGACCGAGAGTGAACCTTCTTCCCCCTGGCCGATAACAGTCCTTCATCAGATTCTAGCCCTGTGGGGAGGGCTAGGTTGTTAGCGGACATACCCCTGACGTCCGAGAGAGAAAAAGAACTTAGATCCAAGTTCCTTAACGACCCCTCTACTCCTGAGGAGCACAACTTGACTAGGAGATACATGTCCGCTAGGGAAAGCGGTAACAGGCAGACGCTTAGGGAACTTAGACATCAAATCCTTGCTAGACGGTCCCTTAGGCATCTTCCAGTCGATGCTGCTCCCGGCCTTGATGTGGCCCCTCTGAGAGAGCATGCCTGGTTAGATAGTATGGTGGATGCTGGGGTTAAAGTAACTGCTGACTTTTATGACCATTTACACGAATCTGTGGCCCCTAATCCGCCTATCATTGATTTAGGTGAGGACAGTGATTCTATTGCGACCGTCATGGCCAACCAAGAGTTCGTTTACCAGCATCGTTCCACTCCTCCCGTCGCTCGCGTTACTGAGGACGCAACGGATACTATGGCCGCGAACATTGGCACCAACATGCCTTTGTCAGAACATATGATTGGGGAGAGTTCCCATGTTGCTGAGAAGAGGGTCGAGGACTCCAATGAGATGGAGAACGTTGCTGAGGAAGATATTGATGTCGGACCGGGTTCCGACGCCCTTTGGTTGCCTGAGGACTTTAGTGCCGGTCCTCTTAGCATAGAGATTGATGATCTTTGGCATCAGGACGCCACCAGCCTTGGGTATCCCAGAGCTGCCCGGGATTTATACCAGTTTCCTGAAGACTACCGGCTAATAGTTCCGCCAAAAGGAGCCATTGTGACGGAGTGTCCTCCCGGTCACGTGGCCGTTTATACTCATCATTTTGAGTTTGGTCTCCGCTTTCCTCTGGATTCTTTTTAGGTGAAGATTTTGAACACTTTTAGCGTATGGCTGGCCCAACTCACTCCCTTGGCGGTCCGTAATTTGATCGCGTACATTTGGACCGTCCGCTTTTTGGATTTTCAGCAAACACTGAACCTGTTCCGGCATCTTCATTGGCTGAAGAAGAATGGTTCTTCTAGGCAAGCGAGCTGGTGGTCGCTAACTACCGCTGACAAGAAAATGAGCGTTCAGCCTGAGGTTATTGGTCTGAAGGGTTGGCAGGACGCCTTTTTTTGGTTACAGGTGCCTGAGGACTTCCCCTTACGCCGCCATTTCACTGAGCCCCGTCCTCACATGGAGCATTTACCCCAAGTTTCGTTATCTGGGGATGAGTTGACAGCCTTCAGCTATTTTGATACTGAGGACTATATCATCACTTATGAGGACGGGAAAGAATCTAAGGTTAAGGAACCCAAGTATTGGCTTCCTCATACCAAGTATATTTTCGAGAACCAGCCCTTGTCGGCCATGCTACTTTGCATTACTCATGAAAATGGTAAGTGTTGTGATCGGACTGGTCCGTCTGATGATTTTTTTAAAACTATTTTCTTGCCGTTTGCAGGCTTTGACTATCTTGATCTCGACGCTCTTTGTGTCGACGAGAATCTTCAGCCGTTAACAAATTTGCAGCCCGCTCCCGCCGTAGAATACGAGACAATGCACGGCAACACTAACGACCACCGGGGAGGAAACCTTAACGGCCCCCAGAACATCCGCCGTGGCCGCGGTGGTGTGACTGTGGGGCGTACTCCTGGCCGGGGTGCCTCTAATGCGGTCGCCGGCTCTGGCGGCCTTCCCACTCCTGCTGCCCCACTCAGGTCTTCTACCTCACGTCCTGTTGTCAGGGGTAGCAGAACTAGGAGGCGGCCGCGTGAACAAGCTGCTGGAGACACGTCCACCAACAAGAGACAAGCCTTGGTGGATCCTGCTACTTCTGTCCCCACTCATGAGGTCGTCCGAGTGGAGGATATGTACGTGAATGCTCCTTCTGAGAGCAATGAGGAGCATGCTGAGGTCGCGGCCACGGGTCCTGGTCACCAGAGTGGCGCTACTTGGCTGTCGGGCTCTTATTCCACCATCCGCCAGAAAATCCGGGAGATGATCACTTCTCAGAGTTTTCTATCAAACTTATCTCCCGGCATTTTTTCTCGGTTCGGTGAGTGGATCGAGAAGAAAGAGGTGCCGATAAGCGACTCTGTGGCGGCCTCTTTTGCTCGCCGACCTGTTATCCCCGACAAGATTTATCAACCTGAATGGGACGTCAGGGAGGATGAATCACTGTACATCGACATCCTTGAAAACGGTGGCGTTCTTGCTTACCGGATCTTGAAGGGCATGCAGCTGCCTCTGGACCGGTCGACAGGGTCCTTGATGACTCCTGCTGCTAGGTTGGCTCACGACCAGCTTGTGTTACGCTTCATTACCCTTTTTTTTATGCGTCCTTTCTTTTTGGTATGCTTTACCTTTCATTTCATTTTATATTACCCCCCTTTTTTTTATGCATCCTTTCTTTTTGCAGGCCAACAACGCTGCTCTGGAGTTGATTGAGCAGTACGTTGAATACCAGAAGTTGGCAGATACCTACAAGCAGTCGCTTGAGACTTGGCAGGACCTGCTGAAGGAGTAAGAAGAGAAGTTGGCGGCCAAGACCGCGGCCCTGCAGCCATTGGAGGATGAACTGCTGACCTTTAGGCCGCGAGCTGCCCTGCTGGAAGAGACCGAGGAAAATGTTGCTGCATTGACTAAGGCTCTGGAGGCCGCCAATTCTGAGAAGGAGATCGCCATCTTGGATGCCGTTGCTAAGGCTGAGGCCAGGGGTGCCGCCAAGGCTGTTACTGAGTTTAAACAATCTGATGAGCACGTTGCGGCCCTCCACAAGAGGTATGATGTCGGATGGGCGGCCGCCATGAGATGTGTCTGCAAGACCGTTCCAGGATTTGACTGGAACGTTGTTGAGGACGCTCATGCTGACGGCCAACATCTTACGCCCATGGAGGGGGGTCCAAAATTTGCTGACGAGGATGCCATTGCGGACACGGATCCTCGGGATATTCCAGAGCAAGCGGATCAGAATGTCCCCCCCTCTTGAAGTTTTTGGCGGCCTTCTATCAGCTCTTCCTGTTCTTCCAATATTTTATAGGTTGTAATCTTTTGGATATTTCCTTGACACTGAATTCGGTCCATGTTGGCGTATTGTAAACAATTTTTCTTTGTTCCAACTAAAAGCCTTTTCATTGGCCGCCATCTTTTTCTATTGTAGTTGGCCGCCAAGCCAGTAGCTTTTATTTTATGGAAATGAAGTGCCTTTGCGGTTTTGGTTAAATCTTATTATGCTATGGCTTTAATCTTTATCTTTTGTTTATGATCATTATATGGCCGTTAGCATGTTATTTTGATTTGAGCTTGGTCTGTTATATGACCGCGAACGCACTTGAGCCTGTCATATGGCTTTGATTTGTACTAGGTCTGTTATATGACCGTTAATGCACTTAAGCCTGTCATATGGCTTTGATTTGTGCTAGGTCTGTTATATGACCGTTAATGCACTTGAGCCTGTCATATGACTTTGATTTGTGTTAGGTCTGTTATATGACCGTTAACGCACTTGAGCCAGTCATATGGCTTTTCTAACGTTTATGCCTGTTACGTGGCCGTTAGTATTTAATTTGTTGACCTGTCATATGATCCGTTAATACGTATACATGAAAATAACATAACGAATGATGAAACACTAGCAGAAATTTGTATTATTTATGTAGTAAAAAGTGGCTCTTGGCCTATTACATCTTTCAAGTCAAACATAATACTTCTTTAAGACACTAGCGTTCCAACAGTTCTTAAGCTCCTTATCATCCATGCCCTTTAGAATGAAAGAGCCGGGAGCAAGCTTCTTGGCGATAATGTAGGGACCCTCCCAGTTAGCAGTTAGCTTTCCTTCAGTGTGCGCCTTGCCAGTGGTCGCTGTTCTGCGCAGGACTAGGTCGCCAACATCTAACGACCTTTCCAATACTTTCCTGTTGTAAGCCTTACTGATTCTGTCTTTGTAAGCAGCCGCTTTCAATTCCGCCATCAGCCTTGTTTCTGGTAGGAAGTTCAGGCTTTCCCTGAGTGCCTGATCATTCTTCTCAAGGTCTTGGTGCTTAATCCGATAGGAGGGCAAACCCACCTCTACCGGCAGCACAGCTTCTGCACCAAAGGCCAGCTTGAAAGGGCTTTCTCCCGTTGCTTCCTTTTCTGTCGTCCTATTTGCCCATAGCACTGCTGGTACCATATCGGCCCAACCTCCCTTGAATTCATCTAGCTTTTTCTTCAAGGCATTCAAGATTTGTTTGTTCGCGGCTTCTGCTTGCCCATTGCTTTGAGGATGGCAGACTGCAGAGTAGGCAAACTTCACTCAAAAATCCGTCAAGAAAGCTTCTATGGGACGACAATCAAATTGGACGCCATGATCAAAGACGATAGCCATGGGAATCCCAAACCTTGTCATAATATTCTGCCAGATGAACTTCTTGACTTGGTTTGCTTTAATCTTCGTTGTCGGCTCTGCTTCTATCCACTTTGTAAAATAGTCAATTCCCACTATTAGGAACCTCCTACCTCATGTCACTGTGGTGAACGGTCCCAGGATATCCATTCCCCACTGGGCGAACGGTATCGGACACAGGATAGGTTGTAAATCATTGGCAGGCTTGTTGATGACGGGAGCATACCTCTGGCACTTGTCACATTTCTTGACATAACTTTGAGCATCCGCCAGCATGCTTGGCCAGTAAAACCCTGCTCTCAGCGCTTTTAAAGCTAAAGCTTTGCCGCCAATGTGATTACCGCAAACACCTTCGTGTATTTCTTCAAGAATCCTCACGGATTCCCATGCAGTTGCACATTTCAGCAGAGGCAAACTGAATGATTTCTTGTATAACTCATCTTGGTATATGATATACCAATTCGCTTGCCGTTTCAGCTTTTTGGCGGACATGTGGTCAATGGGAAGCGTCCCTGTCAGCTTGTATGCCACCAACTCGCTGAACCATTCCCCTTGCTGATTTATGCTGTTGACGGTCACAATCTTTTCTGTGATGCTTTTTTCCTTCACACTAGTGGAAAAAACCTTATCTGTCACTTAGTAACAGATTCGGTTTTTACAAAACCGCATCCAAAAATCAACAAAAAAATGGGAGGGAGAGCTGGGAGGAAAATCTGATCCGGTCCTTTAGTGAACCGGATCAGATTGTAGAAACTGCTGCGGTTTTCTAAAATCTGATCCGGTTCATAGGACCGGATCAGATTTTCCGTTATTTTTTCTAAAACAAAAACGAGTTGGGCCCCAAAATAACGCGCCTCTTTTTAGAGGCCCAAAGAAGATGAAGGCCCAACGCGTCTCAGACTCCCCATACCTGATCTCTCTTCCTCTTTCTCTCTCCTCTCTACTCCATACTCCTCCCTCACCACGAAACGAAGAACGAAGATCGAAAATGAAGATCGAAGAAACGAAATGAGAATCGCCACGATCAGACGAAGCAACGATCAGGCGAACCTCTCCCATTCAACGTCGCTCGCTCGTCGTCCTCTGTCTCAGCCTTCACTCTCTCACCGTCGCTCGCCGTTTCTCTTAAACAAGATGTGGTCAAAGTCAATTCGAGTATGCTAACTGGTAAGAGGGTTGTGTTGTTGATTTTTATCTTAAAACTCAACTGTTTACAAAATTGATTCATAATTTCTGGGTTTTCTTCCGAAAACGTCGATTTTTTTAGGGTTAGGGTTGTTTTCTTTAGAAGTTGTTAATCAATGGCTGTCGTTGAGCAAATTACGGAGGGAGTTAACAACTTGAGCGTCATTGATTCTGGGAAAAAGAACCGAATTCAAGTTTCGAATACCAAGAAACCCCTTTTCTTTTACGTTAATCTAGCGAAGGAATTATTGCATTTTGATTTTATGCTTTGGGTTTTTTTTTGGGGTTGGATTTTCTTGTTTTTGGGAATTTATTGTTTATGTTTGATGATTTTTTTTGCAGAGGTATATGCAGCAACATGATGACGTTGAGCTTTCTGCTTTGGGAATGGGTATCATTCCTCTTTCTCTGTTTAATGATTTTTTTTCTGTAATGTAGTAAAAAAGGCATACATTCTTGTTTGTAATTTGTAATTGAGCTGCTGGAATTGAATTGGTGTTTTAAGATTATAGGTTGCTAGAAACTACTTCCTCCGTTCCATATTAATCGCAACATTTAGACTTTTATACAAATTAAGAGCATGTAAAAGCTATTGAACCAGAATGTTAGTACTCTAGTCCAACCTGAAACTGCGGAAGTTACAAGTTATATCAGAAATGTACCCTCGTAGACGGTAGCTCCTTAGTTGGCATGTTTGTGAATTTTGAGATTCCTTGGGTAGCTATGTTCAAACCCTAGAATGAAGAATTCATGTCTCTCTAATCTTTGTCCATAAGGCTTGAAAACATAACCCAACATTGGACGAGTTTGTTGAGAAGGTTCATCTTATTTGACTTCATATATAGTTTGCACTTGCCTATCCAATACGTCTGCCTAAGAATGCAAGTATTTTCTTAAGCTTGATGTTAGGGGAACTATGCCAGTGTCTAACCAGCAAACTAGTGTTGATTGAGTGATTGTTCTGCATGTGCCAAGGAACACTGCAATGATATGGTTTCTGTGATTCATTGTGCTCTGAGGGCAACTTATTTGATGAACTTGTCATACATCGAAGCCTGATAATCATTACATAGCTGTATTTGAGTTATAGTTTCTGTCTTTAGTATAATTAGGTTGTACAATTAGGTCGTGCTTGTTATGTGATCATATATATATGGGTCATATTACAAATTCATCATGATTCATACTTCATCACCTTACATGCAATTATCTTGATTATAATAGATTGGGATATCGCGCGCAAGTGAGTTACTTGTAGTTGGATAACTCCTGACAATTGGGCTCGAATTACCATTCAAAGGTTAGTTGCATCTTTCTCTTCTTTAACAATGATTATCTTCCCTTGTTATTTTTATTTTTAAAGCGAATTATTTGTTTGAACATTTTTTTTTAAATGCTTAACATAATCATGCTGTGCAGAATTTCAATATCAGAAGTTTCTATATTGGACTACGTATATGAGCTGCTTCAGTGTATTTCTGTTCCTTCATCTGGTCATTTAGCATTTTTAATGTTGGGTGCACTAGTGTACTTGATCCTCCCACTTGATAGCTCTAATGATCGTATGTCGGGTATATGTCAACAATTAGTCTTTCTTGCGAGGCCATCAAATCACTGACTTTTGATAGGCTCATGATCTTTCTTATATATTGTCATAGATGTGTTGTATGCTTATTGACTGGTATAGGACAATTTAACTTGCTCTGCTTTATGTATTGAAGGTTTGCTCTTGGCACTGGTATTTCTGTGGATGTTGGTTCATGGAATAGCTGCAGTGAAGTTGATTCAGCACATTCTTTGCACTTTCCCATCTTCTGCCTCCATAGGTATGTTGGTTAGTTTGTTTTATTTTAAAATTTTGCTTTATTTTAGACATGTTGGAGGAGAACCCATGATTTGCTATCTGAAATAAGACGAAATAACCGATTTGCATGTCTTAAGCCTATAGCTGCTCATAAATTAATAAAAAAAAGGAAAAACCCCTTAGGAAATCATATGATGAAAGTGTTCTGTTCATTGGATTTGATGATACTTTGGTTAGTTTGTTTCTAGCTAGTAGAGGCTGTGTGCTTTCATAAATAGTCAAAGACCTTCGTTAAGATTTTGGTACATAGCCATTTTTGACATATAGTTCTTTTGATGCGTAGCATTTATTTGTTTATTGTAATCTTTGTGCCCCAATATTTTAGTCTATTATGTTCTGTGATTATGTATTTTCTGTTTTCTAGGTCTTTTTTGTGGGGGGTTAGACATCATTTGTATCGGATTATTCAATCCCCCTGCTGTGCCTCACCCCCTTGCTGCCCCCTGCAGACCCCATCCCCTTGCTGCTCCCCTGCGGACCCCCTCCCCGTCGCCCACGCTGCGCACCCCCTGCTCCCCTTGCTGCCCCACCCCTGCAGACCCCCCTTGCTGCCCACCCCCTTGCACAGTCTCCCCCCCTCGACGCACAAGGCATCCTCCCTCTTCACTACCATCCTCCTCTCAGTGAATTTATTCAATTATGCTGATGTTCTGGGTTCGTTTAGATAATAAAGATCTAATTCTAGGTTATGTTTTAGGAAGGATTAGTTCAGCCTCTATTGGTCTGTATGTTGATTCTGGGTCGATTTATAAGACACTGTACTCATGTGGTGCATTCAAAAGCACAACAAACTGTAGCCATCTGCACATTGTGCGTGAAGTGGAAGCCGCAAGGAGGAAATGTGACAGCCTCAGCCTCTCGGGAGCAGATGGGTTACACTTTTGATGCTTTGAAGACTTGTCGTAAATTTAATAAAGAAGTGTGAAATTTATGTATCTAATTATTTATGCTTCAATTGAGCATAATATGCTTAATAAAATGAGTATTTATATATATTATTGATTTTGTATTAATTTACTGATCCGGTTTTGGACCGGATTAGTAAATATTTTGGATCTTCTGCGAGCCCACCTGATGCGGTCCAAAACAGGATCAGTAAGCCCAATTTTGACCGCATCAGATGAGCTTTTTTCCACTAGTGTCAAGATATCTACTGTGACGGTCCTTTCAATACTGAATGAGTCAGAGCTGGCTAACTTAGACAATGCGTCCACCTTTGTGTTCAGCTGAGCAATCATCTCCTTGGCCTTTTCCACATACTTCTGCATGTTAGCTTCTATGACTTCAAATTCTCCTCTGAGCTGCCCGCTAACCAACTGCGAGTCTGTTTTCAAGAATACATTTTTTGCACCTGCCGCCAAGCACATTCTGAGGCCGGCAATTGCTGCTTCATATTCTGCTTCGTTATTTGACGCTGAGAATGCTAACTTGATGGCGTATTCATAGGTGTTCCCTTCTGGGCTTGTCATAACAATTCCAGCTCCTGACCCGCTAACGGCAGAAGAGCCGTCAACCTCCAGCAGCCATGCTTCTTTTTCCCTCATCTCTTCTTCCTCATATGAAGCTTCCACAATGAAATCTGCCAGGACCTGCGCCTTGATGGCGGTCCTGGGCTTGTATTGAATGTCGTTCTCCGATAGTTCAACGACCCACTTCAACAAACGGCCGGAGCTATCCATCTTCTGCAATGCCTTTTCCAATGACTGATTTGTCAAGACTTGAATGGGATGACAGTCGAAATATTGGCCTAAGCTTCCTTGCGGCAATTATCACAGCTAATGCCATCTTCTCAACCAACTGATAACGGCTCTCAGGATCGTTAAGGATGTGGCTGACGAAGTATATCGGCTGCTGCTTCTTCTCTTCCTCCACCAACAATACGGCCGCGACCGTTTTGGACGAGGCCGAGATATACATCTGCAATGTGTCCCCAGTCTCAGGTCTTGTTATGGTGGGCAAGCTCTTCAAGTGTTCTTTGACTACCAGAAATGCTTTGCTTTGCTCCTCTCCCCACTCGAATTTCTTATTTCCCCTTAACAGTGCAAAGAAAGGCAAAGCTTTGTCTGCTGATTTTGAGATGAATTGAGTGAGGGCCGCCATTCTTCCTGTCAGCCTCTAGATATCTTTAACGCTCTTTGGCTCAGGTAAATCCATGATGGCTTGAACTTTGTCTGGATTTACGTCAATCCCTCTCTTGCTTACCATGAAGCCCAAAAACTTCCCTGCTCTTACTACAAAGACACATTTCTTTGGGTTGAGCTTCATCTTGTATCTTCTCAGAGTGCTGAAAGTCTCTTTCAGGTCGTCAAGGTATTCGCGGTCAGTCTTGCTTTTGACGATTGAATCGTCCACATATACTTCTATGTTTCTCCCCTTCTGGTCCGCGAAGACTTTGTCGACCAATTTTTGATATGTGGCTCCAGCATTTCTCAAACCAAAAGGCATTGCTTTATAGTTATAAACTCCACAGTCCGTGATAAATGCAGCTTTCTTTCTGTCAGCCTCAAGGAGACTGATTTGGTGATACCCTGAGAATACGTCCATAAAGCTTAGTAACGCATGACCGCTAGTGGAATCCACCAACTGGTCTATCCTTGGCAACGGATAGCAATCTTTCGGACAAGCTCTGTTAAGATCCGTAAAATCTACACACATCCGCCACTGGCGATTTACTTTTTTCACCATTACTACATTCGCCAACCACTCAGGGTAGTCACAAACCTCAATGAAATCAGCCGCCAGTAACTTATCAACTTCTTCTTTGATAGCCTTGTTCTTTTCGGCTGAAAAATTTCTTTTCTTCTGCTTGACGGGACGGATTGCGCTGTCGACATTCAAATGATGAACCATCACGGTCGGGTCTATTCCCGGCATCTCATCCGCCGAGAATGCAAATACGTCAGCGTTTTCTCGTAGTAGAGTCAACAGGTTGATCCTGACCTCTAGATCCATGTCCGTTCCGACAGCGACCGTCCTTGCTGGGTCGTCCGCCAACATTTCCTGCTTAGACTCACCATCATGTTTGGGTCTTGGCGCATCATCAGGCCTAGACTCCAAATCCTCCGTGGTTTTTTCCGTCATTTCTTCATCTATGTTCTCGGATTCTGTTTCACTTGTCAGAGCTTTTTTTTGGGCTCGTCTTTGCTTCCGCACTGGCGGATTCAAATCTTCGACCGGAATTCTTCTTGCCGGTTGCTTTAAAGCTGTAAGGTAGCATGAATTTGCCATCTCTTGGTTCCCTCTTAATTTTGCAGTCGTTTCCATATTGGATACGTACATCATTGTCAGATGATAAGTTGACACTACTCCTTGAACGTCATGAATGAATGGGCGTCCAACAATAGCATTATAAGCCCCTGGTACGTCTACTACCAAAAATTCCGCCATCACATCCCTAGCATCTTCATCTTCTCCAACCCTGACCGGCAACGTTATGAGGCCCTCAGGAATCACTAACGCTCCCGTGAAACCTATCACCGGGTAGCGGACGAACTTCAAATGTTCCCTGCCAATCATCAGCTTCTCAAAGGTTGAGAAGTAAAGTATGTTCGCAGAACTCCCTCCATCTACGAGAATCCTATGAATCAAACAGTTTGATTCCTTCAAGGTGACCACCAGAGGATCATCATGGGGGTAGACGACATGCTTGGCATCCTCCACTGTGAAAGACATGACTGGCATTGCTGGCGGCTTTCTCCACTTCATGCTTTCATTGAAGTTCACCTGATGCCTGAATTCTTTCAGGCTTGCCTTGGCTCCATTCACACTGCCGCCATGAATAGGTCCGCCACTGATGACATGAATTTCACTAATCCGTGACTGAACATGCTGGTTAGTTGGCTTTATCAAGTCCCCGTTCTTAGTCTGAGCCTTGTACTGAGTGAAGTAGCCCCTTCTTATCAAATCTTCCAAGTTATCTTTCAAGTGCCTACAATCCTCCGTCAAATGCCCGTGATCTCCATGAAAGTCACACCACTTGCTCTTATCACGGTTTTTATGAAACATCTGCTTTGGACGTTGCCATTTGTCACTGTCCTTGTTCATCGTATATATCTGAGCTCTAGAGGTAGTGAGCTGAGTGTACGCATCAAATTTTTCTTTGCGTTCACCCTTTTCGCGGTCATTTCTCTCGCAGTCACTCCCCTTCTTGACCACATTAGATTCTTGCTTTCTTTCATCTCGGCCGCGATCATTCTCGCGCCCCTTATCTTTCTTCTGCTTCTCTTCCTTCTTTTTTTAGGCTCCCGGTACTGGTTGCTTGTGGCCTTATCAAATTCCTCTCCTCTTATGAAATCATTTACTTTTCCCAATACCGACCCTAGTGACGAGAAGGTTTTACGACCCAGATAACTCCTAAATGCGGATCCCTCTCTCGGTCCCGTCATCAAGACCAAAACTGCCACATCTTGTTGTAAGCGAGGAATAGATACAGCTTCCACATTGAAACGGCCGATATAATCCCGAAGAGATTCTGCTTCTCCTTGCCTGATTGACAATAATTCCCCAGTAGTGCGCTCACGACGCCTATTACTCACAAAGTGGGTACTGAACATGGATGCAAGCTGAGAGAAACTAGAAACATTACCCGGTTTGAGACTTTTAAACCAAGTCTGAGCAATGCCGGTAAGAGTGGACGGGAACACCTTGCACCATATAGCGTCCACCTGAGTGTACATGTACATATGTCCTTCGTAGGCCGCGACGTGATCGTCGGGATCTGAGCTGCCATCATACTTGCACGATGGCATTTTGATTCTTGGCATGGGATGGCTAAGAACCTCTGGTACAAAGGGTGAGAGTTTAGGCTTGATTAGCAAATGTCCGTCAGCCGAATAGTAACTAGCACCCTGGGTGCTGTACTCTCGGTGGGACTGACTTTGATTCTCATCTTCTGAATTGTTAAGATCCTAAGTTTCCAAGATAACTTCCTCATATTCCGGATCATCAATTTGTCTTTCCATCTGGCGTCCCTCTTGAGTAAACGTACGCATCCTCCTTAATGGCGTACCGTCAACGTTTCTACCGGCCATAGCCAGTGATCGTTTACGGTGTTGAACGCCTCTAGCATTAGCAGGAGTGTTATTAGGCTGAGGAGTGCCCGCTAACATTTGAATGAATGATGCTACGGTCTGTAGCTGTTAGGGGGAGAACTGACTCAACTGAGCCAAGTTGAATGGGACGCCACCAGCATTTACCTGAGTTACATTGTTCTCAGGAGTTTGTTGTTCATTCTTGTTATCGGGCACCCTAGGGTTGAACTGTGGGGCCCCGATTGGTCCGGTAATGATGGGCTGGGAAGACCCTTGACCAGTCTCGATCCCTGGTGTAACACGGCTGTCATTGTTTGCTTTGTCCATGATAGCGTTCACAAAGATGGGAAGCCCGACCCCCTCCTTCTAGCGCTAAGTTGTTCCGGTTGTAGAACGGTTGGCAGTCTTGAGAAGAGTCCGCCAAAGATTAGAGTTGGCGTCCGCTGGTGAATAACTGCACAGGAAGCAAACGTAAACTACACTCGGGGGGGATGCGAGGAAACCCCCTCCGACGCTCAAGTCAACACGTGTCCAAATAGGATTTAGAGAGAGAAAGTAGAGAGAGAGATAAGAATTGTGAGTGTGAGAGAATGTACCTGGAGAATAGTACTAGTGGGGTATTTATAAAAGTACTATTCCTCTGACAGGGTGCGTAATCCTTTTACACGTGTACGACTGTGGTGCGCCTGACAGAAGGGAAGATTCCTCTATTTTGTCTTGTTAGGCGACCGCCAACGTTGTCGGACCACTTTAGTGAACTGACTTGTTAGAGCTGTAGGTGACGTTTACACGTTCGCGTCCTTCATAGCGTTCGCGGACCTTTCAATGATGTCCGCTAACTTGGGTGATACCCATACACATGCATATTGAATGAGAAGGGAAGCGATTAAATGAGCGAAAAATTGACAAATAGGTCACTAATTAAATAGGTGGCCGGGGATTTCTGTTTAGATATATGGATCAAGAAATAAGCATCAGTAATGGCATTTAATGGTCCACTTTTTTATAGAGATGAGAACACTTTTTTATGTGAGAACAAATCTGGACCTTTGGATCTAATCTAATCTAACCATTCTAAATACACTTATGAGTAATGGCATTTTCGTAATTTAGGTTAACCCTTACCCCCTTCTTCCTCACCACTTTCACGCCACTTTTTTTCTCTCTCTAAAGTTTTGCACAACTTCTTTTTCTCTCTCCTCTGTATCGTCGTTCATGGAGTTTTAATTCTTCAAAGTTTTAGTTCGATTTTTTGCGGATTCCATACTATTCTTTCCAGAATTCAACAGGTATTATTCGAAATTTTAATTCGATATTCTTGCAGATTTTTGTTCGATTTTTTTATTTGATTTCAATGGCGTTTTCTTCATAGTTATAGTTTGATATTGTTGTTTGATTTTAATGGCGTTTCCTTCAAATTTTTAGTTCGATTTTGTTGTTTTTGAACCGAGGAATAATCGATTTTGTCTGATAATGGAGAAAACGTGTGATTTTTCAAAGCAAATTTGGGGATTTCATGCGTATATTCCTTTAGTTTAGTTGGTAATTATTTTGGTGAAATATTATCTTGGATGATTAATTATCAATTAAGGAAACCCTTTTATATTCAATTTTACTTGAAATTTAAGTGTTCTTGTTTTTTAGGTTTGAGCAAATTTACCTTATACAATATTTATTGACTGAATTTCTCTGTATAAATGATTTATTATGAAGATAGCGGTATGAACCGATCTTAGCTCAGTTGGTAGAGCGGAGGACTGTAGTTGTGTAGCAGATTAATCAAGAATGTGCGATTTGCACACTATATTGGAAAAAGATACCTAGGAAGTACATGCTGAAAGCTAAAACCATGCTTGGAATAACAGGAATTAGTTAGAAAGTATTACAAACCAACAGGGGGCAGAATTAAGGGGGTATATATATATGTTGAGATGACATTAGTGGTTGCTAGCTTTGAGTGAAAGTGTGTTGGTCACTATGATATAGCAGAGGGTCACCATGATTTCTAGTTATGTTTTAAGAACTAGCATTTTGCAACTTGTTATGGACTTTGATTTTGTGATAAAAACTGCTTTTGTTCGTATTTTGGTATGATTATTCCAATTTGTTTCAAAGTGTCACAATGAAATAACAGTCACTATGTTACAATATATATCACTATATGTAGAATGACATGATTTCATCTTTATCTATAACTATAGTGCATCCATCAATTTTTTTTTAATATGGCCATAATGCAATTTAAAGCATAAAGTTATATTTGATGATAATCTGAATCTCTGTCTTTCTTTTTTCTGAGAAGTGTTTTCTTTAGCTCAATTAAGTAAAGCCTATTAGCTCAACTGGTAGAGCTATGTGCATTTGCACAATGATGTAGGTTCAAATCCTACATAGGCTATGAAATATAAATCTCTGATTGATATTATTTTGTCTATGAAATGCATGGGTAAGTTTTTTAGAGAAATTTCTAAGATAAATCTATTTATTATAGCTAATTAAAAAGCGTGACTATTAAGTGTAACTATTTGTACAAAAAGGGTGACTATGGTTTGAAAAGGGTAACTATAATAAGTAGTAACTATACATTAAAAGAGGTGATTATATTTGGTTTGAAAAGGGTAACTATAATAAGTAGTAACTATACATTAAGAGAGGTGATTATATGAGAAAAGTGATCAGTGTGTTTGAAAGTGTAGTAACTTTAATTATGACAACTTATCGTAAAACGACCCCAACTTTTATAAAAAAAGAGTAGAATTTAACTTGAATATAGAAAAAGGTGACTTAACATAAAGTAAGTAACTACATGTCTACATCCCCTCAAAAAAAAAAATACTACATGTCTACATGTAAAAAAGGTGAATATATTATAAAAATGGTCACTATATATTAGGAAAGGTAACATGATTACGAATAAAAACGTTCAAAAGACAGGCTCCAATTTAATTGCTCCATTTTAATCATTTGAGATGTTACGAGCCACATTCAAAGCATCATTATATGTAAGTTAAAGAGTGATTATATTTAAATAGGGGTCCCTATATGTATGAAAAAGGGTAATTATTATTATATTTAATTAAATAGGGATCACTATATGTATAAAGAAAGGCGATTACATATAAATATGGGTCATTATATCTATTAAAAAAGGGTGATTATATCTACCTTGGAGTCACTATATGTGTAACAAATGTCCTTATTTGTTAAAAAGAGCCCATTTATCTTAGCATGGGTACTTATAATAATGGTAATTTGCAATGTAAAATAGGGTGACTATTTTAAAAAGTGTAACTCTTTGTACAAAAAGGGTGACTATATTTTTAAAATATAATTGTAACTTTATATATAAAAAGGGGAGTATAGTTTGAAAATTATAGCTATAAAAGAGGAGTAAGTATAGGTTAACAAAGGTGACTACATGAGAAATAAGGTCACTATGGTAGAAAGAGTAACTCTATAAGAAAAAAGGGTACCTATATGTTAAATGTGTAAATATACGTTGAAAAGGTAGGGTGACTATATCAGAAAAAGGATAATTATGATACAAATGTTGTGGTTGTGGCTATTAATCAATACCTTCATGTTGAACAAGAGTGGTAGTGTTAGACCAGTTGAGTAGATGATTAACAATTTGAAACCAATAGCCTATGTAGGATTTGAACCTACATCCTCTGTGCAATGTTAGTACACAGTGCTCGACCAATTGAGCTAATAGGCTTATAGAACATAACTGGCAAGACAAATAGTCACTCAAAATTTGCTCATTAACAATCTAATTATTGTTTAAGTGGACTAAATCATTTAATATGTATGCAAGAAATTTCTGCTATATAAATCTCCAGAGCCTCTCATTTGAAGAAGCTATTCAAGAACTTGGGTTTACATATGGCAGGAGAAAAGTTCCAGAAAATCCAATTGAAGCAAGGCTCCTGCAAATTCAGCAAGCATGTCTCAATACTGAAAACAAGTTTATCTACAAGGATATACCTAATAAGCAACATCATGATAACCATGGCCTGAATTGACCAAGAAGGATGAAGTTGGTTACTTAAAAGCTCACTTTACGCCATTGTAGTCGTGCTACATAGCATACAAAAACTTTTGTATGATTTTTACACACCCTGTTATCCTTACTTGGTTTGCTTTACTTACACTAAATCTTACAGTGGCTGCATGTTGACGATATAACTCATATATATCATCAAGTGTCTCCCTTATGTGCCCTACTAACCAACCTGAAATATCTTCATCAACATTGTTTCTTGTGAATGTGAAGCACATTTAATAACTAAAGTTAATATTTTTGTTTTTGCTATTCGTATTATAGGATATATTGACCTTTTTATCAGTTGTAGTTACCATTAAATATTTGATTCTTATGACAATACTATTTTTATTATAAAAATAAATTAACTCACAAATGGTTACTATGTCATTTTTCAAATGCAAACAACAAAAAAAAATTCACTTATTATATGACTACAGTTAAGAAAAATGTATCACTTACAAATTTCCATCGGTTTCGACAGCCAACGGATCTCCACGATCAAAGAGGCACAACTTTTCATTCTTAACCTTCCTCTTCTTTTGCTTAGCTTGTACCTTGATAACATCTTGACCTTTCTTTCTCTTCTCACCACTAACAACAAGAGCCCTAGAAGGTTCTACAGGTATTTTAGAACATTCTGTCTTCTTCTTCACAAGAGCTTTCACAGGAGGTCTAGAATTCTTAGACTTCTTTGTCTTCTTCACAATGGTCTCATCTTGTTCATCATCTAGTTCTTCATCATTGTCCTTATTAGATTCAGAAGGAGTTTTACTCGGCGACACAACAGGAACATCTACACACACAAAAAAAACAAAAATCAAATGGAAGAGGGTAACATAATAATCCTAACAACAAACAAGTTTATTTTATATATATATATATATATAATGGCACCCCCAACTAATTATGCAGTTGATTATCAAGATAATTATGATATGTTAAGAATAACAAGATAAGGGAAGAGTTAAAAATAGCATTGGAGAGGGTTAGAGTGGCTGAGGAAGGAGAAGAGTTGCTAAGTTTTCAATTAGGAGAGCTTGAAGCTGAGTTGTTAACCAACTTCGCGATTTTTGAGCTCGAATGTTAGCTTTAATGGACAAAAAAAAGAAAACAGCTCAAACATATATAGTGACCGTTATGCATATATAGTCACCCTTCAAATATAATTAATAATGTAATCCTAGAGTGTCGTGATTTCCAAAGAACAAGTTCATAATCGCATCATCTCTAACCAACAAGAGAAGCATCACAATAAATCAAACACTAATTGAGATATATTGAGAAAACCTAAAAACCTAGAAATTGTTAAATTGAGAAAAATTGAACCATAAAACAAACTCGAATTCCAAAGAAAACCTAAAAACCTAGAAATTGTTAAATTGAGAAAAATTGAACCATAAAACAAACTCGAATTCCAAAATCAATGTAAAACAAACTTAAAATAAACTGAAAAATAACATCAATTACCTGAACGGAGCGCTCTCTTCGTCCTACCAACACCACCACCTCGAGTTTTAACCATGACAGATCTACCTTATGTGAAGATGAATTTAGCAAGAAATTTGGATGAATTTAGCAAGAAAGTTTAGCAATGGAGGTTTCTAGGAGGAGAGAGATGAACGTGAGTGAGAGAGAGGTGAATGTGAGTGAGAGAGAGAAAGAAAAAAAAAGTTGCTTGGGCCAACTGTTTTGGAGGAGAGAGAAAATTAGTTTAGTTTCTATTGTTTGAAAAAACGTGAGCCATTTGATTAAGCCTAAACCTACGGATGAGATTCATTCTCACATAAAAAAGTGTTCTCACATAAGGACATATTCTCACCGGATCCCAACCTTATATATATCATGTGAGAAGGGAAATTAGGTGAGAAATGAGAAAGAATCACTGCCCTTAGATTAGATCCTATCAACAGCCAAGATCTCAAAACTAATATTAACACAAACTACCTTTTTCCTTTTCCATGGAAAGACCTAATTATCTATCTCCTCTATTCTCCTTCTTCCCGACTATGTCGTCTCTCTCATCTCGTCTCCTTCTACCCGTCTTATCTCACCTGTCATCTCCTTCTGTCCAAGAATTTGATGGAATCCATTACCGCGACGCAGAAGGTTAGTTTGTTTTTGAATTTTCCTTGCGTCTTCGTAATTTGTTTTCGAAATTTCTTTGCTTGTTCATGTTTTTTGCGAGTTTATGCTAGTAATCTGATGATATTATATGTGGGGAATTGTCGTTGCTTATTTTCGGATTTCTTCATCTTTTTGCCCTAAACTCGTTTCTACTTTCTTGATTGTGTTTTTGTTCATTTTTCGCCTTTTTTGTTGATTGATTATCTTCGATCAATCTATGTGAGTTATATTTCACTTTTGGGTTTATTTATTTATTTTAGGTCTATGATTGGAGCTTTTAGAATAATACAATACTTGTTTTTGGTTGAAATCAAGAATCAAAATAGTGTGATTTTGAATTCGATTATCTTTTGAGTTGTTTTTGTTTTCCCTAGTTCTCTTTAGTTTGTGTTGTATTCAAGTGATTTTGGCTCTTTCGAACTCGAAAATTAATTAGAGTTATATCGGCATTTGTTTAGAGTTATAGGAAGAACTAACTAGAGTTGTAGCCATACTTCTTTAGAGTTATAATCATATTAGTTAGAGTTATAATCATATTAGTTTAGAGTTATAGGAAGAATTAATTGGAGTTGTAGTTGTAATTCTTTATAGTTATAGCAATGCTTGTTTAGAGTTATACTAGTCTTCTATAGTTTCTATATAGGAATTAGTCACTAGAGTTATACCTATACTTCTTCTAGAGTTGTAGTAGTAGTAGTTAGAGTTTTAGCAACATTTGTTTAGAGTTATAGAGTTGTAGGAAGTAGTAGTTAGTAGTCATATCAATGCTTGTTTAGAGTTATAGAATACTAATTAGAGTTACAACAAGTCTTCTTTAGAGTTATGACAAGTCTTTTTTAGAGTTACTAATTACATTTATGCATAGTATTAATTAGAGTTACAACAACTCTTGTTTAGAATTATAGTTAGCGATAACTAGAGTTATGGTAAAAATTCGTTAAGAGTTATAAGAACTGATTATGTATCGAATTCGAATTCTAAGTCATCCCCAAATGTAGTAGTAAAGTATGGCCTAGGTAGCTTTTATGCTTTCTGATGTTCGAATGTGGTCGATAACATTGTTGCTCAGTAGATTCTCAGTTAATTATTGATATCTTACTGAAATTAATTATGTTGATGGTGTTTTTATTACTGCTGAACCTAAGAAACTGGAGAGATGATTATGGTAGCTAAAGATAAATTTTAAAGATCTCTAGTCCTCTTACAATATTTTTGCAGGTGTTTTCCAAAAATTTAGATCTGAACTTCAGGTTAATGTATTCAACAGGCTAACGTTTCACTTCCTGGATTTCAGCCTATGACTTATGGGCATGCTTGGCCTCATTCAGGTGACTCAAACTTCTCATCATCGTGTGTTAGGTTCTTACCGATACGTGGTATCGCTTATGTAATCTCATTCGTGTATGATAACAATCCTGAACAAGCTGCGAACTACTACTTGATTTGAAAGTGAATACGGTAGTTAGCTACCCCGGAAAGGCCTTAATGGAGACAAAGATAGATAATATCCAAGATAAATTGGTTGAATTTTTTAAGACCAACCGTCCTACTTTGTTTGACCCTTCTTTACATGTAACTATGCCTTTTTCTTTATGGGATTGCTTAGGTGCTGATTGTGTGCCATGATATGTAGATGTTAAAGAGATGAATAGAGTTGATGTGGAAACCATACTTGGCCAGTCAACACAAGTGAACTCTATTTATATAAACTCCATCCCCCCCCCTCTCCAATAAAAAAAGAGGTTCCAACACAACAACAGATCATCAGGCATGAAATGTTGCAGGCCTGCAGCTTTCTAATTTTCTCTCTCGTTTCCCTCCATACAGGACAGAACTGTCGATTCAATTCTTTCACCAAATATGCTTAGTCTTCTATGGCATCGACGAGAAAGTGTGGCGAGCTTTATTAGACGAGTTATCCGATCCTTCTAAGGTGGTTGTTGCGGTAGGACATCCAATTCTCCACATTGCATTAATGACCGTATGACACATTGCTTGAATTTATCGAGAGATTGGATAGGATCATTCCATCTTGATGAAGGTAGTATTAGAGTCATTGACTTCCCGGATGGACCGAGTGGAAGAGGCATTGTTAGATGCATAAATTATACTGCCCATTTGAGAAGACGGTCAATTCCTATGACTATGCCAACAATGGACGAGGACGAGTTCTACTAGTTATATATATTTGTATTGTTGTATATGTTGAACTAGTATTTCTCTTATTGTTGTAGTTGTTCAAAAGAACTGAAGACTTATTTCATTTGTCCATCAATATCGAATGTATAATGTTCGAATGTGGTCGATAATATTGTTGCTCAGTAGATTGGTCAAGCAATTTTTTATCCATCAATTTTATGAATTTTAATAGTTGTAGTGACTAAGCATTTTGAAATGGAAGAATTGGTATGATTATGAAATTGCATGTTTATAACTACTCAAGACTTGTTTTAGAGTTATCGCTAGTAGTAGCTAGAGTTGTGGCGACACTTGTTTAGAGTTACATGAAGTAGAAAATATAGTTATGACATTACTAGTTTAGAGTTATAGGGAGTAGTAGTTAGAGTTATGACAACAATTCTTTAGAGTAGTAGAAGATACTTACTAGAATTATATCAAATCTTGTTTAGAGTTATATACAATAGTATTTAGAGTTGTGAAAATGAAAACACTTGTTTAGAGTTATAATAAGAAGTAATAATTAGTTCATATAACTACTAGAACATATAACTCTAACTACTATAATTCATAAAACTCTAATCAAATGTTGGCATAACTCTGATCAAGTGATCGCATAACTCTTAACTACTAGTTCATGTAACTCTAATTAAATATTGGTGTAACTCTAACTTTGACTTCTTATAACTCTAATCAAATATAGGCATGACTCCAAATTCTACTTCCTACAACTCTAATTAAATGTTTGCATAACTCTAAATTTTATTTCCTATGACTCTAATCAAATCCTGGCATAACTCTAAATTTTAGTTCCTATGACTCTAATTAAATGTTTACAAAATACATTGTTCTATGTTTAGGTTTCTAACTTCTAACAAGAGTCATTTCATAACCTATGTGGGAACCGAACCCACATCTTGTGCATAGCACAATGCTCTTCCATTTGAGCTAATAGGTTTTAGGGTGTTCGAACATGATATGCCCAAAAATGTTTATGTTTCCAAGAATAAGTAGATTATTTCCCAACAAATAGATTATAAACAATGCTTTACTTGTTTATATACCTTTAATCACGTGTAAGGGTGCAATGTTTCGAAATGACTCATACCTTGTAGCTTGAACAAAAGCAATCAAGAACACAACACTATTTTATGCTAATGACAAATCTTGCGGTCTTGCGTTATTCCTTTCTCTTCCCCCCTCACTCCTCATCCGTTTTCTTCCTCCGAATATTTGTTTAGAGTTGATTAGAGTTACACTAATATTTGTTTAGAGTTGATTAGAGTTACACTAATATTTATTTAGAGTTATAAGAAGTACTCATTAGAGTTACACCAATATTTATTTAGAGTTATAGGAAATACTTATTAGAGTTATGGGAAGTACTCACAAGAACTGAAGGTACCTTTCTGATCTCTAAACCGAGTAAGAAGACAGGGCATAGAAGATGCATTACGAGATTCTATCATCTCTTTTGATGTTGCCTTGTGCTTTTAAGGCAAAAAATAGAGAGCAGACAAGTGCATCCGAAGTTACGAACTAGTGAACCGAGAGTCCTATTGCATTTAATAGATGAAAGAAAAGAATTCGATGGTGGACATGCTTGCTGCCAAGAAAGAATTAATTAATGTCAACATCTCACTCCACTAGAACAAGACATATCGGTAATTGTAGTATTTCATCACAAAGCAAAAGATGAATAAGCAAACCTCATCATTTTGTTTTTCTTTTTCACTTCTTCATTTTCACGCAATGATAGATGAAGTTATAGGATCACATAACAAACATATCAAAAGGAAAATGGTGTTAATACTCGAGGCTTACATGATGAGAAACCACAATAAGAATTATCCACATAAACAAGTTTGCACCAACAATCTGTTTGTATAAAAGAACCACTAGGTGACTAGGAACCTTGATGAACGAACAATAAGGAGGGTCCAAGAGATTCGGATATGAAGTTCTCCAAGATATTTTCACAAACGTTGGCGTAACTCCAAGTACAAGTTCTTATAACTCGACTATTAGTCTATTTAACTCTAATCAAATATTGGCATAACTCTAACTAATACTTCCTACAACTCCTATGAAGTGCTTCTATAACTCTAATTTCTAATTTATATAATTCTAACCAAACGTTGGCATAACTCCAAATACAAGTTCCTATAACTCTAATCAAACATTGGCGCAACTCCAAGTGCAAGTACTTATAACTCTAATTAACTCGTTTCCATAACTCTTAACTATAAGTGATATAACTCTAATCAAATATTGGCATAACTCTTGGTATTACTTCCTATAACTCCTATGGACTTGCTTTTGTAACTCTTACTAATCTATATAACTCTAATCACACGTTTGTGTAGCTCCAAGTAAAAGAAATAACACGTCTTTTTATAGAGTCTTTGGAGTTCATTAAACCGATTAGGAAAAACCGAAAGCAAAATTCGGTATAACTTGGATGCATCGAAAAGCAAACTAACCGAGTTAATAGGAATGTTGAAGTAATAGTCCGAAATTATAACAATGTTTCTAACTCTTAACTACTAATGTTACTAACTGCGGCGCTAAGAGTAGTAGCACAAAGGAACCAAAAATCGAATCGGATTAAATTGAAAAATCCAACCATTTCTTAATGAAAATTAATTATAATCACAACAATTTCGAATTCAGTTTTCGTTGTTCATTAAAATTATAATCCAACGAAAAATATACAAATTTTACAGGAAAAATCTACAATTTGAACGATTAATTAAATATAATAACAACAATTTCGAATCAAATCTGTTTCTTAATGAAATTCAGATGTAAACTTGAATCATAATTCTAAAAAAAGTTCGAAAAAAATTCCCAAATACTAACCTTCTTCTGCCATATTGCATGAGTGTCTCGAACTGATCTTGAGTGCTGAAGAATACTGAATTTCATTGTCGAAATTCAGATCTTAATTTGACGCAAGTAAAAAAAAAAAAAGGGGGATGAAGAAGGTTATGCGTATAACCGAAAGGAACAAGAGGAAGGACGAAGGAGAAAGACTGTGAGGAAAGAGAAAGTATGCGTGAGATGGGAGATTGTTTTGGGAAATAAGTTTCTTTTATTTTTTAATCTGGGCCATTAAATGAACTATGATCTAAGGGTTGGTATTTTTTCTCACTTCTCATGTAAAACACCCTTCTCACCTGAACTCAATTCTATATATATATGGGGCAAGATCACATGAGAATGCTCCTTACATGAGAAATGAGAATGAATCTCAACCACACGATTGGATTAGAGTTACAACACTTGTTCATTAGAGTTATACCCCCGAAAAATTTCGAGCCCAAAAAAAAAAATTTATTTTTTTCAAATTTATTTTTTCTAATTTTTGTTTTTTGGAGTTACATCACTTTTTCATTAGAGTTACATCACTTGTTCATTAGAGTTATAGCGCGTAAAATCCATTCTCATTTCTCATGTAAGTATGCATTCTCATATGAACTCACTTCTATATCTATATATATATATATATATATATATATATATATATATATATATATATATATATATATATATATATATATATATATATATATATATATATATATATATATATCTTCGAAAATTTAACTTTTACTAGTATTTTATAATTATAAATACAGTAAAAAATATATATTAAAATAGAACCACTCATTAATTTTAATTAACATGAGAAATGATGGAAGAAGTCGGCATTTAATAATACTTCTAAGTAATTAGTGGGGTATGCTTTGGGTACTTGGGTCAAGCAAGCCTTAATTGTGCAATAAGTAAGTAGGCCTGTTCAAACGTCCAAGGAATCCGGGTCGAGGGTGGAAAAGCTTGATGTTGGTTGTTTTTTTTTGGTGCAAGCTCGATGTTGGTTGTTGGCATGCAGTAAAATGCATGTATAGTAGTGTTGCTGTGTTAGTGTTGGTGTATATACATGGCTTCTAGAGTTTTAGTAGTTCTCGTAGAAGTTGTATTCAATTAGGAAAACCGCATTTTGTTGATCGTGAATATAATTTCCAGAATAACTAACTCATGCAAGTAATATAGAAACTTATTAAATTAAGTTGTGTTTGAGGTTAATAACTTATACTTTTCTATATCTGTGGGGCTATGGGCAATGTTGTTAGGATCGGGATCCCACTTTGGATCGGTAAGGGGGGTAGGATCGAATCGGTAGAATCGGATCGTAGGATACCAAATTACAAAAAAGAATAACAAAAATGCTCCCAAATGAATAAATACACATTTTTTAAACAATATGGATGCTAAATACCTTGTTTTTTTAGACATAATATTGATATTTCAAAGTTAATATGGCTTCGCAAGAGTCATAAAAGATTAGAGAAGAGAAATATTTGCGTGTATGAAGTTGGGTTATCATTTATTGGGCTTAAATAAAAAGTTAGTTGCTTTAGGGATCATTTTAATAAGTAAAGAAGTAGGATCTTCCAATCCTGACCGATCCTAACAGATCCTGACCGATCCTACACCGATCCTGATGAATCCTGCAACAATCTAAGTGAAGAACAAGATCGTCCGATCCCACTCCGATCCTACCGATCCTATACGATCTAACCGATCCTGCTACGATCCTGACTGATTCTGCTGCGATTCTACCAGCTTTGCGATTCTGCTTACGATCTAGATCGTTTTGCTAAATCGGATCGTAGGATCGTACGATCCTACGATCCGGATCGCGATTCTAACAACAATGGTTGAGATGTTGGAACATTTATAGGGTAATGGGTTTTGTTAGCTCATATGAGTATAGACTAGAAGAGGAGGAGGTCTAGTATGTTAAGATTAGAATGCGAAAAATCACGTGGAGTAAATCAAGCAAGACAGAGGGCTGGTCGCGGGTCGCGACATTCGTCGCGGGTCGCGACCAGGAGGCCGTCGCGGGTCGCGACCAGCGCCCTTCGCGACTCGCGATCTGTATCGCGAGTCGCGACGTGGAGTCTGTTTTGGGGCGTGTAATTTTGCGTGGACGGTTTATAACCGTTGTAATGCATTTGTTATCCGTTTTAAGATGATTAAGTACTCTTAATCAGGGGATTAAAGAAGGATGAATGTTGTAACAGCTCTAATCAAGAGGGAAGATTATTCATCACCCTTGTTATGTATATGAGTTAAGAGAGAGAGAAAATCAGATTGAGAGATTCTCATCTTCTTGCTTTGCTTGAGAGAAAACTTGCAACTTTCTTTTGAGTGTTCTTCACAAACATCAAACACAAAGTTCTTGTTGATTCACTTAGAAGATCATCTAGTGAATTGTTTTCTCCATTGTATCTCATTAGTTATTTCGTGTTAACCCGGTGATCCTAGAGGGGCGAAATTAAACTAATAGGAAAGCGTAGTTTCCGTGCCTTGGAGTGGATATCCGGTTCCCTTGTTTGTTCTCATATCTAACAATCTATTAGTTTAATTTTCTTTTCATTTCGGATATGGCTCAATCACTCAAGGACATGACTATGAACTTCCAAAAGTTGGACAAGTTTGAGGGGGTGGGTTATCGAAGATGGCAAAAGAAGATGCACTTCTTGTTGACAACTTTGAATGTGGTGTATGTTCTATCAACACCCATGCCACCATTCCCGAAAGATGGAGAGGAAGAGTCCATAGAGACTACAAGGAAGAGGACAAAGTGGGAGAATGATGACTACATTTGCCGGGGTCACATTCTCAACTCTCTTACCGACCCTTTGTTCGATCTCTATCAAAATGTGGAGAGTGCAAAGGAACTTTGGGATACTCTTGAGGCCAAGTATATTTCTGAAGATGCTTCAAGTAAGAAATTTCTTGTTAGTAATTTTAATTCATTTAAAATGACTAATGATAGGCCTATTATAGAGCAATTTCATGAAGTTCATCATATTTTGAATCAAATTAGATCACATGGTATGGTGATGGATGAGGCTATTGCCGTAGCCTCAATCATTGATAAATTACCACATTCTTGGAAAGAAACTAAGCATTCCTTGAAACATAGGAAGGAAGATATTTCCATGGAGCAATTAGGAACTCATCTTCGTATTGAAGAGGGTATCCGGGCTCAAGATGGGGTTAAGGATACTACTCCTAGTATTCCTAAGTCTACCGTGAATATGGTAGAGGTTGGTGGGTCTAGTGGGACCAAGAAATCCAACAATAACAACTCTAAAACCAACTTTGCAAACAAGAAGAGGAAGACCCTCACTTGTTGGGTATGCAATGGACCTCATCTCAAGAGGGATTGTCCTTCTAAGAAGAAGAAGACAAAGAATGGACAACCTAGTGTTGTTCAAAACCAAGGTAAAGTTGCACATGAACATGTAATTGAAGAAATGAATTTTGTGGCTATGATTTCGAAATTATGTTTGTGCGAGTTGATGATTCTTGGTGGATAGATTCGGGGGCCTCTAGACATGTGTGCAATAATAAGCACTTCTTCAAGTCTTTGGAAGAATTAGATGATGGTCCAATCTTGTATATGGGGAATGATTCTACGGTAAAGGCCAAGGGTATAGGCCAAGTAGAATTGTTGTTAACCTCGGGAAAGACTTTAACTCTCCTAGGATGTTGTTTATGTACCTGAAGTTAGGAAGAATCTTGTGTCGGGGGGTCTTTTGAATAAATTTGGTTTTAAAGTTGTATTTGAATCGGATAAGTTTATAGTTTCTAAGGGTGGTATTTTTGTTGGACAAGGATTTTATTGTAATGGAATGTTTAAATTTAGTATTAATAATGAAATTGATACTAGTTCTATTTACATGCTTGATGTTTCTTCTCTATGGCACAATCGTTTATGTCATGTAAACTATCGTAGATTATATGACATGTCTAAGCTAGGTTTAATACCTTCTTTCGATTTAAAGTTAGAGAAGTGTAAGACATGCATGCTAAATAAGATTACAAAGAATCCTTATCCTAGTGTGACTAGACAAACGGTTTTGCTTGAATTGGTGCATAGTGACTTGTGTGACTTTCATAGTTCACCTTCTTTGGGAAATAAAAAATATATTGTAACTTTTATTGATGATTATTCAAGGTTTTGTTACATATATTTATTATTTACTAAAGATGAAGCACTAGAAAAGTTTAAGATTTTTAAGACCGAAGTGGAACTTCAACTTAATGGAAAAGTTAAAAGACTTCGGACGGATAGGGGTGGTGAATACTATAATCCTAGCTATTTTAGTTCCATTGGTGTAATTCATGAAACAACCGCTCCATACTCACCTCAAAGTAATGGTATAGCGGAAAGGAAAAATAGGGTTCTAAAAGAAATGGTTAACACCATGCTTTCTAATTCGGGTCTAAATGACGGTTTTTGGGGTGATGCAATTTTAACTGCTTGTTATATTTTAAATCGAGTTCCTAATAAAAGGAATAAGATTACCCCTTATGAACTTTGGTGTAACAAAAAGCCTAATCTCAATTACCTTAAGGTATGGGGTTGTAGGGCAATTGTCAAATTGACGGAACCTAAAAGGAAAACTTTAGGTGAAAAAGGAATTGATTGCATTTTTATAGGCTATGCGGTACATAGCAAAGCCTATAGGTTTTATGTCATTGAGCCAAATGATGTTGTCTCTATTCATACCGTGATAGAGTCGAGGGATGCAATATTTGATGAGACTAGATTCTCATCGATTCCTAGACCAAAGGACATGATACCTAGTACTAGTTCCAATGTTGTGGATGACATTAACAATGATCATGATACTACAACACCGAAAATTAGGAAAAGTAAAAGAATTAGAAAAGAGAAATCTTTTGGACCGGATTTTCAACTATATTTAGTTGAAGGGTCAAGGGAGTCTGTTGTGACTCAAATTTCATATTGTTACAATATGGAGGAGGACCCTAGGACCTTTGATGAGGCTATGAAGTCTCATGATTACGCTTTCGGAAAGAGGCGGTGAATGATGAAATGGATTCGATAATGGGCAATCATACTTGGATTTTAGCTAATTTACCCCCGGATGCAAACCTTTAGGTTGTAAATGGATTTTCGTAAGGAAAAGGAAGATCGATGGAACCATACTAAAACATAAGGCCCGGTTAGTGGTCCAAGGTTTTAGGCAAAGATATGGTATCGATTATTTTGACACTTATGCTCCGGTTGCTAGAATAGCTACCATTAGACTTTTGATAGCATTAGCTGCGATTCATGGTCTAGTAATTCACCAAATGGATGTTAAAACTGCTTTCCTTAATGGTGAATTGGAGGAGGAAGTGTACATGAATCAACCCGAAGGTTTTGTGGTTAAAGGTCAAGAGACTAAGGTTTGCAAATTAGTTCGATCTTTGTATGGTCTTAAACAAGCACCTAAGCAATGGCATCAAAAATTTGATGAGGTCATTTTGTCTAGTGGGTTCAAAATAAATCGATCCGATAAGTGTGTATATAGTAAATTTGATAATAACGGTAATGGAGTTATAATTTGCTTATATGTTGATGATATGCTTATCTTTGGGACTGATTTGGAACAAGTGGAAAAGACCAAAGTCTTTCTCTCTTCTAGCTTCTCCATGAAAGATTTGGGTGAAGCGGATGTTATTCTAGGTATTAGAATAATGAGAGGTAAAGGGTCAATTTCTTTATCACAATCTCATTACATTGAGAAAGTGGTCAAGAGGTTTAATGAATCGAATTCGACTCATTTTGCTACTCCGATGGATCCTAGTGTTCACTTGGTTCCGAGTAGTGGTACTCCTATTTCACAATTGGAGTATGCAAGCTTAATTGGAAGCTTGATGTATGCTATGACTAGCACTCGACCGGATATAGCTTTTGCTATTGGTAAACTCGGTAGGTATACTAGTAATCCTAGTATGTTGCATTGGCAAGCATTGAGAAGAGTGTTAAGGTATTTAAATAAAACCTTGGATTATGTCATAACTTACAAAGGAGAACCTTCTATTCTAGAAGGTTACTCGGATGCTAGTTGGATTTCCAACAAGGAAGATTATTCATCCACAAGTGGATGGGTGTTTCTTCTTGGAGGAGGTGCTATTTCATGGGCATCCAAGAAGCAAACATGTATAACGGATTCCACTATGGCATCGGAATTCATTGCATTGGCATCTTGTTGCCAAGAAGCGGAATGGCTAAGGAATGTGTTGAGTGAGGTTGACTTGTGGGTCAAACCTATGTCACCTCTTGCTATTCATTGTGATAGTGCATCAACCATAGCTAAAGCTTATAGTGAAGTCTACAATGGCAAGTCAAGGCACATTGGAGTTAGACATAGCTATGTGCGTGAATTGATAAGGAATAGTTGTATAACTATTAATTTTGTTCGGTCTAGTTTGAACTTGGCGGATACGTTTACTAAACCGTTGTCAAGGGAACTAGTGAACAAAATGAATAAAGGGATGGGTCTTAAGCCTATTGAACAACCTATGGTGAAGGAAAACTCAATTTGATGTCTAATACAACATTAGATCCCAAATTCAATGAGGAAAGTACTTCTCTAGAAGGTTGGGAGCACTTGTTTAAAACATCCCAAGGTTAGTGCTTGTTACTACAATGATAAGAGGTTGAATTAAGTTTCTTAATAAATCTTTGATGAGTGCTCAATTGTAGGAGCATGTGCGTAAAGATTTACCTATATAAGCTAGAGGTTTGGCCGCTTCACCAAGTCTAAGGCTTGACTTGGAACGCTTATGAATGGATATGGACACCAAGGCTTCATAGGTGTCGGAGGTTAAGAACTAAGTTTATGCTTATGTGTATTAGTATCTTCAATAATTTGTAGTGGTTATATGATTCAAAGCTTTGTCTATCATTATGATCGAAATTGTTGTAAAGTTACTTTTACTAAGTGGAAATTCAATCGTAAGATATTTCCATGATGCATGAGCATGTTTCGTTTTGTGATTTATAGCAAGTTGAAAACTTTTCAACATTACCCTATAAATGGGAGGAGGATTGTTGGAACATTTATAGGGTAATGGGTTTTGTTAGCTCATATGAGTATAGACTAGAAGAGGAGGAGGTCTAGTATGTTAAGATTAGAATGCGAAAAATCACGTGGAGTAAATCAAGCAAGACGGAGAGGGCGGGTCGCGGGTCGCGACATTCGTCGCGGGTCGCGACCGAGAGGCCGTCGCGGGTCGCGACATCTCGCGGGTCGCGACCGCGCGCCTCCGCGACTCGCGATCCGTATCGCGAGTCGCGACGTGGAGTCTGTTTTGGGGCGTGTAATTTTGCGTGGACGGTTTATAACCGTTGTAATGCATTTGTTATCCGTTTTAAGATGATTAAGTACTCTTAATCAGGGGATTAAAGAAGGATGAATGTCGTAATGACTCTAATCAAGAGGGAAGATTATTCATCACCCTTGTTATGTATATGAGTTAAGAGAGAGAGAAAATCAGATTGAGAGATTCTCATCTTCTTGCTTTGCTTGAGAGAAAACTTGCAACTTTCTTTTGAGTGTTCTTCACAAACATCAAACACAAAGTTCTTGTTGATTCACTTAGAAGATCATCTAGTGAATTGTTTTCTCCATTGTATCTCATTAGTTATTTCGTGTTAACCCGGTGATCCTAGAGGGGCGAAATTAAACTAATAGGAAAGCGTAGTTTCCGTGCCTTGGAGTGGATATCCGGTTCCCTTGTTTGTTCTCATATCTAACATGAGACATATAGTACCCCTATCTGATAGATTACTATCGTAGGGTCTCTTTTATATAAATAATGTATTTAAGACAAAAAGTTACCTCCATCACATAGTAAATTACCGTGCATACCCATCTCAGGCAAGAATTTTTTTTTCATGGAAACATCAACTACAATCGGGGAGTTTCGTTGCCAACATGACAATATATCCTTTCCATTGTATAGGCAAACATGGTGACACGTGGCTTGTGACCACACGAACAAAATTAACAATTCAAACAATTTACCAAACTCTAATAATGAATGGAGTTACCAACTCTATTAAGTATTAATGAAGGGAATATTATTAAGTTAGAAAAAAAGAAGAGTAAATGCCTTGCTAAACATTAGAGTGAGAAAATGGAGTCACATGATAAAGCTTCATTTGCCAGCCCAAATCTATAAGTGAGACGCGTTTACATTGCAGTTTGCCAGCCCAAGAGTCCAAGATATTGCGTGAGATATCAAATTCTCAAAGATCCTATAGATAATAAACAGGTAACACGTGTCCCAATCAGATTACTTAAAAGTGATTACCTGTTTAGGTGACTCAGCTCCTGATACAGGTAAGCTACCACTTATCCTACGTGGACAAATAAAAATTAGCCGACTTGCTTCATGTAAGCATCATAGTTAACTGAAAAATCTCAAACAAGAAAATCTTCTTCTCAACAAAGGGAAATCTCATAAATGAGAGAAATTTCTTATCAACTTAATAGTTAGTTAGTTATTTTTGTTAGTTAAGTGTCATCTCTTATAACTGTTATCTCTAACATATCTTTTACTTAATTGACATCAACATCTTTGAAATGAGTCCGTTTTTGAAGAGACGGTCTCAAGTTAGTGTTAACGTGAGACCAATGTTGTCATGCTGACATACGCGCGTGCATCAAACCAGCAGCGGAATTAGTTAAGCGGTTGGACATATTAGTTATGCTAACCTTAAATTGCTTCTGGATGAATTAATTAAGCGGCAAAGTATATTAGTTAAGCGTTGAATTATACTAGTTAAGCGTTGAAGTATATTAGTTATATCATAGAAACCAGATTATAACACATTTTACTAATAACTAAAAACCATAACTATTAACCTTACAAATATTGCCATTTGTCCAGAACCATAACTATAACTAATAATATGAAAACTATAACTAATAACGTGTATACAATTATTAATAACTAAAAACCATAACTATTAACCTTACAAATATAACAATTAATCCGAAATCATAACTATAACTAATAACATGAAAGCTATGACTAATAACCTATAAATAAACAATTACTAATAACTAAAAACCATAACTATTAACCTTACAAATATAACTATTTACCCAGTTGCTTAACTATTTACATGGAAACGATAACTAATCACCAGAAAACCATAACTACTGACCTGGAAAAAAAAATAACTTTCTACCTAAAAGGTTTAACTCATAATAAGAGATTTATTAGAGTTTAAACCCATTGGAGGGAAACAAAGAGCTTTGAGAAAATCTCATCATCAAGATTGAAGAAGTCGCGGAAAAGGACGTTATATAGTTGAAAATTTCATATGTTCAAAAAAGAAAAGAAAGAAAAAGAAATAGATGTAGCTTCATAAGGAAATGAAAGTTGGGTGGAGGAGAGGGAAATGGCAGTGTAGAGGAGAGAGAAACACGAGTTGGTAGAAGAGAGGGACATAACACATAGGAGATAGAAATTAGAGATGGCAGAGGAGAGAGAAAATATAAATTGAGGGGGAAATAAGATGGTTTTAGTAGCATAACTAATAGGTCAAAGCGCTTAACTAATATAATTCAACGCTTAACTAATATGCTTCAGCGCTTAACTAATTCATCCGGAAGCAATTTAAGTTTAGCATAACTAATAGGTTCAAGCGCTTAACTAATACCACTGCTGGTATGATGCACCCGCGTGATGTCAGCATGACATCATTGGTCTCATGTTAACACTAATATGAGACGGTCTTTTATAAGACTTTGTGCTTTGAAATATGTTAGATACTTCGACTAGATCCAGATGTGAGATGTCAAGAATCTAAGCATTTGAGTTTGGGTTGACTCAACAAGTTTAGGGATTCTAAATCTTCCTTTTTTGATTTGATTTTTTATTGTGATATATACAACTATGTCTCAACAAAATCTATGTAGATGAAATTAATGTTATTTTATGCATATTCATATTAAGAATAGTTAGTCATAATAAGAATAATCATGCATGTATATAGTCAAATCCAATTGCATAAATG
Organism: Beta corolliflora; assembly: GCA_947648045.1. Taxonomy (NCBI): domain Eukaryota; kingdom Viridiplantae; phylum Streptophyta; class Magnoliopsida; order Caryophyllales; family Amaranthaceae; genus Beta; species Beta corolliflora. The sequence continues at coordinate 491,114 of CANSZD010000525.1, read as the reverse complement.
ATTTTTAAATTAAAAAAAGAACGTGTTAGATCCAATGATATTAAACTTTTTTTTAGACCAGTAAGCATATTTATGAATACAATGGTTTTTGAGTCAGACGAGTTAAAAAACGGGTCGAGTTTGATCCAAAAATCCATTAGTTGTTATAGTTAAGATAAAGATGGATTTTATAACACAAAAAATTGGACTTGATATTCGAGGTCAAAATGGGGTTAGATATTTGGTCGAGCCAATTTTGGCACGTCTAATTCTAAGTACATTTCACTAGCTCTAATCAATTAGCTTGACAATAACCGAAAAGTTTTGCATGTGATACTTTTTTCACTTTTGTAAGTTATTTAATTTTTTTAAAAGTTATTTAAAATGATAGATTTATAGTGATATAATGAAATAATTCCCAGCAACATCAAGCATTTTTTTTGGAGTTTGAATGATCCCTATACGGAAATAAACTAGCTTGCAAACGAAGATTGACAAGTAGTTTACACTAGTGGAGAGAAACGCAAGGGTTGCGTTTTTGGCCAGCAGCCCTTGTCGTAGCAGCCCTTCACTGCGTTTTTAAACCGCAACCCTTCACAACGAAGGGTTGCGGTTTAGGCCCAAAAACGCAGCCCTTCTTTGTACAAAGCGCAGTGGTTTTGACCATAACCGCATCCCTTGTGACCCAAAAAAAATAAAAAAAAAAAATATATTTTTTTTGCATTTTTTTACTCCTAAATATATCAAAAAATCGAGAACATCACAAATTTTATGAACGCAATTTCTTTAGCGTAGCAAAAATAGTATACACAAACTTTCACAACATCCCAGTATCACACACATAAAACATAGAACATCAAAAAAATACAGCCAGTAAATCCCAGTATCACAAACAAAAAAACAGAGAACAATAGGTGTGTATATCAGTATCATTACTTTAGTCTAGGTTGCGGCCAATGCAAGTACTTTAATTAAAGGAGGAGCCAAGTAAATCTTATGAATGAATGACACCACCAGTTGACAAATTAACCTAAAATTAACCTAAACACAGCCCTAGATTAATCGAAGAAGATCTGGGCGACGTTAACCTAAAATTCCAAAACAATGACAAATTAAACCTCAAAAAATAAAATAAAATAAAAAACCTAAAATTCCGGCGACGTTGGTGCGCGCGACGAGAGCGAAACGACGAGATCTGGGCAGCGACGACGAAGGCATGTCGAAGAATATTCCGGCGACGTTGGTGCGTGCGACGAGAGCGAAACGAAGCTTCAATTCCGCTCTTTGTACGACGTGTTGTGAGCGACGTGATGGTGCGCGACGATGAGGAGAGGGCTAGTGGATCCCCTCTTTGTGCGACGGCGTTGAGAGAGAGAGACAGGATGAGTGGGAGAGAGAAGGGAAATTTCGGACGACGTTGAGAGAGAGAAACAGGATGAGTGAGAGGGGAAATTTCGGACGGGTCGAGTGAGAGAGCAGAGGAAAGGGAACCCTAAATCCCCTCTTAGCTTTGTGTGCGCTCCTTTTAAATTAAAAGCCCAGCCCATTAAGGGCTGCGTTTTTGGGCTAACCGCAGCCCTTCAATAAAAGGGTTGCGATTTCCTTGTAAACCGCAGCCCTTCGTACTGTACGAAGGGCTGCGGTTCTGGCTAACCGCAGCCCTTCACTAAAAGGGTTGCGCTTTACTTGAAAACTGCAGCCCTTCATACACGAAGGGCTGCGTTTTCCGAAAAATACAGCCCTTGCAGCGCAACCCTTCCTTTTTTCTCCCCTAGTGTTGCAAGAGTTTACGCCCGAATCCAATCAAACATAAAGGTGTTTGAGTTTAGTTGATTTGTTATTATCAAACAAGCTTGATCGTTTTCGTCTATATATCTAATTAACGAGCTTCAACAACATTCGTCTCTAAGTTGTACGTTCGTTCGCAAACATAATAGCCGGTTTACATCCCAATCTTAGGTGAGACCCTTTCAATTGAATGAGAATGTCAAATATCTCAATTAATTGATCTATCATGCATGGCTCAATTTAAAGACGTTGACAAAACAAATTACACTTAGATGATGGGGGTGGGATATTTGTAGGAATAGTATTAAGTGATTCATAGTAATGGAAGACACGGGCAAGATCTTGTCTACGTTGTCAAAAAGCTAAAACTAGATCTACCTTTCACTGACCAACTATGCAAGTAGTAAGTAGTACGTACTCTATTAGTGACTCTGCATGCTTTACTCAGTCAAGCTATGAGCTGGTGTTTTGTTGTAACTCACAGGTCTATTTAAGTCCCTTTTTCTTATCTTTTTCACCCTCTTAAATAGGTTACACATTAACATTTAACATATATAGTTATACACATACTAAAATCCTTCATCTCTCAACATTTGCCACTCCTTTAACAAACACCAATTCCTCCCTTCAACCTCCCAACAAAATGACAATAACATTTCTCATCCTATTCCTCCTCCTCTCCTCTCCTTCTTCGCCATCCTGGAGGCTTGTCGCGGCCATAAGGCCGCTTGGCTCGGGTTTTAAGGACGAGTACGTGTCATTAATTCCTCGTCCAATTGGGCTACCGGGGCCAGAAAATCGATACACCGGTAAGGAGCTGGAGGATTGCCTACCGAAGCGATTTCGACGTAATTCGGCCCCTAGCCGTTACATCAACTACCACATCTTGGATGAAACATTGTGTTCTAATGATAGGAGGATAGCACCAAGTACTCCATGAAGTTGTGATTGCTCAAAGTGATGACATTATTCCACCAGAAACCATGCAATAGATCGACAACTTAAATGCTGTTTATAAATTATAATCGTTCATATATTTATACAACCAGCAAATATATTCAGATATATATGCATATTCTATATGTTCTGAGTTTTTAATGGAACGATATATGAAGCTTTTGTATCTGTTGTACATAGTTATATTAATGTGACTTTTTACGTAATGACTCAATTATATTATACATACGTAAATATTACAATTCTATTATATGAATCTTCCTTTTATTACCTTTGCATTAGGAATTTTGCTTTTGGTACAAAACTCAGGTAGATTTGAGTTAACTAGTCTGGTGGATAGAGGTCTGGAAAAGAAAGAAGCTTTGAAAACTTTACTTCGTTCTTTAGTCAACCTCCCTCAAAGAAAGCCAATCTCGCAATGTACTATAGTTTAGGTTTTCTATATCGGGGTACGGTTATTAATTAATCATAATTAGTATAGGTAGGTAGAATGTTGAATTAAGTGTATTATGATTTATATTTAGACTTGTGGTAATTTTTTAAAATTAATTATCGTTTTAAATGAGGGAGGTGATTCATTATTTTTAATGTTCTATAAGAATTTAACATCATAAATTCGCCTCATATTTTCTCATATAAAAAGTTGTAAATTTTAAATTTAAGGCGAGTATTATATTGGACCACTTTGTCCATCTCTAGAAGTATCAAACAATCAAGAAATTGTTATTACTACAATTTTGACCATGAGGCTTCTCCGGTTCTCCCACAAAAGCTTGACCCTATAACGTCCATACTTCTGAATTATATCATTTGGTATACTAAAATTATAAGTTCTGTTTGGCAATTAGCGGTAAGTGATAGTTGTTATAGTTAATTATATTAGTTGATAGTTGATTGTATGAGCTGGTTTGACTAGTTGATTGCATTAGTTGTTTGTATAAAGGGTTGTCGTATGTAACCGATAGCTGATTGTTACTTAATTGTGTAAAATAACCAATAAGTACATGAAAATAATTCATTATTGTGTTTATAAATGTAATTTTAAAAAACTTTAGTGCATAAATTTATTTTACCCTACTCATGCCCAAGCCTCTAATGTCAAAAAGCTCATCTCCCCAATCTTTTCAAAAAGAGATTTTAGAATCCAATCAGCTATTTCCAACCTCTCTTTACCAAACTCTCTAACTAGAGGATTGACTAGTCAAATCCTCTAATATGAATTCAAACCTCTAATTTTTTCCCTAAACAATCTTAATGCGCATATAAGGGGATTTTTAATGAGATATAGCTTTTAGTTACAATGTTCCGTTCTTTGAACATAAAATTCTATAATTAATACACTTAAGTAAAGAAATCAGCTTTTAATAACGACACTAAATCCTTCGTTGGAGAAGTAGTGTAACATAATATAACAAGATCATCTAAGGGCTTCGTCAAGCCTATTTTGAAATTACTTGACTTGACATCGACATACCAAGACTATGAATATATATCTTCATGTAAAAAAATACATTTGAAATTGTTGTAAAAAAAATATACATTTGAAATTGAGGGTAGGTTGGGGTGGACGGTGAAATGTTCAAAGTATGGATAAAGTGTGTAAGTATCAGAGTAAGTGTAAAACAATAGAGGAAAATGAAAACGGGGGTAGCAACATAATTCTCACATGAAACTAGATTAGTAGTTGGATTTTTTCAAGGCAATGTAATCATCAAAGTTAGATTGTGTGTGAAAACTGGTTAAGAAGTGAAATTACAATTAAATTTAAAGGCAGTGGAAACTATAAAGTTGATAAACTAATATCCTAAACCCAGCCACCTAGGCCATCAGCCCATGACCGATGGCCCTAAATGAACAAAATTACCTACTAAATGACCACAAATGCTCCCTCCTGAGTATGTCCCAACCAGATTGGTTTTTTTTTGGGGTAAGGAAAAAGAGCGGTTAAGAGACCCTCCACACGAGGGGGATTTCCAACCCATCAGATACATGGAGGTTGTACAATATTACCTTCGTCCTCTAATATAGTGCTTGTTTCTTTTTTTTTTGAGGTCAAACTTTAAAAAATCTTTGACCAAATATTCTCATTATATATATACAAAAAACATACTAATGTAGAATCTTGTTAGGTTCGTCTCAATGTGTACTTTCATAATATCAACTTTTTATATTTTTTATTAATACAGAATTGAAATATTGAAGGTAAAAGATATATCTTGAAGACCGTGCAAAAAAGGAAATAAACACTATATTATGAGACGAAAGGAGTATATAATAACATCATACTATCTGTATACCAACAGCTCCGTTGTAGTCTAGTTGGTCAGGATACTCGGCTCTCACCCGAGAGACCCGGGTTCAAGTCCCGGCAACGGAACTTTTTTAGGTCACTTTCCCCAATTACGCCTCTAAACCCCTTTTTTTTCCCATAACAAATCCCTAGCGTAGTAGAAAAGTCTCGAATCCAACAATTTTCCCCTCATCTCACTTTCATTCTTCTCTACTCCTCCAATTTTAATTTTTTCTTCTTTCAGTCTTCAACAATCTTTAATAATTCACAAATTCAGCAGATTTTTCACTTTTAATCTTTTCTCTCGCCCAGAAATTTAAAGGTTAATGCTCAATCTTTTCTTTTTGTTTTCTATTTTATTTATAATTTCATATTATACTCTCTTTAGCTTAGATTTATCTCGAATTTAAGCTATTAGTTCATTATTTGATCATTTTAATGCTTGTAATATCATTTCGTTAAACTGAAATTGTATGATTGAAGGATTTAATTTTAGTTGTTGACTTACTTCGAAATTGATGATGATTTGCAGATTTTTACTTAAAGATGAAATTAGATTCCTCATATTGTAGTTCATTTTCATGCGTAAAATCATCTGTTTTACTGTTGCATGATTATGTGATTTCGTAGAAATTTCCATCAACTAATTAATGTAGAGTTATTTATTTAATACGCGTATTAATTTTATGTTCAATGATTGAACTGAATTTAGCGAATAGAGATTCAAGCTAAACTTCCTTTGTTGTGTTGGCACATTGTCGATTGACAACATTGTTTCTTAGATACTACCTTTGATTCCTAAAGATCCTCCCTCATTCACATTTTTCACCATTCACAAATTTCACTTGGACCATTGTTTGTGATTTATACGTAAGAAAAAAAATATAGTCACGTGGGATCTTGTTAGATTCGTCTTAATATGTATTTTATAAAAATCTACTTTTTATAATTTTTACAAATACATCTTTTGAGATATTAGTGTCCAAAGATTTGCATTGGCATGCGTGAAAAGTGAAAGTGGGAGGATCTTTAGGAACCGGAGGGAGTACGTGCTGCGCTGCGATTGCGTCTGAATCCGTGCAGGACGAGTAGTCTAATCCGTTAGTGGAGAATCGGAGATTAGAATGTGCTATTGTTTTACTTTTCCCTTGTAGAATTCAGGTGTTGAAATGAGGTTGTTAAAAGATTTTATAAGCTAAGCTTTGTTGTGTTCATAGCTAAGTGTCGCTACTGTTGTGGAATGATCCATGTTGATTTGTCATCAATGCGGCTCATGTGTTTTTCATTTGGAGTTGATCAGTTGGGAATAATCTTGTGAACAATGTATGGATTGTTGTCTTATTGATCCTTCTGGTAATCGGTTCTTTTGTTATTGTTCTTTATGGTGGCAAATAGCGTTTTCTGAAACTGTTTATGCATAAAGAAAACAGAATCAGAGATTTGAGCTTGAAGTCTTTGTGGTTTGAACTGGTGGCAATTACTGCTAGGTTCTTTATGTGCTACGAGACTCTGTCCTGGTTGTGATAATTTCATTATTTATAAGGAACTTTAGCAGGAGCATTAGGAGAGATCAATTGTGTATTTCATTTCATACTTAATCTACCATGAATGCCATATTGCTGGATGTTTTGTGTGTTTGCCCAGAGTCGTACATATCTACGTCTACTTCCAGAGATCCTGGGTATTGATTCACTTGACTTAGTGATTGAACGTGTTACTCATTTTTTATCGTGATTGTTTGTTTCAGGTGTGACAATTCTGTTCTGAATACTTTCACCTATTGTAGCCGGACTTTGTACAAGGCTAATTTTGTAGCCAATGGCCACAGTAAATAATGACATGAAGGAAGACTCAATGCGTTCTGTCTTTCTAGATTCCTTAATATCCAACCTGGATGATGATGCTCTGTCTCCTGAAGATTTAGCCTGGGCTGATTCTTGCCTGAACAAAGAGGTGGATGCTTCTGATACCGACTGGAGTTCTATTAAAGATGCCTTGTTGGAGATTATCAGTTCTCAATCAGAGTCACCGGCTTTTTCTGCAGCGCAGAGCAGTATGGAAGTGATTGCTAATGAAGATTTTCGTTCTAGAGAAAATCTGAGTAGCGGTGAATTTGGCAGAGGATCTGATGAAGATGAGGATCTCATAGATGAAGATGATGATTTTGGAGAAGTTGAAAGCATTGATATATCTGAAGATGACGGGGACGATTTTGTATCTAGAAATAAGAGAGTTCGGATGAGAGGAAAAAAACTTAATAATATTTTCCGCCCAAATTATTCTGAAGATGTAAAAGTGGAGAACCTTGATTCTGGTTTGAGCTCGAGTTTATATGAGGTGGATACTTCACTGGAATCTATCTTCCAAGTTTGGGATCTCGGGATTTCTGACGAACAAGATGATTTTACCAAACAATTGGACAAAGCCATTGATGATGGTCCTTCACAGATTCAATCAAATCCCTTCGAATCAGCAGCGTTGAAAGATCAAATGCATGTGTCCATGGATGATCTCATTGCTGGCATTGGTGGTCTTTCTCTGAAGCAAAATACAAAATGAGTCATTCGTTTGCTGTAATATTCTCATTTAGTTCATGGTCATTTATACATCCAATAACTTTTCTTTCTCGCCTTCTAGCCTCTGAAAGGTGAGTTAATGAAAAGTTGTATTTGGAATCTAATTTTCCTAGATACTAAAAATGTGTCTTTGAAATTTGCTCATCTCTAGAAGTTACAAGTAATGAAGTGTGAAACTGTTTGTTAAGTAATCATGTTAGTGTAATATGTTTGCGAGGATATGAATCAAATATAGCATAACCGAGTTTGTTTCCTTCACTTGAATGTCACTTCTCTGAACTTATTAGAACTTAGTCGACCATGTATAACTCTTATATAATTTATTCACCCTTATCGGAACTTATTGGCCTTTATATGAACTAATCCTACATAATTTTCTTTTGAAATAAGAGATAATAAGTTTAGGAGAACATAGCCTAACTTTCAGCTCAAATGGCACCGAATGACAGATTTGGACATCAAAATCGTGCAAGGAATCATATCTTTACTTCAACATTTTACTTTTTGTTGCATGTTTTCTTTGCTTTTAAAGCTTGTATTTCTTGAATGGCTTTTGATATGGGTGTAAATATGTATGTCAACCTAGACATGCATTGCATTTTATTGTGACAATAATGCTGCTGATATCCTTTTTAAGAGAGACTGATAAGAGTCTGATTTCTTCAACTGGAAAGAAAAAGACGAGGATAATGTGGCTTATTAAGGTGGGTCCCTTAGCCATTGATGAATGAAGATACTTCATCCACATAGCATTTAAGCATATTCTCTAATTTGACCTGGCATTTTATTAACCGTCAAATGAAGGAAATCACACCATACCCTCAAAATCCAGTGATTAACCATAACCATTAAATCCCTCATATACTAAAAGACAATTTAAAGAAGATAACAGCCTCATATTCACCTTTCATAAAAACACAACAAATTCTGCTTCATTTGTCAAGATAATAGTGGGAGAACAGAAAAAAAATCACGGATTTATTTTAATTTATCTTTTTTAATTTATATTTTTCTTAAGGTGGGCAGAAACCAGACCTCGTTTACCGAGCCGGGGCCATGCCAAGTCAGCAGGTTATCATCCACGTGGCAAAACGTCAGTGGACGAAGCATAAGAGCCTCAAGTGAGACATCTTATGATAACATGCATAAAATTAGAGTTATATATATTTGAAGTACTGATGCATTGGTTGTATAGCCTGTGTGGTAGAGCTTGCTAAGAGGAAGGATAAGACTTATAGAGCTATTCAGCTTCTTAGCATATCTTTTGGTTAAGTCTTTCCTGCTTCTTTAGCACACAATTCATTAAAGAAAAATGGCCTCAGCTTCTCTTCTGAAGACCTCCCCTGTGCTTGACAAGTCTGAGTTTGTCAAGGGCCAGACTCTCCGCCTTCCTTCTGTTGCCGGTGTCAGATTCGCCTCCTCGGCTTCCTCTTCTCTGACTGTCCGCGCCTCCTATGCCGATGAACTTGTTAAGACCGCGGTATGTTAGTAAACTCGGCCTTTATAGTATTGTAACTGAATAAAGTTTGTTCATATTCTTCTGGTAGAATTGCTACTGCATGGTTGTTTTCAGATTATAGGTTCAATTACTTGAAGGGGAATATCTAATAATGATAATAAGTTTCTAGTAATAATTGCTCATGTTGCAAACAGGGTCGTCTCAATAAATTTGGCAACTGTGTTAGTGTTAAAATTTGGTTCCACAAATATGAGAATGACCCATTTTTAGAAGAAAAACATTATAAATACTTTAGAAGTCAAAAAGGTTCAATGAAAACTAAACAACATATTGTGAGATACTGAGATGAATAGAAAATTAATGAGTTTTGCTTTTAGAGCCAACAACATATTCTGTTTGGACTACTAGAAAATTTTAGAGCCCTCTACTCAGGGGCGGCTTAAATATAGTGGGGGCCCTGTAAAATATAATATTATGCATGCTTTTATGATAAACATGTATAATGTTATCATGTTAACTGTTAAGGTATATTTTTTTCTTGCACACTAAAGCACCTAAAGTATGGCGATTAGAACAATGTGACTAAAACAAATGGTACTTCAGATTTTTAGCTCACTTTCCACATCCTCTTGGGGGTACTCTTGACCTGAATTTTGCAGAACTGAGCTTATTGAAACTTATCTGAACTTATTTTGGAACTTATTAGAACCTATCTAAAATTATTTTTCCCAAAACTTAAGTTTTTAAGGTGAAGAGGCGCACCCTTAGATGGCCCTGCCTCTACTTTTGGGGGATCCTGTTCTGTAGATCTATTCAAATACTGAGTGCAATGTAAAAGCTACCAGCTTGATGAAGATTACAAGTCAGTAGATTAAAACAGACAAAAAGAAGTTAGAAAGGAAGAAAGAAAAAAGGAGATCTAGCAAATATACTGACTCGAGGAAGTTTAGTTTAAATGTAGTATTTATGATATTGTGACACTTATGTCAATGACTTTGACTATTTAAAGTTTCATCCTGGTGAGAATCCTGTAGTATTTAACAAACTTATACTAGCTCTAAGATAATACTAGCAAATACTAGCTCTAAGATAATACTAGCAATACTTGACCTTGAGCACGATGAAGTTTGAAAGCAAAATTCTGAAGACTTAATTTGTTTGTTTATGGTGGGTGTGAATGCAGAAAAGCGTTGCATCACCAGGGCGTGGAATTTTGGCTATGGATGAATCGAATGCCACCTGTGGGAAACGTCTTGCCTCAATCGGGCTAGAGAACACTGAGGCTAACCGCCAAGCCTACCGTACCCTTCTTATATCTGCCCCGGGCCTTGGTCAGTACATCTCTGGTGCTATCCTCTTTGAGGAGACTCTCTACCAATCCACTGTTGATGGCAAGAAGATGGTTGATGTCCTCGTTGAGCAGGGCATTATTCCTGGTATCAAAGTTGATAAGGTTCGATATCATACTACTTGCTCTCTTTCATGTTAAATCAAGTTTGGGCAAATAATGTTTTTGTAATATGGATAAATGAGCTTGGAAAATGTACTATATTTTACAGGGTTTGGTTCCACTTGCTGGCTCAAACGACGAGTCATGGTGCCAAGGTCTTGACGGTCTTGCTTCCCGCTCTGCTGCTTACTACCAGCAGGGTGCTCGCTTTGCCAAATGGTACACACATGATTTTACTCTCAGTATATATGAATAAAAATTTGCTTATTGGAAAAACTGACAAGAGTTCACTAAATTATGGCACATCATATAATATTGTTTGGAGTAAAAGATTGTACAAAAGTAGGCTGGACTATAAACTATGTGTATACAACCAACTTTACTGATGTCAAAGTTGGAAACTCAGGCATTTAAATCACTGATATGAATGAAAAGAAAAGATTCACCTAGGAATGTTACTTTTACATTCTTACAATGTTTTAGATGCCTGATATTCCAAACATGAGATCACTAGTAAAGTTTTGTTAGCATGTTTCATAGTTAGTACTGTTTTTTTAGGTGAATTCACTAGTTCAGTCTAATATTGTTTGATGATCTATGTTTGAGTCTAATGTTGTCAGTATTTCATTGCTTAGTTAATGGAACTCAACGTTCACAATAGAAATTTCATCTTTGGTCTTATATAGGCGTACTATTGTGAGCATTCCCAATGGTCCATCTGCCCTGGCAGTGAAGGAAGCGGCATGGGGTCTTGCTCGCTATGCTGCTATCACCCAAGTAAGCAAAAAAAAAAAAACCAACACCCAAGCTAAACTAATTAAATGATGAAAAAAAAATTTACTTTATTATTTTTTCAAACTAGTTCATGTGCTTCTTGCTATTAATTATCTGGCGTTTTCAGGACAATGGATTGGTCCCAATTGTTGAGCCAGAGATTCTTCTTGATGGTGAGCATGGAATCGACAGGACATTCGAGGTGGCTCAGAAGGTTTGGGCAGAGGTGTTTTACTACTTGGCAGAGAACAATGTGCTGTTTGAGGGTATCCTTCTTAAGCCTAGCATGGTTACCCCGGGTGCTGAGTGCAAGGAAAGGGCCACCCCTGAACAAGTTGCTGACTACACCCTCAAGCTCCTCCACAGGAGAATCCCCCCTGCTGTCCCTGGAATCATGGCAAGTTCCTATCCCTTTTTAACACTCTACACAGCTATAATGCTTAATTTGTTGTGTGTTTAGCAATCTTATCCTTTTTAGCCAAATTTTATATACGCCATCTGTCCTTAAATAATAGGCTTCTATTAATTGACGGTCATTTCTAAAGAATTCAGTTTACTGGCTTTCGTTATCTAAGTTTTACATCTAGATGTGTTAAGAGTTCGCCTTTCTATTGAACTCTTTGTTAGGGTAAGGGTGATAGTTTAACTTACTAAATTGAGAAAATGAGCAGTTATGTTGGAACGATTTGAACAAAAAGTGGGTTGTTATGTTAAAACATCAACTACCTTAGTTGGTAAAGTTATGTTGAGGTGGTACCCATGACTTAAGATCGAATCATGTCTACTTCTCTAACATTGTGACTACCTGTACACCAAATATAAGTGGGTTGCTATGTAGGAGCGAGGGGAGTAGGTATTCTTTCCGAGTTAATGTCACATGATACGGGAAAATTTCTGTTCTGAATTCTGATGAGTTCCATAGAGTTAGTGCATGATAGTATGAATCAGATCAAATTTCCAAGGAAAAGAATGTCTACTAGTTTGGATCATCTTGGTGATTTTTCCTCTTTGATGATCTTTAAAGAATATTGTGGTGATTATGATTTACTTCTGTATGCAGTTCTTGTCTGGTGGGCAATCTGAGGTGGAGGCAACCCTGAACTTGAATGCCATGAACCAGAGCCCAAACCCTTGGCACGTATCGTTCTCCTACGCAAGAGCCCTCCAAAACACCTGCTTGAAGACCTGGGGAGGAAGGCCCGAGAACGTGAAGGCAGCTCAAGAGGCCCTGTTGCTTCGCGCCAAGTCCAACTCCGTGGCCCAGCTGGGTAAGTACACTGGTGAGGGTGAGGGTGAGTCCGAGGAGGCCAAGAAGGGTATGTTCGTCAAGGGCTACATCAATTACTAAGAAGATCTTATTGAGTGGGAGATCCAAGTAGATTAAGTTTGTCAATCATTTGGGGGCTGATCAAGGACCTGAGATTTCAGATTTGTGTTTTGAAGTTTGAAGGCCCTAGTGATGTGATTAATGGCCATTAAACAAACTTATTTTTGGTAATTACTTGAAATGTACGTACCTTATACTCAAGCTTAATAAGATGTCTAGCTACTCCCCTCAAAAAAAAAAAAGATGTCTAGCTACTAATGAGATTTACTTTAGCTTTTGTTAAGCCTTGTGTATCTGTATCTTTTTGTCAATACTATCATATTCAAGTTGATTGGAGAATCGGTTGTTACTTCTAATAGGGTTGAATGCGTTTTTTAAAGGTCATCCAAACTTCTATATTTGATCACATATAGATTTAATAAAATATTACCTGCCTATCCTAAAATCTATGTTCAAATTCCAGGTAAATTTGACAAAATATCATCAAATCTGAATAAATTAATTAGGACGTGCTTGAGATATTAGGATCTTGAAAATGATTCTCGACTTGAAGTAATATTAATAGAAAAAAAAGGGCTCAATCGTGACATGAAAATCAACTCATACCACATGTAATTTTAACCATTTTGAAAATTTAGTTGACTGACCAATATAATATATTCTTCTAAGGTTAATTAGTTGTGGTTGGGAATTGGAATAAAATCATTCAACAAAATTAAAATACAATATATCTATATAGGGTGCTTGTGCAACTTACTCAAAATGTCTCTTCTATTTTGGGTGCTAACGATCGAGGGGAAAGCCCCCAAAAAATTGAAAAGCAGGAAACCATGGCATAGATGCACCTCTAGCATCATCATCTAAAATTCAAATGTGCCAAGTCAAATATAGTTTAGAGTGTTTGAGCTATTTTTTATTATTATATGAGTTCTAATTGTTTGAGCATATATAGATCGAGCTTTTAGATCTCTTGTTCTCGACTTATCATGTTATCAAGCAGCAACGGCCAACGGGATAGCTTGGGCTATATTAACCTTTCTCTTTCACATGTCAAGCTCAATTTTGAACCCAATCATGCTCGAAACAAGTTTAATTCAATTAAGAGAGTAAGCTATATATACCTTTTACAAGATCTTATGTCTACATTTTCCTAAAAAGAAAGTGTGGCAAATATTGATGAACATAAGAAGTGAAATGAATTCTCTATGCACGCAATCGTTAGAGCCTAGAGGTTGTAAACAAACTTAAACGACCTACTTGCGAACATTAACGAGTCACATATAGTAAACTAGCTTAGAAAAATTTGTTTCAGCATGTTCATTTATGAGTACATAGCATTATAGCAAGTTGGGTTAATTTTATCAAGTGTAAATTGAGCTTGTTTCATAGTAATTCCATAACGTATTAGCTTGTCTAGAGTCGTAAACTTCAATAACTACAACTTTTATCATATACTAATATATTCGGGTGTGCAGTGAGCATGGTACATCCAGTGCTATATTGTAACGCCCCGAAAAATACATAACCTTAATCGTCAGCGGAATCATAGCTTAAGCATGTGGGTTAGGGCCCACTTATAATATAATAGTCTAAAATGATAATTCATCTATACATTTGCTCATCATAAAACAATACTTGTTCATCTATCATACAATATATTCTAAACCTCATAGAATCATTCATAGTCTCCTCAACACATCTCTTTATAATAGCCATACTGTAACTGTTCTTCAATACCTAAAACATAAAACAAAACGTCATGAGCCGAGGCTCAGTAACATACTACCCTAACATCGTAAAAGCATTTCAACTTATTTTAGTTGTAAACAGGGAGAAGAGAAATAGTAAAACCATTTCGTAAACATAGCCATTAAATCATAATCATAAAACATTATCATCACTCTTTGTCATGTTCATCATCATATATCTTTTACTTTGGTAACTTGGCTAGTACAACAGAAGGGACGTCTCCCCAAAAACATACAGAAAGGCGGCCACAACATAGGTGACACTTTCGGTGCCCACATTTTTAACAGAAGGGCGGTCACTACATAGGGTGACACTTGCGTTGCCCACGAAGGCGGTCACAACAAAGGTGACACTTGTGGTGCCCACGGGATCTTGCCAGAAGAACCATCTTTCACTTAACTTTATCATGTTTCATTTCTTTTACGTATCATAATTACATTACATCATCGTAATCGTAATCATGAAACGTAATCTTAATCGTAACGTAACCATAATTACATTACATCATCGTAGTCATAATCATGGAACGTAATTATAATCATTAAACGTAATCATAACCATATTTTCATATCATCAAAATCGTCATACTTCATTAAATCATTTAATAAACATCATTTACATAGCAAACATTTCATATCCCGCACACCATAAATAACATTGCATAAACATCGGATAAAGCATCATACAACATAGTTGGAAGGGAAGTGCGAGTGCTAGCAGTAGACGTTACCTGAATCCTGCTTACCAACTTTGATAGCCGGGGGAGGCTTGTAATATTCTTTTTCTCTTTTAATCTAACCAAGAAACTAAATAACGAGATCCATTACCATTTAACTAAGACTTGGGGTTTCCTAAAATAAATATTCTTTCATAGGTAGGTAGTGTTTTAGGAAGCGTTAAAACTTTAAATTCGTTCTAATTTTCCATTATTAAGATTCTAATGATTAGTCAATGCTTACACTCCTATATTAATTCATTATAGTACTTATGTCATTACTTATAGGTCTTTTTAAACAGAATGTCATACTTAGGCGTAAATGATAATCATAGTCTTTGACTTACAACTCAAGTTTAATGACTTATGAATGCGGTTTTCATTTTTCCAAACTATAAGTACGTGTTACCAAATGAATATACTTTAACTAAACCAACAATACAACCACATTATTATTTCTAACTTTTAATATGGTTCATAATATTTAACTAAAGAGTGAAATTATTATCATTAATCCAATTACTTAAAACATTATTTCTAATATACTATAATAGTTGTTATTAACTTAAAAAATTTAGATTACCTAAAATAAGGATTCATTAACTTAACATAACTAAAACCAATTTTAGCCCAAAATACAAAGTTAACCCAACTAGTTAACTAAGTAGCTTAATTAAATCAATTTTAAGGGTTTGTGATTAATTAACAACTAGGCTAACATGGTTTAACAAATTAGCACTAACTCTAAGGCCCAAATACTTGGACTAATTTCCAATTTCCAATTTCCAATCTACAATTTGGGCTTGAATTATTAACCAAGATTGGAAACAAAAGCAAAGGTATGAACTTCATACCTCTGCTTACAAGAGCAGCGAAGAACAGGGGAGCTCGTAGCTCCGGCGAGGCGGCTGAGCACCGGCACAGGTGTGATGGGGCTGGCACAAGTCAGGCAGAGCTGCGGCAGCAAGCTGGTGGTGCGTCGCGGTGGTGTTGGGCGGCAAATAGGCGAAGCAGCGCGCGAGAGAAATCGAGAGCAGGGGTGCGCTGCGGGTCTGGGTCAGCCGGCGGCGTGGCGCGGTGGATGGTGCGGCAGCAGGTTGTGTGGTGATGGTTGTTGCCCAAAAACAGAGGAGAAGGAGAGGTGATGTTTAAAGGTGGGTGACAATGGCTATTTATAGCCATGGAGTTTCTAGAAAACTTCAAAGTCATGCTTTAGTACTTTGAAGATAACAATGGATGGAAGAGAATTTTGATGAGAATTCTTCTCTTGGGTTTTATGGTGGCAGCAGTTTAGAGGTGATAAATTTTGATGAATGTAGCTTTGGTTGCCATGTAAGAGAAAGAAGAAAAGTTGAAGGAAGGAGGAAGGATAATGGAGGGAAAGAAATCAAATTTAATTTTTCTTTGCATACTACTTTCTTCTTTTCCTTTTTCTTCTTTTCTTCTATTATTATTATTATTATTACTATTATAAAAAAAATAATTACACACTTTAGATGATACATACTTTGTATTTTAGTATGAGTTCATCTAATTTAATAGTTTATGTATTGCCCAATTACATAAAGTAAAATAAATTTAGCTTCTTATTAAAGTTTATAAGTTAATTAAGCAGGATTAAGTTTTTGGGATATTACATCCTCACCCCCTTAGAAGAAGTTTCGTCCTCGAAACTTAAAAACATAGTTAGTTGCAGAACGTTATGCATTTCATTCATAAAAATTTCAGAATCACGTATTCATATATACATATATAGCATCACATATCATATTTTATTAGTCAATTAAACCTTCATTCAGTTGAAAGAAAGATCATATTGAGACTAATTTACATATATTAAGATCTAAAGCATACTTATTTACATATGATTTTTCATAATCTTAATGTCTGAAAAGTCAATCAAAAAGCCTCACTTTGTTGGCAAATATATTGCTTTCCATGGATAGGTCAGATATACTTCCTTCCGACCTCCACACATATTTTAAAGATTTATATCCACTACAAAGTACATTCGTTCATTGTTCAAGTAGGAGCCTAAGTTCTCAAATCATGTTCTCCATCGGAATACTACTATCGTATACTCTTATTCATAACTTTCATTTTATTTGATTTTACTTAGTAATATCTCACAGTTGGGCTGGCAAGGTAACCTATTCCCATAAATGATGTCATAATACTTCCTTTCAACCTCTAACATGTAAATCAATGGAATCCAATCCAGAATAATTTTTTTTTTTCATCATTCGAGTAAGAGCTTAGGTTCTCGTACTATCTTTATCATTAGTTTCTTCCTTTCTAAATCTCATCATTCACATAATCTCGAAACAACATTACACTCCATAATATATGTCGAATCCTCATGACTTCAAATATCCAAACACAAAATTTCATACTTGGTCTGTCAGCTTTACTAGAAAACCCAAATTCATTAAACTAACTTGCCTTTAATATATCAATCTATTCCTCTCTCATAACCATTTGAAGAGTTTAATCGTGCTTTGCATAAACCTTATTCATTCTTCTTTCTATAATATGACCGTCATTGGACATTTATGAGCATCACATTTTGTTCCTGTCACTAAAATGACAGTATCATCTGATAAGGTATTTACCAAAACTGCTAAATTCATTATTTATACATCCCCAATTTCAGTCATCACATCAAACCAATATCATCATCACATCCCCAAGGTTAAACACTTACTTTCCCAACAATGTCATAACATATTCCTGATCAAGTTTCTTATATAGCTAATATCAAGCGTTCAAACTCTTATTTGTTCACCATACCATCAACCTCAGATATTCAGAATTCCTTATGACTTAACCTTTTTATCATCCAAAGTATTATATTCCTAATCGTCATAAAATCTCTAAACACTCATTACCTTATTTCATTAACACCTTTTATGTCTTACCTCGAACATCAAATGTAACCACTCATGCCTCAAAAGATCATTCACAAATCCTCAGTCCATATTACTCAAATAGTCATCAATATATCCTCGAGCCATTCAATCATCGAACATTTTACATAATTCATACCAAGTAAGAATCTCATAATTTTCCATTCAGCATCTTATTGCTTAGATTTTACTAACCCAAAACTTAAGGTTACCAATCACCAAATATTATCCTCAAAAGATCATAAGTTTGAATTCTTATTTCTTAACTTGTAATGACCCAAATAATCCTCGTCTTTCTCAACATCTAAATTCCCAAAGGATCATACCTAGGCGGTGCAAGGTCTAAGACTCCGCACTTCCGGCTAGGTTTCAGCTCTGATACCATTATGTAACGCCCCGAAAAATACATAACCTTAATCGTCAGTGGAATCATAGCTTAAGCCTGTGGGTTAGGGCCCACTTATAATATAATAGTCTAAAATGATAATTCATCTATACATTTGCTCATCATAAAACAATACTTGTTCATCTATCATACAATATATTCTAAACCTCATAGAATCATACATAGTCTCCTCAACATATCTCTTTATAATAGCCATACAGTAACTGTTCTTCAATACCTAAAACATAAAACAAAACGTCACGAGCCGAGGCTCAGTAACATACTACCCTAACATCGTAAAAGCATTTCAACTTATTTTAGTTGCAAACAGGGAGAAGAGAAATAGTAAAACCATTTCATAAACATAGCCATTAAATCATAATCATAAAACATTATCATCACTCTTTGTCATGTTCATCATCATATATCTTTTACTTTGGTAACTTGGCTAGTACAACAGAAGGGACGTCTCCCCAAAAACATACAGAAAGGCGGCCACAACATAGGTGACACTTTCGGTGCCCACATTTTTAACAGAAGGGCGGTCACTACATAGGTGACACTTGCGTTGCCCACAGAAAGGCAAGGCGGTCAGCCGGTCACAACAAAGGTGACACTTGTGGTGCCCACGGGATACTGCCAAGAACCATCTTTCACTTAACTTTATCATGTTTCATTTCTTTTACGTATCATAATTACATTACATCATCGTAATCGTAATCATAAAACGTAATCTTAATCGTAACGTAACCATAATTACATTACATCATCGTAATCATAATCATGGAACGTAATATTTTCATATCATCAAAATCGTCATACTTCATTAAATCATTTAATAAACATCATTTACATAGCAAACATTTCATATCCCGCACACCATAAATAACATCGCATAAACATCGGATAAAGCATCATAAAACATAGTTGGAAGGGAAGTGCGAGTGCTAGCGATAGAGCGTTACTTGAATCCCGCTTTACCAACTTTGATAGCCTGGGAGGCTTGTAATATTCTTTTTCTCTTTTAATCTAACCAAGAAATTAAATAACGAGATCCATTACCATTTAACTAAGACTTGGGGTTTTCTAAAATAAATATTCTTTCATAGGTAGGTGGTGTTTTAGGAAGCATTAAAACTTTAAATTCGTTCTAATTTTCCATTATTAAGATTCTAATGATTAGTCAATGCTTACACTCCTATATTAATTCATTATAGTACTTATGTCATTACTTATAGGTCTTTTTAAACAGAATGTCATACTTAGGCGTAAATGATAATCATAGTCTTTGACTTACAACTCAAGTTTAATGACTTAGGAATGCGGTTTTCATTTTTCCAAACTATAAGTACGTGTTACCAAATGAATATACTTTTTTTTTTTTTTTTTTTTTCAGGAAAGATAATTGGTCCGAAGACCAACCCCCGCAGCTACTAACTAGCGCACAACACCAATCGTTAGGTGGGTAGTGGGGATTTATACCCACAAGCAAATATTTATACAAACTCCCCAAATTGGGGAGTGATGAGAGTCGAACACCCGACCTCGCGGTTGGGAGGTGGGAGCACCAACCATTGGGCTCCCACGAGGACCTCCCAAATGAATATACTTTAACTAAACCAACAATACAACCACATTATTATTTCTAACTTTTAATATGGTTCATAATATTTAACTAAAGAGTGAAATTATTATCATTAATCCAATTACTTAAAACATTATTTCTAATATACTATAATAGTTGTTATTAACTTAAAAAATTTAGATTACCTAAAATAAGGATTCATTAACTTAACATAACTAAAACCAATTTTAGCCCAAAATACAAAGTTAACCCAACTAGTTAACTAAGTAGCTTAATTAAATCAATTTTAAGGGTTTGTGATTAATTAACAACTAGGCTAACATGGTTTAACAAATTAGCACTAACTCTAAGGCCCAAATACTTGGACTAATTTCCAATTTCCAATTTCCAATCTACAATTTGGGCTTGAATTATTAACCAAGATTGGAAACAAAAGCAAAGGTATGAACTTCATACCTCTGCTTACAAGAGCAGCGAAGAACAGGGGAGCTCGTAGCTCCGGCGAGGCGGCTGAGCACCGGCACAGGTGTGATGGGGCTGGCACAAGTCAGGCAGAGCTGCGGCAGCAAGCTGGTGGTGCGTCGCGGTGGTGTTGGGCGGCAAATAGGCGAAGCAGCGCGCGAGAGAAATCGAGAGCAGGGGTGCGCTGCGGGTCTGGGTCAGCCGGTGGCGTGGCGCTGTGGATGGTGCGGCAGCAGGTTGTGTGGTGATGGTTGTTGCCCAAAAACAGAGGAGAAGGAGAGGTGATGTTTAAAGGTGGGTGACAATGGCTATTTATAGCCATGGAGTTTCTAGAAAACTTCAAAGTCATGCTTTAGTACTTTGAAGATAACAATGGATGGAAGAGAATTTTGATGAGAATTCTTCTCTTGGGTTTTATGGTGGCAGCAGTTTAGAGGTGATAAATTTTGATGAATGTAGCTTTGGTTGCCATGTTAGAGAAAGAAGAAAAGTTGAAGGAAGGAGGAAGGATAATGGAGGGAAAGAAATCAAATTTAATTTTTCTTTGCATACTACTTTCTTCTTTTCCTTTTTCTTCTTTTCTTCTATTATTATTATTATTATTACTACTATAAAAAAAATAATTACACACTTTAGATGATACATACTTTGTATTTTAGTATGAGTTCATCTAATTTAATAGTTTATGTATTGCCCAATTACATAAAGTAAAATAAATTTAGCTTCTTATTAAAGTTTATAAGTTAATTAAGCAGGATTAAGTTTTTGGGATATTACATATATTTATCCTCATTGCGCATTTGAAACCTTCAAATGAGCAAAATTTACACTATAAGAAGAGCTCCAAATGAGAGAAAGAAAAGAAAATAAAAGCTTTGCGTGTACCACGAATGCTCTCCTCGAAAAACCTATTCATATACGATTTGAACTCAATAAATTTGGTATGTACGATCTACGTACTGCAGATATGAGTGAGGATTGTAGAGCATGACTGCATGAGAAATTCAATGGGGAAGACGTCAGCATATCAGGTAATTATATCTCAAACATGATCACCAAACAAACAGCGTTTGTAGTCCAACGGTTAGGATAATTGCCTTCCAAGCAATAGACCCGGGTTCGACTCCCGGCAGACGCAGCTGTTTTTGGAATCTTGTTTTGCTCATTTCACACCTTCTTCAAACCAGTAAGTAAAAGGTTTCATTGGGAAACTCTAACTTATTATTGCTTTTGATGGAACAAAGAACTCCAACTCTCCAAGCAGAGGTGGATTTATAATTTTAATTTTAATTTTAGGGGGTAGACACCGGCAAATAAGTACATGCACCCAAGTGTATGTAGAGCATGGTGCACCCTCTTCTAAACTACGTCGTTTTATCATTTTCAGAGTCTATAATTTTAAAAACTTATTGTTATTTGTTTCCTTAAATTTTGCAACTAAAGATTCCTTTTTCAAATTTAAATTTAAAAGGTACATGTTCTTTTACCTTAAGTGTAGATGTTCATTTACTGTATGTTCTTTTCATTATAACCTATGTTCTTTTATAAATATAGATTTACATGTTCTTTAATTTTAAGTCGTGTGTTCTTTTTTAAAGTAGAAAAGTTGCTCGTGTTCTTTTATATAAATGGTATGTTCTTTTTGGGTGCACAATGAGCATTGTGCACCCTAGTGCATAATCCACGCTTTGGGTAGACACCAACTAATATAGTAACACCAATGCTCATATCAAATTTGTTGAACTTGTACACGTAACAGGAAGAACTCCTCAGATTTATTGAAAAATATATAATGTAAGAAAAAATTACAAGTATCGACACATAATTCAAAAATTAACTAGTTTTTAGACTTTGGTTATTCTCCACGTAATTATATTTTTCATTTATTAATATTTTACTTTAAAATAGTAACATCATATATGACTTGATTTAGGCTCTGTTCTTTTGGACTGAATTAATGAAAATTCAGTTTAGTTCAGTTCAGTTAAGGGAAATTCAGTTCAGTTCAGTTAGTTTAGTCTCACAGTTTTCATTCACTTCAGTTCAGTTTAGACAAGTTAAGTTTAGTTCAGACAAATTAAGTTCAATTCAGACAAATTTAGTTCAGTTCAATTCAATTCAATTCAGTCAAGAGCATAGACCGTTAGTGGTTAATACTTTAATATACACTTTAGTAGCTAACTAGGGCCAAGTAATTTTTACTTTGAAAATTTTTACTTAGAAAAGGGTCCATCAAGCTATCCTTGGATATTTGTGACAATAAAGAATAAGCTCGTGTTTCCAAGTACTATGTTAGAATATTGCTACATAAATTATAACTTCACATGCAGAGCCCGATAACGTAATGCGTCTGTAGTCCAACGGTTAGGATAATTGCCTTCCAAGCAATAGACCCGGGTTCGACTCCCGGCAGACGCAAACTTTCCAATATTTTCTTTTTCCCATTCCGTTTTGCATTAGTATGCATTTTGATCAGTTTGATTCGTTAATCTTGTCAATATATTTCCCATTCTGTTTTGCATTTTGATCAATTTGATTCGTTAATCTTGTCAATATATGGAAAAGTATTTTCTTTTGAGGGGAATATGAAAAAGTATAATAGTATTATATTATATGCAAGCTTATTGACTTAAGATGGGACGCAAATCCAATTTTTCATGATCTAAATTTACTTGTTTGTGTAATATGCAATTCTGTTGATATTTCTTTACCAAGTTCATTTTTCATTTATATATCTTACTTTTTTTTATAGTGTGCACATCTCGGCTTCAAAGCTTATTGACTTAAGATGGGACGCAAATCCAATTTTTCATGATCTAAATTTA
This sequence comes from Beta corolliflora, assembly GCA_947648045.1. Classification (NCBI taxonomy): domain Eukaryota; kingdom Viridiplantae; phylum Streptophyta; class Magnoliopsida; order Caryophyllales; family Amaranthaceae; genus Beta; species Beta corolliflora. Next base: position 467,887 of record CANSZD010000525.1, on the reverse strand, counting down.
CTTGTTTTGTGTAATATGCAATTCTGTTGATATTTCTTTACCAAGTTCATTTTTCATCTATATATCTTACTTTTTTTTTATAGTGTGCACATCTCGGCTTCAAACAACGGTCACTATGCAAGGCCGTGTTTTTGGGGTTTGGTTTTATTAATTGCTTCAGAATGCTTTATATGTTCCCATCACTACTTGCAATTTCAAGTGTATTCAAGAACTAGTTAATTTTCAACTTTGTGCAATGCACTGCCTAAACCAATTATAATCCTAATCCTAATAGTGTGGTGCCCTAAAATGTTGTAAAACCCCTCCCCATGTTAAGCACTTTTCCTAGTTAGTTGATCAGTTCTTATCTTTTTTTTTTTTGATAATTGATCAGTATTCAGTCCTAATCTTTTCAAGGTACGCAGATTAAATCTATTGATTTTTTTATTATACATTTTTAAGTACATTATAAATAGATTTCGTTTTAAAGTATTTTTCAAGATAAAACCTAATGAAAGAAATTACACATTTCTGAAGTACATATCAAAAGTCATATTGTGACATTTGAGTATATGATCTCTAGTAGTTTATGGTTAAACAAGTTCCATAAGGAAAAATTGACATTGAGGGTCCAACTATATATGGGTTATTGTCTTTTATAGGTTCCAACTATTAATTATTCTTTGTAAGACCTAAGTATGGGTTGTTCTGAATTTAATAGGGCCAAGCTCCGCAAATTAAAATCACAACCGTCTATATTTAGGTCTTATGCAAACGATTATAAGTAAGATAGGCCATATTAAAATTACAACAATCCAATGATTATTACTTAGGTTCTATAGAGAATAAACAATAGTTTGGAGCTATAAAAGACAATGGCTCATAGTTGAGACCCAAGTGTTAATTTTTCCTTATTCTTAATCATATATTATATGTACTTTTATCTTTCTAAACCTCTATTTGGAACTTAATTTGTAAATTATGACATGGCACAATTAGATAGAGCTTTGTCAGAAAATGCTAAAACTTAAGTATAATTCTGAAACTTATAGAAGTATAATTAAATTATTACTTGATATAATAATGTAAAGCGTTTGTAGTCCAACGGTTAGGATAATTGCCTTCCAAGCAATAGACCCGGGTTCGACTCCCGGCAGACGCAATTAATTTTGTTTTGTTTTGTTTTGTTTTGTATTATATGCATTAAGACTTCTCATTGAATTGGACGAGTTGAAGCAAACATTACAATTATTTAAAGTGCATGCATGAAACCAATTTATCTTTTATATATAAATTAAGGATTGTCTATCCTTGAATTATATATTTTGACGAACTAATTAATATAGAGAAGCCCATGTTTTCAGGTGCACTCAAATACTCAATAACTAGTGCATGAAACCAATTTATCTTTTATATATAAATTAAGGATTGTCTATCCTTGAATTATATATTTTGACGAACTAATTAATATAGAGAAGCCCATGTTTTCAGGTGCACTCAAATACTCAATAACTAGTAGTTTTCAACTTAGTGCAATGCATTGCCTAAACTACTTATAATCATAATCCTAATGGTATCCTAAAATGTCTCAATACTCTTCCCATATTAAGAATTTTTCCTAATCAGTTGATCAATCATAATATTTTCAAGGTACGCTTAATTATTAAGTATATATCATAGATGGATTGTTTTTTAAAGAACTTTTTCAGCAAAACCTAATGAAAGAGATTATGAAGTACAATTTGAAGTCATATCAAAAGTCTTAATTAATATTCTCTACATAATCATATCCAGTAGTTTATGGTTAAATAAGCTCCATTTTTCTTTTTTCCTAACCTCTTTGTATATATAATTTTTTTGGTACATGATAAGAAGTTAGGACACCCTTCTCTCAAGGGAGTGACCAAACGAATCAAGAAGAACAAAATGATCAAAGGTAGGATCGGTTCCAGCGATGACGTCAACCATGGCAGCAGAAGTAGAGTGACCTTTTTTTAGAGAGATATAGATTATAAAATATAAATTGTGACATGACACAATTAGATAGAGCGCTTCATACTCCAAACAAAACATTTTGTCAGAAAAATGCTAACAAAAAAAATAGGAAAATTTTCATTGTTAGCCATGTACTTTTAAAAATTCTCATTGGTAGCCATGAACTTTTTAAATTATCAAAAATGGCCCTAAATGATTGCGTATGGTGCACATGTAACCGTATGAACCATTCTTCCGTTAACTTTCCGTTAAATAATGCCTCGTTTTTTGTGCTCGAAAATTTTGTCACTATTTGTGCCGAAAAAAATCACTCGATTAGGGTTTTGGGGGTCATTTTAGCTCTTTAGGGACAATTTTGAAGTCAAACCTGGCAAAAAAGAACAAAAATGCCTCTATTTTCATATCTCGGCTTGCGTGCTGAGAAAATCGCTCAAATAAGGTTTCGGGGGTCATGCCATATTCTTTTGGACATATTTTAACTGAACTAGACTGAACTAAGCTGAACTAAACTGAAATGCAGTGTAAACTGTACTGCAGAGAGTTGAACTAAACTGAATTGAACTGAGCTGAACTGAACTTAATAAAACATAAAATAAATCCAAAAGAACAGGGCAAAAAAAATTGAAAAAATCCTCAATTTACGTGTCTTGATTTGTGTGCCGAGAAATTTATGGGTCAAATCTGAGGTCTATACTGGAAAAAAGAACAGAAAACACCTCGTTTTGCATGCCGGACATTAATTTTAACTGAAAGTTAACGAAATTAACAGTTTTTTAGTTCATCAGGTTACATTTGCAAAAATAAAAATAGTTAATGGCCATTTTTGATAATTTAATAAACTCATAGTTACCAATTAGAATTTTAAAAAATACATGGCTACCAATGAGAATTTCTCAAAAAAATATTGTGATTTTGAATTAACCGATTTTTTGCAAAACCTTTGAGTAAACTAATTGGACAACCATCTAACCGTCAGTCTAAACTCCCTCATTTCTTTCGATGGAGAAGGGAGCCTCCTTTCTTATACACTTTTACATCCAGGATCCGACTTGTATATGCTCGATCTGTCTTCTCTAAAGCGAAAGGGAGTTCAACTAATAGAGTTTTCGGAGTTTTCCTTGGGGTGGCTTGCTAACAGAATCTGTAACAGGATAACTTTCAAAATATTACAAACTTGAAAGAGCTTATGACAAGGATGACTGTCCATTACTTGACATCAACCCGGATTCGACTCCCGGCAGACGCAATTATTTTTGTGCTGTTTTGTATTTTATGCAATTTGATCAACAACTTCATTTTGTTTCACATCTTTCTCAATAGAAGTTTATTAAAATATACCCAAAGCTTACAATCATTGATTAAGGCAAGCCACAAAAGCATATTCTTGACTAACAATCATAAGTAGTACGTATAACAACAATAGTACATAATAGTTATTATCAACTTGTTATATGGTCTAGAAACCAATGTTGCCAAGTTTAACATCGCCAACAACGCTCTGGCTACCCTGGTTTCCACTGTTGCCTCCAATGCTCTTGATGTTAACGCCGCCGGATTTTTGGCTCCGGTTGTTAACTTTGATGGGTCCATTTTTTTGTATGCCGGATCCATTGACACCACTTGAATTATACACGGCATATGGAGGAGGAGCGTAACCATAGTTAGGTTGGGAATAAGCAGGCGGGTTCGAGTTGGGTTGATAATTATTGTCGGGTTGATATTGTGGAGGAGCATAATCAGCGTTATTTTGAGAAACTGGAACAAGATTTTCTAAAGTATCGACGAGACCCATGTTTTATAACTGAATTGCCTGTTTTTTGATGTTTAGATAGGCTAGTTTTGATAAGGTGTTATGTTACCAAGAGATGCGAGTCCCCTCTATATAAGAAGTTATAGCTAGCTAATTGTATCAAGTATTGGACATTTGCTTAGAATATAAGCAGATTACATAGTGATAAGATGCGCGACAAAAGTACGTGGATTACATAAAGATTTATATGCTCTAATATAAGATTTTTTTATTGCATTAACACCACATGATAATATTATATTCCTAACGAACTTTTTCGATACATGCTCTTTGATTTATATTAATTGGAATTTTTTTTACTTTTACTAGATCTCGTATATATATATTGACCATTAATAACTTTAAATATCAATAAATCTATAAAAATGCTAAATTCTTAAACTATATATTAGACCGATCCAGGGGCAGTTCTTGGCCCATGCAGTATAGGCGACGGAATAGGGCCCCCAAAATAGAGGGGCCCCGAAATATATTATATGTATTAGATGTTTGAAAGAAAAACAAAAGCAAAGCATTTGAATTAGTGGTAAAGTGGTAAGGGTTGCTGGGAGAAAGGGACGCGGTTTCAATTCTGCTTAGGAACAAAATTTATTTACTTTTTGCACATTAGTCCATCACACGTGGATTTCTTTTTGCTGCTTCAAATTCTCAATTTCCCCATTAATGGCTACTCTCTCCTCCTAACTCTCTCTCCTCCTAACTCTCTCTCATTAATATCTTTTATGAACTACATATAAAGCGTCCAATTTTAAGAGAGTGTATAGGGCCCCTATTATGTTTGCTCAGCCCCTGGACCGGTCTAATAGATCACACATGATTGTATAAATTCTCAAATACTAGTGATCAGATTTGGTCAAAATTTAGTTTAGTAATGTTGACATCGAAAGTCAAACTATTACCGAGGGAGAGTACTATTGAATAAGCAACGTATATATTTTCTTGATTGGTTTAAATAAAGTTCTACTAGATTCGGATAAATTTTTGTTTTTGGGTATGATGCTCTAATTAGTTAGTGGATGATAACTTCAAACGTGTGACACACTACATAGATATCGGCGAAACCTTGGTGAATAAGTCATTCAACCAATGCTCTTGTTAAAAAAAGGCAAGGAATGTAACTTTTATGATTGATGCATGTATGGTGTTAATCATGGACGGTGGCCATACTAGTGATTCTATGCCCACCTAGTTTGAAAAGCATATATCCTAATTTCTCAGGGGACGTTGGTGTCTTTTTCAGAAGTATAGTATGACAAAAGTTCTAATGACTTCAAATTTTAGCATGCATATTGAGATTAGACGACCTTGGACAAACCAGTGGTTCTAAAGCCGATCATCATGTTCCAAAAGCATATGTCCTCTATGCAAACCGACCAATCTTATCATAATATTCGAAAAACAAGTAATTGAATAGGTCAGGTGAGTTGTTACGTTGTTCAGAGGTGACTTATATTGTTGAGGAGTGATTTATTTCAAATAGTCATAATTATATACGTGATTCGTTTTGTGTTGTTTGAGGAGTCCCGGCCCATACCATACTTTCCGCTTACCCAAGACCATTTGTATTATGGTCCAATCCATTTAATAGGTATTAATAAATAATGACAATGATAATGAATTTAGGTAATTATATTATTTTATAAAGAAATATCATGTCAATATCTATAGTAATTTTTGTGCAACGACCCAAACATTTCAATTTCTTCATAAATCTTCAATACAACTCATAAGTACTTTAGTGCTGGTATTGAGTTGTGATGGTAGTTTACGAAAAATCACAAGTGTATGATAATGAAGTTTCATTATCATCAATATTATGACATTACTATATTTGCTAACGATTATGAGACGGGTCATAGAGACGTAGCATATCTGTCTTAACTTATTATAAAAGATTATAGCTAGACTTCGTAAAAGTGAAGTTAATCACGGCTGCATAATATCTCCTCACCATGTAAGCATATATAAGCTTTAACTTATTCGAGGTTATTAGATATTCAAGAAAAATATCTCCTCACCATGTACTATGGAATTGAATGATTAGGTATACTACTAAGTACTAATATAGCATTCTTTATTCATTAATTAATATTGAACATTTGTACTTCACATGTGCAAAAATCACATAAAGACATAGAGGATAGCCAGCTTTTTGCTACCCGTTCAATTACATATATAGTAATTAACTACTAATAATAAGCAATAAGCCTGCTTAACTAGTTTAATAATCGACGTACTTCCTCTGTTTCTTTTTAAATGCAACAAATGAATATTTTGTATCTCAAAAAAATACCATTTGTTGCATTTAATAAGAAACGGAGGAAGTACATAAGATTAACTAGTTACGTGATCAACGTACATAAGATAAGCATGCTTATTGTAATGGATTGTTACGTTTTAGTTGCTGTTTTGATTGCCAACATTGACACCTCCAGTCGATTGTGAGCCAGAATGATTGACATTAAAGCCGGAATTATAAACATTTCCTGCAATGGGGATATAGTTGCCTGGTCCCCAAGGAAACATAACAGGAATTCCTGGACCTTGATTAATAGGAATTGAAGCTGGGTTATTTGGTTGTATCTCTTGGTTAACCACGGAATGATTTGGATTATCGGAATCGAAACGAGGTGGATAACCGTATTTCTCATATTGTTCAGGAGGATAACCAGGTGGGAAAGGCGGAGGATAGCCATATTTTTTCAGTTCTGAAGGATAACCAGGTGGAAATTGTGGAGATTGCATAGTTTTTATACGCAAGGGTTTATTGTGCTGTGAGCTAGGTTTTTATGTTTGATATACATTGGCTACAAGAAACCCAAGCCTCTTATATAGAGGATGATTTCTCATGCAGCATTTATGCCACGTGACAATACGATCCTCTCATATCCTGGAAAATAGGTAGATATATTAGAATATTAAATTAAATTCAAAGCGTTAGAGAATATGAAATTGTTTGATTGGGAAATTTGTTGCACCATGTAGGTCCGTAATGTGATACTTTTGGCATATATAGATAATAATCACTATATGAATAATTATTCTAAGAAAATGTAATTATAAGAAGTTTTTTTTTGTTAAAAAATAAGTTCAAACCTGTGAATTTCACACTTTTGGGTATGTTTGAGATTTATCGGTAGTATTCGAAAGGCCGAAACGTTGCTCCTTGTCTAGCGCGCACAACATGCCAACGCGTGGGTGGGCAAATGTGAGGAATTTTGAAGCAATTATTATGCATGTTTATTCTACTTTAGCTATAGTAATTTGACAAGATATAATAATAATGTGACTAATTAAATAAGTACCATGCATGGTTTTTAATTGAACATGCCATGCAAGGTGTTTTAGTTAACAGAAACCATAACTTTAAATCACTGGAGAAAAGGCGGCCTCAAGTTAGGAACAACTTTCCACTGCTTCACATATAATGATCACGTTAAAGTACAAATGACTACAATTTGTTGGAGACATAATTAAAAAAATTAATTATAGCACACAATCATATATAGTTTTGACTCTTAACAAGCTAGTTAATATCAAACTAGCGATATAATTAAAACCTCAACAAGTAATCAACTGGTGCGAAATCTACCAAATGAGCTAAAAGTACATAGTAATAAATTGACTTATTTAGCTTCACAAGATCAAAAGATCAAGCACCACCAATGTCACCAACGGTAACATCACCAGTTACTTGTTGTCCATCTCTATTGCCGTGATTTCCACCAATTTTGCCGATGTCAACACCTCCTGACTTCTCCTCACTATTCCCAACGCTTACACCTCCGTTCTCCTGTGTACCGGAGCCATTCGTGTTGCCACCGGAGTTAAAAACACTACCCGGGAACGCGTTATAAGGGGTAGGGTATCCCCAAGAGTAGTAAGGAGGATAACCACAATTAGAAGGAGGTTGGTAGCATGGTGGTGCTTGAGCATAACCATATGGAGGATAGGTTTGAGCTGGAGGAGTAGGATATTGCATGGTTTGTTGTGTTAACTTTGTGTGATTTTTTGTGTTAGTTGAAATGTTTGCTAGCTAATTGCTCTTGGTGTGATATTTTGGGTGAGCCACTTCTCCTCCTTTATATAGAAGACTAGATAGGCCTATACAAAAACAAAGCTGGAGTACCTGATTCAAAGTACTTGCAAAACTATACAATAATTAATTAGTTTGCAACTTGTTTGTGAATGTTAGTGATACACATATATTCTTGAGTTTATCATGACCACTTTTTTTATTTGTTCCTAAAGATAAGGTAGAAAGGAACTTTATTTACCTATGATTGGACTAAGATAAAGACTTGAAAATTCATCTCATCCATACAATCAATCAAATTGAATGTTATGATTAACTGATTAAGCTTGTATGACATATACACACCAATAGATCAGAGAAAATGAGATATGATTTTGTTGTGTGAGGCTTGATTGATTGCAGTGTAATAGTCAGGACAATAATATAGAACAATATGATTATATGATATATTGCTTTGATACAGTTGCGAAGTCGGAAAAACTAAAATAATGATCTAGTTATCTAGAGAAAATGAAGAATTTTTTTTTTGACATCAGAGAAGAAATTTACATGTTATGTGAAGAAATCGGAGCAATCAAATCGTGTGTAGTTACTTTATAATTTCTCTCGTTAATATATAGAAAAACCAAGACCGATGTTTCTATAAGGTTGTGTTGCGTATCGCTACCTTTGTTTCTAAATAAGTAAAATATATTTCTTTGTTTGAATTTTGACTGTAAATTGTTTTAAAAAATATGATATTTTAAAAGTATTTTCAAATATGAATTTTTGTGAAGGTAGTTAAAGAATCATTTGCTGTAAAGTTAGATCTTCAAAAGAAAAATATTATGTATTTAGAAATAGGCACAAGAGGAATATATATAAATTTTTGTCATCCAATTCCTAGTTAGCAATTCGATAAGTACTCCTACTAGCTAATAATTCGTCCTCCCATGCAAATGCATGGGAAAGGGAATTATTCTGTTGATAAATTTTTTACAAGTCATATTATTCTAAATGAGCACATTCTTATTATTTATGGACCGACTATAAGCTATTAAAGGCATCTCTAATCGCAACTTTAGCATATATGTGTTGCTTTGTTAATAATTCCTACATGGACCACTATATGCGTGATTTGATATTATGGTTTACCAATTGAGTCAAAATGCATTATTTACATGTGATAATTTTAACTAATTAGTCGAAGAGAGCAAAATCATTTTGTTCTAATATTGTTCGATTTGTTCCTATGACTTCCCCATATTCCCAAGCTACAAAATTTGATTTCATCCTCATAAAATTGCAGAAGAATCTAGGTGCATGTATAGCTTCATTATCACCCATCCAGAAAGTAGGCACCGATCCCATCCCAAGTTGGCTTGTCCAACTTTCAATCGACCAATTAAAAGCTGGAATGTATTATTTGATTTCATAGGTTAAGGATGTCAAGTTCCTATTCATCACATATATAGGATAAGTGCCACGGATGACCACACCACATTGATCCTGAATTTCCAATATAATACTCTTATGTTATATTTTTTTGATATATATACATCATAATATCATATTTGGGTTAGTGGAGATAGTTGGACTTGGATAAGCATTTTTAAAATGTGTACAACAATGTCACAATAATTGGGTTTTTGTCAAGAGATTTTAGGTTTAATTTTGTGTTACTTTGTTATTGCTGCTGCCTTCAATATATATATTACATCAATCATATCCAATCAAGGACTCTTAAACTAAGTAAATACATCAACATGATTTGGGTTTCCTAATATAGCTCAATAGTTTTCGAGGCACGGTCGTGAGAAGGTGTTGCACGTTTGTCAAAACTGAGGAGCATATGACAAGGCCATGTAGTCTTGTTTTATTTATAGAAAACGTGTTTTTGTTGACTTAGATTAATAATATATACTTTCTCCGTTTTTTGTACTTGTAACATAACTTCTTGATACATAATCTGAGGAGGAGATTAAAAGAAGGTAAATGGAAAAACTAATCAAAATAACTTAAACACTGGCAAGAGGGATGAGGTAGGATATTAAGGCTTAAATTATTAATTTGTCCATTTACATTAAATAATCTTCTCCTTAACTTGCGTGCCAATAAGTTATGTTGCAAGTAAAAAGAAATAGAGCAAGTATGTGCCATAATAACAATATCAATGAGTTATGAAAACTTAAAGAGATATATAGGATTTGAGTGTCTATGACTATAGGCACTTCGGCTTAGACCTATATAATCTAGAGAGATGGAAAAATTTTGAGAGCCTTGTACCATCATCTTATTAGTTATTGATTATTGATTAATAATCTAAGGCACATGAAACACAACGCTCTCCTAAAGACATACTCATCCTAAGGACCTCGTCGTTGCTTTCCTCCTATAAATAGGCTCCAAACTCTGCAGCAGTGAAACTGTCACAACTCTCACGTCCTCAACGTGGATATAACACATATCCATTCTCCACCTAGGTCAATTCACTCATACACGGTCCTAAACATGTAACATTCATACAAAGCAATAGATGTACCAGTTTCCTACATTATTCCCCAAAGCAATGAAATTGTTTTCTAAACTGTTTCCTAACCTATGTTCATAAACTCATATAGCTTATTTCCGTGAGGTTGAGGTGGTGGAGTAGTGGCATCGCTTCCCACCTCATATCCCTGAGGTCTAGGGATCAAACCTCATGGGACTCATTTGAGGATTTCCCCTAATCCCCCCTCAAGTGAGTCCCCTACATCTTATCTTAAAAAATATATATATATAGCTTATTTCCGTGAACTTACATCTTATCTCCATAAGCTAGTAGATGTTCACCCAAGAGCTTTTTTTTCTTTCAACTTTTCGCTCTTATTAAAGGTGGTCAACTTATTATGAAACAACTTACTCCAAAAGTCTACATTATTTTGAAACAATCGAAGACAGTTAGGTCACAGGGAGAAAGTGTTGACCACTCATCGTGGCCAAAATGGCCACTCACACAAAAAGACAAAAAATAAACGATGAACGTTGGTACCCAAAGTTCAGTAAATTGGTACCAAATACATATACCAAAATTTAAAATTGATACCAAATTACCAATACAAATACCAAAAGTTAAAGTTGATACCAAATTACTGTACCAAAGGAGGTATTAGTGATACCAAATGTCAAAGTTGATACCAAAGTAAGTATAATTGGTGCCAAAGTAAGTATAATTGGTACCAAAACTCAAAGTTGATACCAAAGTTCACTTACACTAGGTACCAAAATAAAAGTTATTTTGGTATTGGTACCAATTTACTGAACTTTAGGTACCAAAGTAAAGCGTCAGTTTTTTGTCTTTTTGCGCGAAATGTCAAGCGTGCCCCTGTGAGTGGCCAAATGGCCACTCACGATGAGTGGTCTAGACAAACTCGGTCACAGGTGGAGTACAAGATTGTCACTTACCATTATGATATATGTGTATCTGGTAGATGCTTGATAGATCAAAGAGCGGCAATCATCATTTCAATAAATCAATGATGAACACTTGGACAGAGCATTGTAATGGAGTACAAATTTGTCGTTTTGTGGTAATGCTCTCATGTGTTGCTAGCAATCCTTGGACGAGTAATGATAAACCACTAACGGATAGTGGCAAAAAATGCATCTATCCAGGGCAAAACGGTAAATTCCACAAAGAAAAAGTACAAAGTTGAAAGGGGTGAAAAGAAAACCCTGACAATGATAAACTACTAACGGATAGTGGCAAAAAATGCATCTATTCAGGGCAAAACGGTAAATTCCACAAAGAGAAAGTACAAAGTTGAAAGTGGTGAAAAGAAAACCCTGACAGGTCTTTAATTACACGGAACCCAAAAAATCAAAATTTAAACTTTCTTTCTCTCTGTATTCCCCCAAAAGAGCAGGCAATGTTTCCCCCAAAAAATTGTGAAACGAAACCGGAGATTTCGGAAATGGAACCTGGGAAGGCATAATTTAGTAGCCATAATTTAGAAGGTGGTCATCCATAATTTGATCTCTGTCATCCATAACTTAATTGGAGTCCGTTAATTGGTTTCGGCTGGAGGGTTTCATGACTGTACATATGAATTCGTGAATATTTATGAACTGGAGGTAAGAGAATAGTTTAGAAGAGCTTACTTGGGAAGCTTCAGCTACAGAAATGGTGGGTCTGAAGTTCTCGCGCACAATTAGCGGAGTTGTTGACGGTGCAACCTCTCTAACTTGGTGGGCATTGACAATTTTATTTTTTATCAACATAGTGTAGGTGAAGAAATGGGGGTAATAAATGGAGGAGGTAAGAAAATGGAGGTATAGATACTTTGGTTCAGTTTGGATGGATATAGGGAAATGGAGGTATAGAGTGGTGGAAATTTTAAGGAGGAGGGAAGAGGAACGTGTATATGGCGGGAAAAATTGGAATTGCTTTTTTCTTATTGTTATGTATTTTTTGACAAGCTATATTGATATATACTAACCCCTATTTGCGTGTGGTTAACCCCTATTTCTCACATATATATCCTATACAAACTCGACAAACACAAGCATAACGGTTTTTATAAAACAATCCATATCATGCATATCCATAGTATATGACAACTAGATATGGAGTGGTGGAAATTATAAGGAGGATGGAAAAGGTACGTGTATATGGCGGGCAAATTGGAATTGCATCCTTCATTTTATGACATCAACAAGCCAGCTACGTTAAACAAGATATATTTCGTACATAATAACCCCTATCTACGTATATTTAACCTCTATTTCACACATAATAACCCCTATCTATGTATATTTAACCTCTATTTCACACACATATAACGGTTTTTATAAAATAATCCATATCATGCATATCAATAGTATATTATATGGATTTAATCCGTTATTCTCACGTACAACCCTTATTTGCAGTACGTAAACCCCTACCCATATACATATATATCCTATCTCATTATGTTGACCTCTGTTTTATGCATGTTCGCCTCACGTATCAACGAGTTTCACTTTAGTAATATGTTTTGAATTCGAAATTAATAAAGCTTAATCAAGGTTCACTTGGACGGATCATTGCTGTTTTCATCTTTTGAAGAAATTTATAAGAGTTAATCAATTGATTTGATATAGTTATAGTAATCATTGATCTAATATAGTTATAGTAAGACATTAATCTAATATAGTTATAAAATGAACATTGATTTAATATAGTTATAATAATCCATTGATCTAATATAGTTATAGTAAGACATTGATCTAATATAGTTATAGTAATACATTGATCTAATATAGTTATAAAATGAAAATTGATCTAATATAGTTAATATAGTTATAGTAAGACATTGATCTAATATAGTTATAAAATGAACATTGATCTAATATAGTTATAGTAATCCATTGATCTAATATAGTTATAAAATGAACATTGATCTAATATAGTTATAGTAAGACATTGATCTAATATAGTTATAAAATGAACATTGATCTAATATAGTTATAATAATCCATTGATCTAATATAGTTATAGTAAGACATTGATCTAATATAGTTATAGTAAGACATTGATCTAATATAGTTATAAAATGAACATTGATCTAATATAGTTATAAAATGAACATTGATCTAATATAGTTATAGTAATCCATTGATCTAATATAGTTATAAAATGAACATTGATCTAATATAGTTATAGTAAGACATTGATCTAATATAGTTATAAAATGAACATTGATCTAATATAGTTATAATAATCCATTGATCTAATATAGTTATAGTAAGACATTGATCTAATATAGTTATAGTAAGACATTGATCTAATATAGTTATAAAATGAACATTGATCTAATATAGTTATAAAATGAACATTGATCTAATATAGTTATAATAATCCATTGATCTAATATAGTTATAGTAAGACATACATTGATCTAATATAGTTATAATAAGACATTGATCTAATCCTTTTTTTTAAATGTCTAACTCATCTTCTGAAGAAATTTATAAGAGTTAATCAATTGATTTTATATAGTTATAGTAATTCATTGATATAATCGTTTTTTTAAATGTCTAACTCAACTTTTGAAGAAATTTATAAGAGTTAATCAACAAGCCAGCTACGTTAAACAAGATATATTTCGTACATAATAACCCCTATATGCGTATATTTAACCTCTATGTCACACATATAAAATCCTATACAAGCTTCGACAAACAGGACTATATAATGGTTTTTATAAAATAATCCATATCATGCATATCAATAGTATATGATATGGATTTAATCCGTTATTCTCACGTGTACAAGCCTTATTTGCAATATGTAAACCCCTATCCATATACATATATATCCTATCTCGTTATGTTGACCTCTGTTTTATGCATGATTGCCTCACTTATCAACGAGTTAATCAACAACAGTAACTAGGATAATTGGTGTTCTAACCTCTATGTCCACATGTGTATTTAAGTAAATAACTCATAATTTACTGTTTTACCCCCCATTGTAAACAGAAAAAGGAATGAAACCCAACTTCCATAGCCCACATTTGGTTGGATGAAACACATACATCAACAAAAATAATTTATATATAAGTGTACAAGATCGGCTTTTTACATTATTTACCTTTTCTCATTTTCGTTACATGTGAAACACCTATGTTGACTATCGATTATGCCAAACGAAAAGGACAGAAGATCGTCTTTTTACATTATATCGTTACGTGTGATGTTGTTCATGGTTCGTTCAAACACCTAATAGGACACATGATCGGCTTGTTACTTTATATTGTGAAGTGTAATGTCGTTCATGGTTCGTTGGAATACCTAATAGGACACATGATCGGCTTGTTATATATATGTTGTGAAGTGTGACGTCGTTCATGCTTACTTAAGATCGACTTTTTAAATTATGTCATTAAGTGTGAATATGTTCTCGCTTGGTTGAAACACCTATGTTGAGTTTTAACTTAAGATCGGCCTTTTACATTATATCATTAAGTTTGATGTCGTTCATGCTTACTATTGACTTGTGACGTTAAGATCGGCTTTTTACATTATATCGTTAAGTTTGATGTCGTTCATGCTTACTATTGACTTTTAACTTTTAGATCGACTTTTTCAATTATGTCATTAAGTGTGATGACGTTTACGCTTTGTTGGAATAGTACACAACTTATATGTATAAACAATATACGACTTTTCTAAACTTCATTGAATGATTTTTACGATAGTAGATAAATCATTTGAAATACATGTTGTACATGATTTATATATAGGTGGATAGCGGTTTAAGTTTACAAAACATTGGTTTATATATATAACAAACGGGTCTATATATATACATATGGTTTTTTTTTTTTTTTTTAAATAAGGTAAGATGAAGTCCCTTGCAAGTAGGGGGAAATCGGGGATCCCTCCTTGCAAGGGTGAGACTCGATCCCATGACATCTGGAATCGGAGGTGATGCCAACACCACTATGCTATCACCTGCTGCTCAATATACATATGGATATGGATATGGGATATATGGATATGTATACGGGTTCATCCAGTAGTAGATTGTTGGTTGTATATATAGACGATGGTGGACATGCATAAAATAGAGGTTGGATACTACAATATGTTGTGCATGTATATGGATAGTGGTTGACATATACAAAACATAGGTTGTATAAGGACCTGCACCATTCACGAAATTGGTTGTATATCATTTGTGTATAACAAACACAGGTTGTACGTAAGAAAATACGATGTATATGTATATGGATAGGGGTTAACGTATTTAATATACGGTTTTTTATATTAGGTGGACATGTGTAAAACAGAAGGAAATACGTATTTAAAATACGGGTTCCATTATAAAAAACGAATGGGGTGACATTTAGCAGATTTGTTTGTCAAATATTTTTGTCGAAGTTCGTATATTTTTGTCGAAGTTTGTGTAAGGTTCTACATGCGTGCAGCATGGGTCATAGATACACAGATAGGGGTTATTATGTATGAAACACGGGTTGTTTAATGTTGATGTCTTACGTAGACATCTTGCTTTCCTGTATATAATTTCTGCTAACATGGATAGTGGTTTTGTAGCTACAAACACGCAACTAAAGAATATATAATATAGAAGCCACGTGTGGTGGCATATATATTCTTTACTATCAAATTTGCAGCTACAAAACCACTATCCATATATGCAAAGGTTTATATAGTCAATTATTTACCGTGTTCCAGTTGTACATACTACTATTGGTACTGCACTAGTAGGGTGTACAATTGGAATCTCGTTAAGAAATTACCGTACGGACATCTTGTCTTCCCGTATATAATTTCTGCTACCATGGATAGTGGTTTTGTAGCTGCTAACATCCAACTGAAGAATATATAATATTGGAGCCACGTGTGGTGGCATATATATTTTGTACTTGCAATTTCGTAGCTACAAAACCATTATCCACGTATGTAAGTAGTCTGTATCTTATTATGTTTATCGTGTTATAGAGGTGAGTAACAACTATTTGAGTGGTAGCGATGTACATCGTCAACAATGAATTATCTGTATAAGGTTAGCATCGACTATTTCAATAGTCGGTTTATACGTGCATCGTGTTACTACACGACCATTTATTCTCATATGAAGGTTAGTAACAAAGTAGATCGTGAACGATTACTTATCCTCATAAGGTTAGAATCGACTTATCAATATTCGATTTGTACGTGCATCGTGTTACTACATGCCCATTAATTCTCATATGAAGGTTAGTAACAAAGTAGATAGTGAACGATTTTACTTATCCTCATAAGGTTAGAATCGACTTATCAATATTCGATTTGTACGTGCATCATATTACTACACGCCCATTAATTCTCATATGAAGGTTAGTAACAAAGTAGATTGTGAACGATTAGTCATCCTCATAAGGTTATCACTTTTCAATATCTACGTTGTTGCTATACGACAATTAATTTCATTCCATATGAAGGTTAGTAACATCTCTTTCAATTGTATACCAATAACTAATAATTAAAAAAACCTTCATAAAAAGTTCCATTTCAAAAGCAATGAAAATCCATATTACAACCAAATAATACTTACAAATTATTACAATTATTCTTGGCGAGTTCTCATATTTAAAATCAATTTATAATGTTGTTAAACAATCGCAAATAACCTTGTTAAGCTACCAAGCAACTTAATAGCCTTGAATGTATAAATTAGTATATGTGCCTAATCTACTCATCTCATATTAGTTGTCCCCAACCCAAAACTAATATTTAAACTTACTAAATGAACGTAATTAACATCACCCCTAACTCACTAATCCAGACAGAGTGCCACTACACTCCCCATTCTCTCTCCTCTTCCAATTCATTCCTTCCTTCAAAAACCCTCAATTTCATCAAAACCTTAGAAAAATGTCGCAACACTTTCTTCCATCACCAATTCCATTACCTTTGTCCTCTTCTAAAAAATTCCTCGCCCCATTCAACACCAATTGACCTGCATTACAGTATACCAAAAATTTGTAGTCATAATTTATAAAGTTCACTACTATTAATTTAAATTTTCACTATTTCATATTGAGGAGTCATAATTTAAAATGTACACTACTCCTATTTCATATTGAGGAGAAATTGTTTCATTCATACATTCCTTCACCTTCACAATTTACACTCTACATTTGCCAATCACAATTTCCCAAACCTCCTAAATTAACAAAAACACTTTCACAACAAAACTCCCATATTTTTACAATTGTGTACTATAATTTCACAACAAATTTAGCTCTACACAGATTCACCAATTTTCACAACAAATTTAGCTCTACATAGATTTCCCACATTTTTACAGCTATTTACTATAATTTCGCAACTAAATTTCCTCAATTTCCGAAAATACAATTTCACAACAAATTTAGGGTCTTTTTTAATTAACGAATAATTAACAAATTGAACTTCACTTACTGATTACCTCCGGTTTCCACACAAAATTTAGCTCTACACAGAATTTTTCCTTGTAAATTTTTATATACCCTTCTGAAATTTCGTTTCTATTTTCTGGTGTTTGGGGACGTAAATTTGTTTTTGCTTTTTTGGGGGGAATATTCAAAGAGAGAGAAAGTTATATGTTATTTTCTGATGTTTGGGGAAGTAAATTTATTTTACTTTTTTTTTGGGAGGATATTCAAAGAGAGAGAAATATGTTATTCGTGTAATAAAATTACTGACAGTCTGACACCAGTAGCAGTAGTCATTTCACTTCCCTCGTTAAGTGTAATAAAGTTTTACCTTTCCTCAGTTGGGAATTCCTGCTTTTTAACGCCGAATTACGAAATTACCCTGGATAGTGGCAACTAATGCCACTATCCGTTAGTAGTTTATCATTTCTCATCCTTGGACACTATTCGAATTGACATTTTTAATGACAAAATTATGACTATATGAGTTCAAAACTTGTGTCCCACATTATTTGTACCACTTGTTGTTGGAACATTCATAGTTAAATGTGTCCGTTGATTACATGTGATGCTATTACGTTTTGGAGTTGAGGCGTTTGATAAAACGTGATGAAAAGAAGGAAAACGAATGAAGGGTTTTAGGGCGGTTGGTGCGCACCAAGCACAACGGTGCCCCCGCACCAAGCACAACGGTGCGCTCCCGCACCATGCTTAACGGTGCACCCGCACCAAATAAACTTACTGCATCACAGATTTTGTTGCAGAGTACCTGGTGCTCCTGCACCATACTGATCTGACGTGATTCTTCACGAATCCTTGTGTGTCTCTTCGTGTGAAGGAACACATGCTTTCGTTCATTTCTTCGGCGTTCTTCCTATGGTATATTAATAGGATGTCACATATGGAGAAGGGTTGGATTCATTCTTATACTTGCTTAGGATAAGTTATTTCTATATTCCTCTCCTTGTTCTTGATAAACACATCCTTCAAACACATTGTAGAGTATAGAGTTTGTCTTCAACCAAACTCTATTGTTTTCTTCTTCGTATCTCATAAGTATTTACTGTGAACTCGTTGATCATAGTGGGTCGGTAAAATACTTATAGGAAAGCGTATAAGTACGTGCTTGGAGCCATCCGGTTTCCCACATTTCATACACATGACATGTATAACACTTGTGTGCCATTGTTTCCTATTAATTGATTAGAAAGTCTTTTTAAAATTAATAAATTATAAAACCAATAGAAAACAATGCAACGCAAATGGTACACAAAAAGTGAGATAGAAGATTCAAAATTTCACAAATAAGAAAAATGAAACTGTTGTAAATCCTACATTGTACAACCAAATCCTTCTCAACCAATCAAAATATTTTAAAAGTTATTTTTGTTTTTAATTAATTCCCAAAACCCAAAACCCTTCTATTTTTCCGAGGTTGTGAGAGAGTTGTATATTTACATGACGCAATAGTTATACCAGAAAATTCCCAAATAAATCGGCATGGAATCAAATAGAAAGATACTTCCTCCGTTTTGTTTTAAATGCAACAAATGAATATTTTATATCTCACAAAAAATACCCCTTTGTTGCATTTAAAACGAAACGGAGGAAGTAAAAGGAAATAAATGACAATTTTTTTTTGAGGTATGGTTCAAAGATACATGTGAAGAACATTATTTGCAACTAGCAAGACTACTACATGTGCATTATTCTTGGACCACGTACGCACCAAGTTGAATGCACGAATATATCCTCAATTTCCTTGTATCAATACTAACCATACATGAATAATCAAGGGGTTAACGTAAACTTCATATTTTCTTACTTGCAGCATTTTCCATTTTAGAAAGTTGCATAAAACTTGTAATATTGACATTTCTGGCAACGTTTTGGATCCAATTTGAAGGATGCAACTTTGGGCAGCCTTGACTATATCTTTTATGTATGGCCTTGTCCAACTATCTTTATTCACCACTTTTGTCTTTGGTTTAGTTTACCCAAACTTGGCTTGAACTATGACTTGATCTGATGTTACCAACTTACCATAGGTCTAGTCGTGCTTGTGCCATATGGCTTTAATCATCTTTTGCCATCACTTGTAATAATCTAATAGATATTAGTAGCTTTTACAGTTTGAAAGCTGAAAATAGAGCATAAAATAATTGAAAGCTCAACTCTTTTGCATTTAAAAACGATTGAATAAAAAACACTCTTAGACTAAGAATTATTGTTGATGTTAATAGCTTTTGTCGTCTGAAAGTTTAAATGTTGATAATATTACAGAATTATGCATACTTAGATACTGCAAAGTTTAAACTAAGCTTAAGAATTACCCTAAGAAATAAAGGGCATTAATGGGGATACTCGAGATAAAACGATTGATTATCTTAATCACAATTGACAGTAACACATAGTTCCATTATTAATAATTTCAAACACAACAGTAATACATACTATTATTCTAACATCATTATTCACCACTATTGAAGATGATCAAGCTTTATTGTTGATAAAATTGACAGAAACGTCTCTAGTTTTGCCAATTTCAGTACGCACACTTACATCGCCATTCGTCTGCGTGCCGGAGCCATTAACATTATGGCCGGTATTATAATTAGAGAAACCGCCGCCGCCGCCACCAACTCCAGGGGTGTAGTAGTTAAGCACCACCTGACCCACCTGCCATCCAGTAAGTGAGCTCAAATAACCATCTTTAGTAACTGCAATAGTACTAGAAGTAGTACTATAAGTACTATTAATAGTAGCAATTGATCTGTTAGAATCATTTTTAACATTCTGCTGTTGCTGCTGCTGCTGCTGCTGCTGCTGCTGCTGCTGCTGCTGCTGCTGCTGTTGCTGCTGATGAGTATTTTCTGTTTTCGTTGCGCTTACAGCGACTTGAATCACCATCCAATTATGCAATCGGAATTTACAAGGTGTAAGAAGTTCCATTCTAGGAGATGCAAACCTATCATAGCTACACATCATAGACTTAGGACCTGCCAAGAAGTAGCTCTGATGCTCATAATCTATTATGAACTGAGCTTCGAGACCGGCTTCGTGGTTGTGTTGCTTCAAGCTGAGGGTCCATTCACCGGCAGTGTCTTGATGTGTGGCAGGCCAGCGATCTTGGAACACCCTCAAATAGCTAGCTTCGCCTTCGCCTTCACGACGAACTACGAGCACTTTCTTGTGGATGCTGTGCAGGCGGCATTTACCTGTCAAAGCACCAGTTGGCCCGTTTACCCATTTCACTTTCCAATCTGCTGCTCTTGGGAGTTCTCCGGACTTGATGAAATAATTTGTACGAACGAGTTTAATTGTCTTCTTGTCTTCATTGGCTGCAAGGTAGCAACTAGAGTTTTGTTCAAACAGATTTATCACCTTAATGGACTTTAAAAACTTGTCCATCATATCAGGATATATACATATCTCACACACAATAGCACATATATAGATATATATGCTGTATCGGAAATTATGCTTTAATAGTGCGTCTGCTATGTCCTACACCCTAAAGCAATTTGCGGATGATGCTATACGTGTACTAATAACTAATAAGATTACAAAGAGGTGGAAGAGGTTATTAAATATTTGATGCGCCAGCTTACACAGTGTCGTCGTCCTAAGAAAGTTTGACTATATAAACCTAAGGGGTTGTATCCTAAAATCAACTGGCTGTAAACATTGTTGGTCTTCAAAATTTTCATGTTATTCTTCAAATTAATAGGCCTCCATCGATCCCTCTTTAGGACTGATCATGGGGGCAAGAAATTTATCCGCCCAAATACAATCTTTGTTACTGTCACAAGACCTTTAACGGCATAGCCCTACTAGTTTTATATGTTAGTCAAACTTCATCTTCTTCTTCAACCTACGTACATGGGCCAACCTAGTCCTAACTGGGGTATTGCTAAACATTTCCAAAACATATATATATACAATTAATTGGTATTGCTTAATTTGAAATAGGTGACCCTTGTATAATTATAGAGGTGGGGTGGCTGATGAAATATAAATTAATGAAATTGAGAATTTCTACTAACCATATTGTTAATTGATTGAAATACCATTAGAAGTATATAACAAGAGACCCCTAACCATATAAATTACGGATTTGATAAATACTCCAGCAAATTAATTTATATATATTCAATTTGACTAACCTACTATTTTTTACAAGACCAACCTTTCGTTTATAATTGGTGATTCTATTTAATGGCATTTGTCTTTTTGACTTCTTCCATTATGACTATGAGAAGAAGTATAAATTTGCGAAATGAGATTTAATTAAAAACTAGTTTTTGGGCCCGGGCTATGCCCCGGGTCATTATAATTTTCATCTATTAATATATTATACTTTACAATTATAACATCAAACATTACTTGGTTTAGTGGTTAAAACTTTAGTATATAAGTTTGAAGTCATGGGATCAAATCTCATATCATGCATTTTCTAACTTTTTTAATTGTATGTGGAGTACATGAAGCAAACACTCTAAGGGATAGCGACACGTGGCAAAGTTCATTGTTTAGGAACACCTTTTAATATTTTAGTATTTAGTATAGATAGAGGGTAGTGCGTTGCGTTGATGCTTCTATCATAACATTAGTTGGTTGCTAATAGCCTACTATTAACGGTTCTATCTCTTACTCTCTTAGATTCCGATTTTCGTTGAACTTTTAGTTATTGGCTATTCTTTATAAATTATACAAACTTATAGAGTATAAAACTATTGGGAATTCAACCATTAGATTAAGCATTTAGTTGAGTTGATCCTTTGACGCAAACGTCATACCACATCTCAGAAGCTATGTTATATCTCAAGTTACTTCTCTTTAAATTTTCCTCCGAAAATGTCTATAGATAAGCTTAATTAAACATGACCAATTTTTTTTTGAAATACGGAAAATAGATCAAGATTACCATGTTGTGTAGCATGATAGGTACTTTATATAGCGTATTCATTATGCTATATTGTATGAATGTGAAACTTTAGATTGGAATCTTAGAGTTGCGCAAATTGAAACTTCAACTAGTTAATTGTCTGTCATGATGACGAGTAGTTTTGAAGAATATATCCTCCGCCTTTTTAAAGTGGCAAAAGTAAAGGTATCTTAAATTGTGAATTGTGATAGTTTTTTTTTTTTTTGGTGAAAGGAGAAATGCATTACTTAAATAAGGTCAAATACAAAATGACTACAATCCGCAGCAAAGTTACTTAAACAATAATCGGGGGGAGGGGGGGTGGGGGGGATGGGAAAGTCCGAATTGTGATAGTTCATGTGCTTTGAATGAGGAGCACCTTCGGAATTGCAGTATATAAGACGCTTCACACGCAGTCCCTCATAACCATACAATTCTCGAAACGACGGCTATGTTTGAGAACATAAGCTGAAATAGAGCTAAAACTGATAAGTTAGCTTAAATGAGTTGAACTGATAATGTAGCTGAAAATTGCAGCACCTTAAATTGAGATGCTATATTTGATATCAACTCAATTTCAGTCAATTTTTGAGCTTAAATTTTATTTAAGTTCTTACCCCAAACACGACTATTTATTTTAGGTGACTTAAACTTTTAGCACCTACTCGTTTAAGGTGACTTAAAAGTGTTACCAAACATAGCCGACATCTTTGTGATATATTCAATAGATTCACATCTTAATAGAATCAGGAGATCATAACTCGTAGTGGTGATTAAGAGTTCAATTCTCATGGAGAGCACGAGGAGCAAAAAGGGGGCCATTATGGGTTGGCTGATGGCCCTGAGAGAGGACAGCCCGACCAGAGTGGCAGAGCCTATATGTACCTCGCAAAATGAGAAAATAATAATACTTCCTCCGTTATGAAAGAAGTGAAACACTTCTCTCAAAAAGCTCTCACATAAAAAAAAAAGTATTTCACTTCTTTGAGAACGGATGAAGTAAAATATTCCCACCTCAATCTTTAATTTTTTCTTGCATCACTATTATATATGGCAACACATTGAAGACACTAAAAAATAGAAAAAGGAAAAAAAAATAGGGGGATAACTAAGTGTTTCATTTAAACAGAAAAAGAGGGAAAAAAAGTACCACATTTAAACTGAACAACAGTTTTTTGAAAAAACAAAATGCAAAGACAGTTATTCCAATTTTAACTTTCTAAACTTCATATTTCAGGTTATTATATGCAATTACACAATTAATTTAATTTTTTATATGTTTTTACACGCATTGCGTGCATATAATTAGTATCCAATGTGAACTTTATAGTGTTATGTGTGGTCAACATGTGAAGAGAAAAAAATATTGCAAGTCATCAATATTCAATAATTGACATGTACATGAGGGAGATCATTGAACCAGAGTAGTTATTATCTGAAAATTATAAATCCATATTTATTATAAAAAAGTGTAGACATTGTGTCCTTTTTTTAATTTTTGATTCGGTAATTAACTGGCCCAAGCAGAGTCAGCCCTCATGAGTTGGGGGTATTGAAACTGGGGATTTATGCCCAAAAGCAAATATTTACATGAACTCCCCAAATTGGGGTTGGTGAGAGTCAAACACCTGACCATGAGGTTGGGGGGTGGGAGCTCCAACCATTGGGCTCCCACATGATTCTCGTAGACATTATTGTGTCCTTTATTCTTTAGTATAAGGCTCACATAATGGCAATGCCATATCAATTGTGATATTATATCTTTTGTTATAGTTTGCTTTATAAAATGTATCATATCATATACTTCAAGGAAGAAAAAATCGTCCTAGGTGTCAAGCCACCATTCTTCAAAGCCTCATATTACTCCTTGATTTCTCCTTGCATTTCATTAACCTGCCACGTGTCATTGCCTTCACTTCTAAGAATGAAAATCGAACAGATTAAGGGTTTAAGGCACACTTCAATCAAGCATTTGGCATTTAAGGAAACAAATCAATTACTTTGAAAAAATAATCCCTATTTAAACAAAACCGGTTATGTTAATGCTACAAATCAATTACTTCCAAAATGAAACCCTAACTTTGGCAAATTCAATATAAAACTTTGTAATATGAATAATCTCACCATTCTTCGGCCCTTAATTCATGCACAATACTTTCATTATGCTGCAACATTCTCACTCCTCCATCACATAACTTCTCATTCCTTATGCAACCCACGCATCAAAAAAAAAAGTTCCATATTTTTTAACATCTTCCAAAATCAATCGACCCAGATATTTAAAGGAAGAGGAGAGAGAATCGGAGAATGGCATAAGCGGGGCCTGTTGATGCCAGATCAATCGTCGCCGGAGTAATTTTCTAATGTGGGGTTTTGTGGAAATGCTTGAGAGAGAGAGAGAGAGAGAAAGAGATAGGACATAGAAGGTGTATGGGTATAACCCAAGTATATTAGCGGATCTCTGGGATGAGTCCACGAACATCATCGCGGCCGCAAACATTGTAAAGGTCGTCTACAGCTCTAACAAGTCAGCGTATCATCGTGGTCCGACAACGTTGGTGGTCGTCCAACAAGACAAAATAAGGGAATCTTCCCACCTGTCAAACGTATTCCGACCGTACACGTGTAAAAGGATTACGCACCCTGTCAGATGAATAGTACTTCTATAAATAGCCCAATGGTACTATTCTGCGGGGACACTCTCTCACACTCAGAACTCTTATCTCTATCTCTCTACTTTCTCTCTCTAAATCCTATTTGGACACGTGCTGACTTGAGCGTCAGAGGGGGTTTCCTCGCATCCCCCCCGAGGGTAGTTCACGTTTGCTTCCTGTGCAGTTATCCACCAGCGGACGCCAACTCCAATCCTTGACGGACTCTCTTTAAGACCGTCAACCGTTTCTCAACCGAAACAATTTGGCGCTACAAGGAGGGGCCTCCCATCTCTGTGAACGCTATCATGGAAAGAGCAAACAACGACAGCCGTGATCCATCGGAGTTAGAAACCGGACAGGGATCTACACCCATCATTACCGGACCACTCGGTGCACCTCAGTTCAATGTCAGGATGGCCGAGAACATCAATGAACAACAAACTCCTGAGAACAATGTGTCTCAGGTAAACACTGGTGGCGGATCATTTAACCTGGCTCAATTGAATCAATTCTCTCCTGAGCAGCTACAAACTGTAGCGTCTTTCATCCAAATGTTACAAGCGGGTACTCCTCAGCTTAACAACACCCCTACTCCTAATGCAAGAGTTGGTCAAGTTCGCAGGCGGGTGGCGCCCTTAACTGGTCGCAATGCTGATGGTCCGCCAGTGAGGAGATTGCGTACCTTCACTCAAGAAGGACGCCAGATGGAGAGAATAATCGATGACCCAGAGTATGAATAGGCTGTCCTAGAGACTGAGAATCTAAACAATTCTGAAGATAAGTATCAAAGCCGTTCCCATCGAGAATACAGCACCAACGGTGTAAGCAACTATTCTGCTGACGGGCACTTGTTGATTAAACCTAAGCTGTCTCCATTCATTCCAGAAATCTTAAACCACCCGATGCTAAGGATCAAGATGCCGTCCTGCAAGTATGACGGCACGTCAGATCCGGATGACCATGTTGCGGCCTATGAAGGGCATATGTATTTATACACGCAGGTGGACGTCATCTGGTGCAAGGTTTTTCCGTCTACTCTGACCGGGATTGCCGAAACATGGTTTAAGAGTATCCAGGCCGGTAACGTTTCTAGTTTTTCTCAGCTTTCTTCTATGTTCAGCACTCACTTCGTGAGTAATAGGCGCCGTGAGCGCACCACTGGCGAGCTGTTATCTATCAAGCAGCGTGAGAATGAGAGCCTGCGAGATTTCGTTGGCCGTTTTAATGCTGAGGCGGTCACTATTCCTCGTCATCAGCAAGACGTGGCCGTCCTAGCTCTAATGACAGGGCTGAGGGAGGGGTCTGCGTTCAAGAGCTACCTGGGCCGTAAAACCTTCATATCCTAAGAGCAAGTCTTGAAGAAGGCCAACGATTTTATCAGGGGTGAAGAGTTTGACAGGGCCGCGAGCAGCCAAAGTCGCGAACCTGAAAAGAAGAAGGATGATAAGCAGAAGAAAGAAAAAGGCCGCGAAAATGATCGCGGCCGAGATGAAAGAAAACAGGAGTCAAATGTGGTCAAGAAAGGAAATGACCGCGAGAAGAATGACCGCGAATGGTTCGAGTACAAAGATAAGTTCGACGCATATACGCAGCTCACGACCTCAAGAGCTCAGTTATATCAGATGAACAAGGACAATGATAAATGGCAGCGTCCAAAGCAAATGTTTCACAAAAACCGTGATAAGAGCAAGTGGTGCGACTTTCATGGGGATCACGGTCATACTACCGAGAATTGCAGACATTTGAAGGATAATCTGGAGGATCTGATAAGACGAGGATACTTCACTGAGTACAAGGCTCGGTCAAAGGAAGGAGGCATAGTAAAGCCAAATAAATAGAATGTGCAATCGCGGATCTCGGAAATTCACGTTATAAGTGGCGGTCCGATTCATGGCAGTAGCATGAGCGGAGCAAAGGCCAGCCTAAAAGAATTCAGGCATCAAGTCAATTTCAACGAAAGCATGCAATGGAGAAGGCCGTCAGTAATGCCCGCCATGTCTTTCACTGTGGAGGACGCGAATCACGTCGTCTACCCCCATGACGACCCTCTGGTGGTCACACTGAAGGTGTCAAACTGTCTAATTCATAGAATCCTGGTAGACGAAAGAAGTTCCGCGAATATACTATACTTCTCAACCTTTGAGAAGCTGATGATTGGTCGGGAGCATCTGAAGCCTGTCCGCTACCCGGTGATAGGTTTCACGGGGGCGTCCGTGATTCCAGAAGGTTTGATAACCCTACCGGTCAGGGTAGGAGAAGATGAGAACGCCAGGGATGTAATGGCAGAATTTTTGGCAGTTGACGTACCAGGAGCTTACAATGCAATTATTGGACGCCCTTTCATCCATGACGTCCCAGGAGTTGTGTCAACTTACCATCTTACCATGTTGTATGTTTCTAATCTGGGGACGACAGCAAAGTTGAGAGGAAATCAGGAGATGGCAAAATCATACTATCTAACAGCTTTAAAGCAGCCGGCAAGGAGAGTTCCGGTAGAAGACCTGAATCCGCCAACTCGGAAGCAAAGGCGAGCTCAGAGGAGAGCTCTGGCGAATGAGGAAGAATCCGAGAAAGGGGATGAAGAGATGAAAGAAGTTTCGATGGAGGAATTGGAATCTAAGCCCGACGATACGCCGAGGCCCAAGTCGGACGGAGAAACAAAGCAGGAGATGCTGGCAGAAGATCCGGCAAGGACAGTTGCTGTCGGAAAAGACATGGACCCAAAGGTCAGGGTCAACCTGGTGACTCTCCTAAGAGAAAACGCTGATGAATTCACGTTCTCGGCGGATGAGATGCCGGGAATAGACCCGGCCGTGATGGTACATCGTCTAAATGTCGACAACACTGTCCGCCCTATCAAGCAAAAGAAGCGGAATTTTTCGGCCGAAAAGAACAAGGCCATCAAAGAGGAAGTTGATAAGCTGCTCGCGGCCGACTTCATTGAGCCATGTGATTACCTAGAATGGTTGCCTAATGTGGTTATGGTGAAAAAAGCTAACGGCCAATGGAGGATCTGCGTTGACTTCACGGACCTCAATAGAGCTTGCCCAAAGGACTGCTATCCGTTACCAAGAATTGACCAGCTAGTTGACTCTACTAGCGGTCACGCACTGCTCAGCTTTATGGATGCGTTCTCAGGCTATCACCAGATTAGTTTACTCGAGGCCGATAGAAAGAAGGCAGCATTCATCACGGATTGTGGCGTGTACAACTATAAGGCAATGCCGTTTGGGCTCCGTAATGCAGGAGCAACCTATCAAAAGCTGGTCGATAAGGTATTCGCGGATCAGAGGGGGAGAAACATCGAGGCATATGTTGACGACTCCATCGTCAAAAGCAAAACTTACCGCGAACACCTGGGCGACCTGGAGGAAACTTTTAGAACTTTGAGAAAGTATAACATGAAACTCAACCCAAAGAAATGTGTCTTTGGGGTGAGAGCAGGGAAGTTTTTAGGCTTTTTGGTAAGCAAAAGGGGGATTGACGCGAATCCGGATAAAGTTCAAGCTATTGTCGACCTACCTGAGCCAAAGAGCGTCAAAGATATTCAGAGGCTGAAGGAAGAATGGCAGCCCTCATTCGCTTTATTTCAAAATCAGCAGACAAGGCTTTGCCTTTCTTTGCACTGCTAAAGGGATATAAGAAGTTCGAGTGGGGAGAGGAGCAAAGCAAAGCATTATTGGCGGTCAAAGAGCACTTGAAAAGCTTACCCACCATTACGAGGCCCGAGACTGGGGACGTATTGCAATTGTATATCTCGGCCTCGCCGAAAACAGTCGTGGTCGTGTTATTGGTGGAAAAAGAGAAAAGGCAGCAGCCAATATACTTCGTCAGCCACATCCTTATCGGGCCAGAGAGCCGTTATCAGCTGATTGAGAAAATGGCTTTGGCTGTGATAGTCGCCGCCAGGAAGCTCAGGCCATACTTCGACTGTCATCCCATTCAAGTTCTAACCAATCAGCCGCTAGAAAAGGCGTTGCAAAAGATGGATAGTTCCGGCCGCTTGCTGAAATGGGCCGTTGACTATGAGAGTATGATATACAATATAAGCCCAGGACCGCTATCAAAGCCCAGGCCCTGGCAGATTTTATTGTATAAGCCTCATATGAGGAGGAAGAAATGGAGCAAAAGGAAACCTGGTTACTGGAGGTCGACGGATCTTCCGCTGTTAGCGGATCCGGGGCTGGTATAGTGATGATCAGCCCTGAAGGAAATTCATTCCAGTACGCCATTAAGTTTGCCTTCCCGGCGTCAAACAACGAAGCAGAATATGAAGCGGCAATTGCCGGCTTGAGAATGTGTTTGGCGGCGGGCGCTAAGAATGTATTCTTAAAGACGGACTCGCAGTTGGTTGGCGGCCAGCTGAGAGGAGAATTTGAAGTCAGAGAGCCTAACATGCTGAAGTACGTGGAAAAGGCCAAGGAGTTAATAGCTCAATTGAATCACTTTGAGATTCAAGCAATACCAAGGGCAGAGAACACAAAAGCGGACGCATTGTCCAAATTAGCAAGTTCTGACTCATTAAGCATCGAGAAAACCGTCACGGTGGACATCTTGAAGGAAAAGAGTGGCGGGCGCGGATGTGTCGTTGTGCACCGCACCCGGCCAAAGATAAAATTTCTCCTACTCTCTTTTACACTAAGCTAGTATAATGGAAGTAGGGGTCGTATCCACAGGGAAACAGGGACGAGTTTAATACTTAGCGGGATTCAAAACCTAGATTAAGCTAAGGGCCGAGAAACCTAATAATAAGGGGGGTTTCAAGTAGATTATAAACAAACTATAATTAACTAGCATGATTAGATAAAATGAGAAATCAATATGGAAAGATCTTGAATCCGATTAACATCCACTTCAATTCATTATCGATCCTTGAACCTCCACTCTAATTATTTCCATAATTATCTATTGTTGAGAATTAATCTCGTGTTCTCCTTATTCCTAGTTGAATAGCACGATCAGCGTGACTATAAAACCCTAACTAAAGGATAACCTAGTCAGATAGCGTCTAAGTTCAATCCAATAGCAGCAATAAACACAGAGAACCAACAGACCTGCTAACGTCATACAAGCGATAAACATTCAACAGTTGATTCAATTTCCCCAAGAAATAACCAAGACGATCTGCATCTAAGTTACTTCCTAGTTTGCTACCAATTGATAAAAGAATAAAACAATCCGATTCTATTCTTAAATCTAGCATTAGATTAATTACACAATCAAACCAGTAACGTTCCTAGCATAATTATGCAAAAATCATAGAAAGCAAGCATAGAAATTAAACCATAATCAAATAAACTAAATAGAGAGGAAAGATCTCACAATAATGCTTGAAGCTCCATATTAATCTCGTTCAAGAACGGTTCAAGCTACAATCGGCATAGCATAAGCCAATCCCATAGTTGAAATCTCCTAAATCTAAACTAGAAAATAAAAACTAAAAAGAGAAGACAACAAGAGAGGAGTGGAGTTTTGGAGACTCCCTCTCCTTGTGGCTGCTGCCCCCCTAGGTCCAAAAACAAGTTTGGTATTTATACTAAAGCATAAAAATCAGCCGACAATTACACCGACCTAGGGGTCGCGAGGTGCGATGAGTTACTGCCTCCAACACGAGCTGAAGAGCTGGGGCAGGTCAAGAGGTCGCGAGGTGCGAAGGATCTCGCGAGTCGCGAGTAAGCAGGTCGCGAGGTGCGACCTAGCTCGCGAGGTGCGACCTGCCTTGGTCCTGCTTGCTGCGAGCATGCACGAGAGCTGGGCAGGCTTGGCTGCTGGGCGATGATGCGAGAGAGCTGGGCGTGCGGTGTTGCTGAGCTTGGCTTGGATGCTGGGCTTCGATGATGCTGTGTGCTTGGGCTGCTTCGTTGTTGAGATGGTGCAATGCTATTGAGCTACACCTAGGAACACTTCCAAGTATATAGCTCAAACCCATTTTACCACAAAATCTCGAAACACATAACACTAACACTAATTATCTCGTATAACTCCCAACTTCCGCTAAGGGCTAAGTATAATACAAATGTGAACAATTATGATCAAAACCTCTAGCGAAGTGCACCCAAAATAATGTACATACACCGTATAACATGAGCGTATCAAATACCCCCACACTTGAACTTTACTCGACCTCGAGTAAACTCAAAAATGAGAAATACCAATTAATTCATCACCCAAATTATCAACACCAAACTACACTCTCCATCAACTACATCGTCATCATCATATCTTAACAACCTCCGCTCAAAACCTAAACGTAAGGGACGATGATTCCCCCACACTTAGATTCGAGCTCACCTGAAAAATACAAAGACGCGACAACAATAATAACCAGCAACACCAACAAGTTTCAAAATGTCAGCTCATGACACACTAAACTACCAGCTCTCCCAAACCTCCAAAAGATGATCTAAAACTACTACTACTACTACTAACTTAGAATAGCAAGCCATGGAACAAAGACAAAAAAGGATAAATTCCATGCTTACTCCCAAAAACAAACAATCAACCAAAAGAATGTGAAAGCCAAAACAAATCTTCACAAAATCAAGGATGAATTCACCAACCATACCCGAAAACGCTTTCCACCTTATGACACCATCTCCGGTAAATGAGTTTTCAAAGTATATAATTCTCTCTTAATCTCTCATTTTGCCTAGGAGCCCTTTTGGGTTTTCATCCTAGCTTCTCACATATTTTCCATCTCTCTTCTTTTTCCGGCTCACAAAACTCACCCGCTCAACTAGCCCTTTTTTGCATAGGCCGCCCTTTCGGGTTTTCGACCTATCCGAGCCCCCAATTTTGCCCGAGTCGTCCGCCCTTACGGGTTTTCAACTCAGCGGGATTCACTTCATCATCATTCATTTTTTTTTTTTTTTATTTAATTTTTTTTTCATTTTTCATTTTTCAATTTGAAAGTAATAAATACAACATAGATACATGAGAATGAGAATACCCTCCCCCCTACTTAAACTACACATTGCCCTCAATGTGTCGACAATTAAAAGAAAAAGTAAACTGAAAATGGGGGGGGGAACCGACGATCGGGTAAATCGAAGATCGAATGCTCAAAACTCATGAAAAGTAATCCGTCAAACTCAAATTTCTTAACAACACCAACTCAAATCTCATAACTCAACTCATAACCCTCTCCCTCGAATCACTCAAACAAATGACAAATTTAAATTTTTAAATTTTTGAGATTTGCACCTAGCTTAAGAGATCGAAAAGATACATTAACAATCTCAATCCTCTAGTGTTACCAACTCCTAGCTATTGAAGTCCTCCCAACGGATTTTCTTTTGTGGATTTTGGTTACAAGTGAATTAAGATTGGTTGTGGATCTTTTGTAGTGTGTGGGCGGTGGGTGAAAGAAAATTTGTTGTGGTGGTGGAAATTTGATGAGAAATAAAGAAAAAGAAAGAAAATAAAAAGGGATCTCGGGTTGCCTCCCGAGAAGCGCTGTTGTTTAAAGTCGTTAGCTCGACTTAATACCTTAAGCTTAATCATTGGGTTGTGCTCCATGTGTGACAATGGTGGTTCCATGTCAATCTCCACTTCAAGTACCTGCAAAATTGATTGAGAAGAACTCTTGCAATGCATCGTTAGTACCTAGCTTACTACAACATGGTTGAGCATATAACATCAGATTATATCCAAAACCTAGCATTAAGTCAAGAACAAACATCAACTAGTAGTACTCCTAGCTAATCCAAGTCATGACCATTAATATAAATATTTAAAGCTAGACAATAACCAAGATATAGAGTAAATCTTACAATAAACCGTCAAAAGCTTCAATCAACCATTCCCAAGAGAGTTTAAGCAACAAGTTCCATGCTTCTTGTCCAAAATACAAAAGTGAAATACATAGAGCTCAATGGAAGATGAAAACTAGAAACTAAAACAAAAAGGGAATTCTTTATATGAGTGGCCAACCAAAAACAAAGAGCACAAGCAATACCATCCAAAAATCACGCTAAATACAAACAAGTAACACCGTTTCCCCGGCAACGGTGCCAAAATTTGGCGGGCGCGGATGTATCGTTGTGCACCGCACCCGGCCAAAGATAAAATTTCTCCTACTCTCTTTTACACTAAGCTAGTATAATGGAAGTAGGGGTCGTATCCACAGGGAAACAGGGACGAGTTTAATACTTAGCGGGATTCAAAACCTAGATTAAGCTAAGGGCCGAGAAACCTAATAATAAGGGGGGTTTCAAGTAGATTATAAACAAACTATAATTAACTAGCATAATTAGATAAAATGAGAAATCAATATGGAAAGATCTTGAATCCGATTAACATCCACTTCAATTCATTATCGATCCTTGAACCTCCACTCTAATTATTTCCATAATTATCTATTGTTGAGAATTAATCTCGTGTTCTCCTTATTCCTAGTTGAATAGCACGATCAGCGTGACTATAAAACCCTAACTAAAGGATAACCTAGTCCGATAGCGTCTAAGTTCAATCCACTAGCAGCAATAAACACAGAGAACCAACAGACCTGCTAACGTCATACAAGCGATAAATATTCAACAGTTGATTCAATTTCCCCAAGAAATAACCAAGACGATCTGCATCTAAGTTACTTCCTAGTTTGCTACCAATTGATAAAAGAATAAAACAATCCGATTCTATTCTTAAATCTAGCATTAGATTAATTACATAATCAAACCAGTAACGTTCCTAGCATAATTATGTAAAAATCATAGAAAGCAAGCATAGAAATTAAACCATAATCAAAGAAACTAAATAGAGAGGAAAGATCTCACAATAATGCTTGAAGCTCCATATTAATCTCGTTCAAGAACGGTTCAAGCTACAATCGGCATAGCATAAGCCAATCCCATAGTTGAAATCTCCTAAAACTAAACTAGAAAATAAAAACTAAAAAGAGAAGACAACAAGAGAGGAGTGGAGTTTTGGAGACTCCCTCTCCTTGTGGCTGCTGCCCCCCTAGGTCCAAAAACAAGTTTGGTATTTATACTAAAGCATAAAAATCAGCCGACAATTACACCGACCTAGGGGTCGCGAGGTGCGGTACAGGTCGCGAGGTGCGATGAGTTACTGCCTCCAACACGAGCTGAAGAGCTGGGGCAGGCCAAGAGGTCGCGAGGTGCGAAGGATCTCGCGAGTCGCGAGCAAGCAGGTCGCGAGGTGCGACCTAGCTCGCGAGGTGCGACCTGCCTTGGTCCTGCTTGCTGCGAACATGCGCGAGAGCTGGGCAGACTTGGCTGCTGGGCGATGATGCGAGAGAGCTGGGCGTGCGGTGTTGCTGAGCTTGGCTTGGATGCTGGGCTTCGATGATGCTGTGTGCTTGGGCTGCTTCATTGTTGAGATGGTGCAATGCTATTGAGCTACACCTAGGAACACTTCCAAGTATATAGCTCAAACCCATTTTACCACAAAATCTCGAAACACATGACACTAACACTAATTATCTCGTATAACTCCCAACTTCCGCTAAGGGCTAAGTATAATACAAATGTGAACAATTATGATCAAAACCTCTAGCGAAGTGCACCCAAAATAATGTACATACACCGTATAACATGAGCGTATCAAAGAGCATCACGGAAAAAATTGTGACCGTCAACAGAATAAACCAGCAAGGGGAATGGTTTAGTGAGCTGGTGGCGTATAAGCTGACTAGGACGCTTCCCAATGATCCTTCGTCCGCCAAGAAACTGAAGCGACAAGCCAACTGGTACGTCAGATATCAGAATGAGCTGTACAAGAAATCGTTCAGTCTACCTCTGCTTAAGTGTGCAACCGCATGGGAATCCGCGAAGATTCTGGAAGAAATACATGAAGGTATTTGCGGCAATCATATTGGCGGTAAAGCCCTAGCGTTGAAAGCACTAAGAGCTGGGTTCTATTGGCCGAGTATGCTGACGGATGCCCAGGGTTATGTTAAGAGGTGTGACAAATGCCAGAGATACGCCCCCGTTATCAACAGGCCAGCCAATGATTTGCAGCCTATCCTATGCCCAATTCCGTTTGCCCAGTGGGTAATGGACATCCTGGGACCATTCACCACAGCAACTGGAGGGAGGAGATTCCTAATAGTGGGCATTGACTACTTTACAAAGTGGATAGATGCAGAACCGACAGCAAAAATCAAGGCAAATCAGGTCAAGAAATTCATCTGGCAGAACATTATGACAAGATTTGGGATTCCCACTGCTATCGTCTTCGACCATGGCGTCCAATTCGATTGTCGTCCTATACAAGCTTTTCTAACAGAGTTTCGCGTGAAGTTTGCATACTCAGCCGTTTGCCATCCCCAGAGCAACGGACAAGCAGAGGCCGCGAACAAACAAATCTTGAATGCCTTGAAGAAAAAGCTAGATGAATTCAAAGGAGGATGGGCTGATATGGTACCGGCAGTGCTATGGTCAAATAAAACAACAGAGAAGGAAGCGACGGGAGAAAACCCTTTCAAGCTGGCCTTTGGTGCAGAAGCGGTGCTACCGGTAGAGGTAGGCTTACCCTCTTACCGGATCAAGCACCAAGACCTTCAAAGAAACGACCAGGCACTCAAGGAAAACCTAGACTTTTTGCCCGAAACAAGGCTCATGGCGGAACTGAGAGCAGCCGCTTACAAAGATAGAATCAGCAAGGCTTACAACAAGAAAGTCCTAGAAAGACCGTTAGATGTTGGCGACCTAGTCCTTCGCAGAACAGCAGCTATCGGTAAGGCGCATACTGAAGGGAAGCTGACTGCTAATTGGGAAGGTCCTTACGTCATAGCTAAGAAGATTGCTTCCGGCTCTTTCATCCTAAAAAGCATGGATGACAAGGAGCTTAGGAACTGTTGGAATGCTAGCGTCCTAAAGAAATAATATGTTTGATTCATGAGATGTAATAGGCCGAGAGCCACTCTTCATTACATAAATAATACAAGCCTCCGCTAGCAATTCATCAATCATCTTATTATTCTCATGTATATTAACTGACCATGTGACAGGTCAATAAATTGAAAACAAAAGCCATATGACAGGCTCAAAGTGCATTAACGGTCATATGACAGACCTAGCACCAAATAAAAGCCATATGACAGGCTCAAAGTGCATTAACGGTCATATGACAGACCTAGCACCAAACAAAAGCCATATGACAGGCTCAAAGTGCATTAACGGTCATATGACAGACCTAGCACAAAACAAAAGCCATATGACAGGCTCAAAGTACATTAACGGTCATATGACAGACCAAGCATAAAACAAAAGCCATATGACAGGCTCAAAGTGCGTTAACGGTCACATAACAGACCAGACGACAACTAGCGTTTATGAATAAAAACTGTTAGCGGTCATGCGACAATCAGACGAAAATTGGAGCAATAACAACACAAGATATAACCAAAGTACTTTCCATAAAATAAAAGCTACTGGCTTGGCGGCCAACTACAAATGAAAACGATGGCGGCCAAATGAAAGGCTTTCA
Organism: Beta corolliflora; assembly: GCA_947648045.1. Lineage (NCBI taxonomy): Eukaryota > Viridiplantae > Streptophyta > Magnoliopsida > Caryophyllales > Amaranthaceae > Beta > Beta corolliflora. Next base: position 431,109 of record CANSZD010000525.1, on the reverse strand, counting down.
GTTGGAATCGTACTTATAAAATTAAGAAAAATTAGTGTTTACAAATGCCAACATGGGCCGAATAAAGTGTTAACCAAAATGTTTTAAAAAGATTACAAGCTATAAGCTATTGGAGGAACAGGAAGAGCTGAGAGAAGGCCGCCAAAAACTTCAAGAGGCAGGGACATCCCGGTTTGTCTGCTCCGCCAGATCCCGAGGGTCCGCATCAGCTATGGCGTCCTCATCGGCAAACTTCGGATCCCCCTCGAAAGGCGTGAGATGTTGGCCGGCATCATGAGCATCTTCAATCACATTCCAGTCAAATCCTGGAATAGTCTTGCATACACACCTCATGGCGGCCGCCCATCCGCCATCATATCTCTTATGAAGAGTCGCCACATACTCGTCAGATTGCTGAAACTCAGCAATAGCCTTGGCGGCCCCCCTAGTTTCGGCCTCGGTTGCAGCATCCAGCACAGCGATCTCCTTCTCTGAGTTGGCGGCCTCCAAAGCCTTGGTCAATGTATTAACATTGGCCTCGGTCTCCTCCAGTAATGCAGCTCGTGGCCTCAAGGTTTGCAGCTCGTCCTCAAGAGGTTGCAGGGCCGCGGTCTTGGCCGCCAGCTTCTCCTCCACATCCTTTAGCAAGTCCTGGCAAGTCTCCAGCGACTGCTTTTAGCTGTCCGCCAACTTCTGGTACTCAACGTACTGCTCGATCAGCTCAATAGCAGCATTATTGGCCTGCAAAGGGGAAAAGAGGACGTCAATACGAATACAAAAAACAAATGAATAATAATGAAACAAGTATGAAAACGTACCACAAAATGGTCATGAGCCAGCCTTGCAGCAGGAGTTACCAAGGACCTCGCCGACTGTCCCAACTAGCAATGCATGCCCTTCAGAATACGGTACGCCAGAATGCCACCGTTCTCGGGGATATCGGCATACAGCGACTCATCTTCCCTGACGTCCCAGTCAGGTTGATAAATCTTGCCGGGAACGATTGGCCGGCGAGCAAAGGAGGCCGACACTGCGTCACTTAGCGGCACCTCCTTCTTCTCGATCTACTCATGAAACCGAGAAAAGATGCTGGGAGACAGGTTGGATAAAAAGCTGGGCATAGTGATAAGCTCCCGGATCTTCTCACGGACGGAGGAGTAAGATCCAGACAACCAAGTTGCCCCGCTGTGGCGACCAGGCCCAGTGGTCGCGACCTCAGCATGATCCTGCCCCTCTGGAGGAGCGTCTACGTGCAAATCTTTCACCTGAACAATCTCGTTGGTGGGGGCAGAAGTTGCAGGATCCGCTAAAGCATGCCTCTTGTTAGCAACTGTGTTTGCCGCGGCTTGTTCGCAAGGCCGCCTCCTGTTTCCACCACCCCTGGCAACAGGCCGGGAGGTGGATGATCTGAGGGGGACGGCAGGGAATAGCTGGCCGCTAGTACTGGCATTAGCAGCAGTAGCACCCTGAACAGGGACGCGAGCATCAGTCACCCCACCGCGACCTCGGCGGATGTTTTGGGGACCATTATGGTTCCCTCCCCGACGGCCGTTTGTATTACCATGCATTGTCTCGTACTCGTAGTGAGGAGCAGGCGGTAAGTGGGTTAGCGGCCGCAGGTTCTCGTCAACGCCAAGTGCGTCGAGATCAAGATTGTCGAAGCCTGCAAACAAGCAAGAAACAGTCTATATATATATATATATATATATATATATATATATATATATATATATATATATATATATATATATATATATATATATATATATATATAATCATCAGACGGACCAGTCCGACAATAGCATTTACCATTGTCATGAGTAGGGCAGAGCAGCAGGACCGACAAGGGCTGGTTCCCGAGAATGTACTTGGAATGAGGAACCCAATGTTTGGGATCCTTAACCCTAGCTTTCTTCCCGTCCTCATAGGTGACTATGTAGTCCTCCGTGTCAAAAAAATCAAAAGCCGTTAACTCTTCCTCAGTTAACGGAACAGAAGGCAAATGCTCCATGCGAGGACGGGGCTCGGTGAAATGACGGCGCACGGGATAATCCTCGGGCACTTGCAGCCAAAAGAAGGCATCCTGCCAACCCTTCAAACTGGTCATTTTGGGCTGGACGGTCATTTTCTTGTCGGCTGTAGTTAAAGACCACCACCCTGCCTGCCTAGAAGATCCATTTTTCTTCAACCAATGGATATGGCAGAACAAGTTCAACGTCTCGGGAAACTCCAAAAAACGTACAGTCCAGATGTACGCAATCAAGTTCCGGACCGCTAAGGGAGTCAGTTGAGCAAGACATACGTTGAAAGCATTGAGGATCCTCACCAAAAATGAATCCAGAGGAAAGCGGAGGCCGAACTCAAAATGATGAGTATACACGGCCACATGGCCGGGAGGACACTCCGTCACAATAGCCCCCTCTGGCGGAACTACTAACCGATAACCTTCGGGGAAATCATACAAATCCCGTGCAACTCTAGGGTACGCAAGATCAATGGCGTCCTGACGCCACGACCCATCAATCTCGACACTGAGAGGACCGGCGCTGAAATCCGCAGGCAGCCAAAGAGCATCAGAGCCGGGTCCGATAACAACCTCCTCATCCATCTCATTGGAGTTGTCAACTCTCCTCTCAGCAGCATGGGAACTCTCCCCAATATTCGCGGCCATTGAATCAATCGCGGCCTCTGTAACGCGAACAACAGGACTGGCAGAAGCGGACCGACGCTGATAAACGGTCTCTTGACGAACCATAACGGTAGCAATGGAATCACTATCGTCACCTAAATCAATAATAGGAGGGTTAGGATCCGCAGATTCCTGTAAACGGTCGTAAAAGTTGGTCGCTACCTCAACCCCAGCATCCGCCAAGCTATCCAACCAGGCATGCTCTCTAAGAGGGGCTACATCAAGGCCGGGAACGGCATCGGCCGGAGGATGCCTAACGGACTGCCTAGCAAGAATTTGATGCCTAAGTTCCCTAAGCGTTTGCCTATCACCACTCTGACTAGCGGATAGATACCTCCTAGTCAGGCTATGCTCCTCAGGGGTAGCAGGGTCGTAAAGAAACGTCGACCTCAATTCTTTTTCTCTCTCGGCAGTAAGGGGTATGTCTGCTAACAACCTAGTCCTCCCCACAGGGCTTGAGCCGGAAGCAGGCTCACTATCCGCCAAGGGAGAAGCAGGTTCATTATCGGTCAAGGGGGAAGAAGGCTCGATATCGGCCAGGGGGGAAGAAGGTTCACTCTCAGTCATAAATGTGTCGCTAAAGGCGTTCTGGCTATCAAACTGGTCCGACATGATGAAAATACAAAAGAAACTTTAAGCTTGGAGAAGAAATGAGGAAATACCTGGAAAAGTAAAGTCGCCGGAGAAAAGTAAAGGCAAGGAGTAAAAGCTGCCGGAAAAAGTCGAGCGAAGTTCCCAAAGAGCGAAACGCTGTAGAAAAGCCCGAGCTTGAACGAAAAGACCACCGGAAATGCAGAACGAACACCGACGAAACTCAAACTTAAAATCCCAGAAAAAACCCAGAAAAACTTCGTCGAGAAATGACGAAATTCTTAGCACAATGAAACCGGAAAGTAAAAGCTAGGAAGTTTAGTAACTTTTCGGAGCAATTTGGGCAAGAAAAAGTCAGTTTTTGAGCAAACGAAGCTCTGGGTATGGAGGTTCGTCAGAGAGAAAATGAAGAAGGAAGAAGGAAAATAGGAGAATAAGGTAAAGAAATCTGAAAAGGACAACTGCCCATATAAGTACACGCGAAGCGAACGGCTGAGATTGAAAGACCTCTCAACTCCCTCTCTAGATTCATGCCAAGTGTCGAAACACAGCAAAACCCTAATAAAGTAATGGGCGGGATTTTCGGGAAAGTAATCATTAACTTTTTGAAAAAATTTCAACTCCCTACGACGACACGTGGCATCCAACGAATCAACTTCTCTGAAAAATTGAACACAACAATGACTCGCGTCCACCGACAACATCCTTAGCGGTCAAGACCCCAAATGATGCTGGGGGGCTAGTTGTATGGGTATAACCCAAGTATATTAGCGGATCTCTGGGATGAGTCCGCGAACATCATCGCGGTCGCAAACATTGTAAAGGTCGTCTACAGCTCTAACAAGTCAGTGTATCAACGTGGTCCGACAACGTTGGCGGTCGTCCAACAAGACAAAATAAGGGAATCTTCCCACCTGTCAAACGTATTCCGACCGTACACGTGTAAAAGGATTACGCACCCTGTCAGATGAATAGTACTTCTATAAATAGCCCAATGGTACTATTCTGCGGGGACACTCTCTCACACTCAGAACTCTTATCTCTCTCTCTACTTTCTCTCTCTAAATCCTATTTGGACACGTGCTGACTTGAGCGTCGGAGGGGGTTTCCTCGTATCCCCCCCGAGGGTAGTTCACGTTTGCTTCCTGTGCAGTTATTCACTAGCGGACGCCAACTCCAATCCTTGACGGACTCTCTTTAAGACCGTCAACCGTTTCTCAACCGAAACAGAAGGGTTTTGGGTTAAAATGAGTGAAGAATTTGGAGGGTGATAGAATTTTGAGAAATTAGAAATGGGGAACTGATAATAAAGTCAAAACCAAATACATAATCATAAATCAACGCTAATTGAACCAATTAGAAATGGGTTTAGATTGAAAATTATGAATCGACAATTCAAATAATTAATTCCTTCCTAAGTTAGCAAATCAACACCAAGTACTTTGGGAACTCCTTGAAGTTATGTGTATGCATGTAGATGTAAGAGATGAAAAAGCTAAAGAGAGAGGGAGATAGAAATTAATGGCAAAGTAAGATGAAATATTCTTCGTCACATAAAGTAGTAGAAATGTAGAAATAATGGTAATATTTAAAAACCTTATTCCATGTGTCCTCAAGTAGTCAAGTGACAATTGATGCATCATGAGCTTATGAGTTATGACAATATTAAGAAAAGGTTATTTTATAATTTATTTTTATTGCTCCTCTGTCCTCTCCATACAGTTTTCTTTTGTTTATGTATGTATTAAGAAAAAACACTTTTGTTTATTTTTCGTTTGTATGGCCATATGGGTTAGTTTATAATACTCTCTTCCTCTCTACAGGTTACTTTACACATTGAAGCTTAATGATACTTCATAATGCTAAACCATCTTTATCTGAATTGCTTCTATATGGTAGTCGGTAGAAGAAAAATGTCTAAAAACCGTTCAAAAGCTTTTTGTTCAAAATAATTTTTGGTTATACGCATTCAGCTAAAACAATAGTATATTTATTACAAAAGGTGTCATATATTTATAAAACAAGTAGTATATAAAAACCCAACGTATGATATGATTGTAGATATATTATCGGCAATGATGTTTTTGGTTTCTATATACTACTTTGTTAATTAATTTTTCAACTTCATTTTTACTACGATTACCACTTTTATATGATTTAACCAAAAAAATGTATAGCACTGTTTTGAGTTGGGCAAAACATCATTGTACATGAAATGTCCCAACTATTAAGTTATGGTTAGATTGTAATGTCAATGATATTTATCTCTTAGCTTGACAGCCTGGAACAAACCTAGGCCTTACCGCCCTTTGAGTAAATTATCTCTTGATGTTTATGGGTAAAATTTTCTGCGCAATCAAAGAGTAGAATCAGTGCATAATTTGGTTAACAAATTTTCCAATTTACAGCTACTTGCTTGATCGGGTAAAGTTTCATAATGCATATAAATCCCTAGGCATCTTACAAAGAACTGATACTTTGACCTTCAAATTATTCTTATATAATCTTTGTCCAACTTTTGTAAATCTCCCAAACCCCTACTCCAAGTTGCAACTCCACATTAAATCCAAAAAGATATAGAATGGCGCAAAAGATGAATGATAAAACTTGCTTCGATGAAATATTTGATTGGTTTTCTGTCCGGACCGTTTGAAGATTTACCATGTTTGCAGAGTTGTTTCTTCAGAGAGTACGTATTTTCTTCTACTAATAAAAGTTTGAGACCACCAAAAGAAACACTATGATATGAAGTCTATTGTTTATGTTCATAATTACCTTCACGCAAGCCGCAAGGTCACACTGATGAAAATTATAACTTTTTATAATTGGTGCAGTTGACATTTAACAAATTTTTTTCATTATAAAGAACTACAGCTTATATTTTGTGATGGAATAGTTTGAATCATCCTTTTTCAGATAATTTATTCACTCATATATTTTTGTCCTTTTTCGGATAATTTTTTAATTGCATTTCAATTTTGTACTATTGTTATTCTTTCGAATTATTTTCATTTTATATTTTGTCAATTACTTTCACTAGAATATCTTGCACACTTTAAGAAAATAATATTTCTAATTTTGTAAATAAGATTTTTGCGACGATAGGAAAGAAAAGAAAAAGTATTAAGCAATATGCACACGTTAAAAATATCATATTTCCTATTTTCGTGATAAAAACAAACCTTGGCTCTTTTTTAATAAAACAGATAAATTTTAAATAGATTTATTTAGAAACAATATAGTAAAATCTTACAATTAAGCATTTTATTATGGTTAAATAAGTAAGATAACCCCTCAAAAAAAAAAGTAAGATAAAATTTACCAAGCTCTATGCCAATTATGTTCATGCTCGCTATATATTTTTTTACTTCTGTAATAATCAAAATCATGTAAAACAAAAATTAGGTTAAAAAAACAATCAGGATATATATCCGGAAATTTCAAAACTATGATATGAATTATGAAGTCTATTGAAGATCCGGATGTATAGGGGGAGGAAAATAACGGAGAATAGATAACTTATTCCACTTTCATTATAATTGATCACATTTTATAAATATAATATATTATTGTGTCAACATTTTCACTATCCACTCATAATTTTGAAAATCGTGATTTTGGTCGAAATGGATGTTAATAATGACTATTGAAATTTATTAAATTTTTACGCAACCATTAAATAAAGTATGCATTTAATAATTTTTTTGAATTAGAATATACTTAATCACTAGAGGAAAAAAGCCCAAGGGCTGCGGTCAAAAGGGGCCCGAGGGCTGCGTTTTTTGACCGCAGCCATTAGACTAGCAGCCCTTGGCATTTAGGAAGGGCTGCGGTTTTTAACCGCAGCCCTTAAAGCGTTAAGGGCTGCGGTCAAGGCAAAAACCGCAGCCCTTGTGACCCAAAAAAAATAAAAAATGAAATTTTTTTTTTTTGCATTTTTTTGTCCTAATTGTTCCCAAACAGTTATATATATATATTAGTATCATAAATTATGTTTTTTTACACAAATATAGAGAAAACAATAACTGAATTACATTAGTTCGAGGCTGCCCTCGAGTGTTCGAATTGCAATATATGAGCAGGATCACAAACACAAACTAGCATTACAACAAATCCACCAAGACTAGCATCCGGATCCCTCGAAAGCAACTTCTCTGGAGATGATAGAACCTGGCAAATAAAACCACAATCGCTATAATTTGGAGGTGAACACGGGGGTGTAGCGGGGGGGCGGCGGGGGAGCGAGAGGGCGGCGGGGGTGTGTAGCGGGGGGCGACGGGGGTGTGTAGCGGGGGGCAGCAGGAGGTCTTGGGGTGGGGGGTCTTTGCTAGGCGCTTTTGGGGGGGGGGTGTAGCGAAGTCTTTGGGTGGGGTGGGGGTGTAGCGGGGGGGGCGAGGGGGTGCTTGGGGTGGGGGAGCTCTTTGGGCGATTGGGAGGGGAGGCTTTGGGCGGTTGGGGGAGCTATTGGGCGGTTGGGGGGGGGGGTGTAGCGGGGCGGGGCGAGGCGGCGTAGGGGCATGCAGGGGGGTGTTGGGCTGGGGTCGGGGTGTAGCAAGGGTTATAAACATTCAACCTATAAAGTAATAGGCAAAAGAAGAAAAAAATAATGACGATTACTGAAGAATGATGGAGAAATGTAATGTGTAAAAAATATATCAATATGCAGCTAATCTTTTTTTCTTGAAAGCTAATTTTTGAGCACAGATTCAAGCCATACCCAATTTTCAAGCCATACCCAATTTTTGAGCACAGATTCAAGCCATACCCAATTTTGAGCACAGGTGAGCTGCTGCAAGGCTCACGATCCGCGTTCGATAATCCATAGGAGTATGGATCAGTTAATGCCTAACAAACACAAAGAACACTGTCTGTGTTGTCATACTTGTGCAAAAGTATTCAGACAAGAATCATAACTCATATGCTTGATTTATGCTACAAAAAAAAACCCTCAAGGATGCAATTCATATACCAAGAAGACAAGTAGGTATAGGATGTGCACTGAATGTCTTTAAATGAAACTGACATGACCGATTAACTTGATGATGGTCTACAAGTGTTACGAGATTCTTTGTAGTGGTCACATTGAAGAGAAGATTAATATTTTTTAATTTTTGAGAGGATGTTTGAAGAGAAGATTATCCACGGAAAAGGCCGGGCTCATTGAAGGGACCAATGCCAGCAACATTTACTGAAGACATGCATGACAGTAAAATGCAAATACAAATTTACAAGCATGTCATATTCTTCAAACCTAAATCAAAAAATAAATTGAAGTTTCTACTGTATACATCGATGTTTAGTTTGATGCTAACGAACCTTAATTTTTCATAACAAAATAATTCACCGTAAAAAGCAAACAGATTATATACAAAGAGGTAAAAACACAACAATACATATTAGGCTAAGAAATCCCACAAAATCAATTAAAGCCCTAAAAACAACAATTCCATATATTTAGCCATAGATCAATCAATTATAGCCCTAAAAACAACCACTTAATACATATTAGGCTGAGAAATCCCACAAAATCAATAACTAACTAGATTCACCAATTCAATCAAACCAGCACCATGATCCCAAAGGGGCTACAATGCCCATACTAATTCCTCGAACAATCATCTTCAACTAAGGGGGAAAGGGGGATAAATAAGGTTCATCCTCGAACAATCAACTTCGGGGTAAAAGGATTCTAATTTCTAAAACATAACTCGAAAAAAAGAGCACAAAAAAAGAGTTAGAATAAGACATACCTTTTCTCATACTCCAGAGATACATTACAAGTCAATATGTAACAATTGTCTCCTCTTCGCTTCATATACAGGGTCCCTCCACAGATACATAAATCAATATATCGATTTCCAACTCAAGTATATGGAGTACCATATTCCGAGATAAAATCGAAGTTTTCTTTATATTTTAGTTAACGAGATAAATTGATAAACACAAAAATCAAAAATCTAACATTGTTCGAGAAGGATACAATGAAACTGCCATAAGAAGATAAACCACTTTAAGCCTAACATTTAAAGATTGTTTGTATTCTTTTTGTCACAAAAGGGAAGAAGAGAGCGGAAAAGAAAGAAAGTGACTTCTGCAAAGTTCAGTTTAACTGAAGGAAGGGATGGATTAAAATTTATGAAGAGTAACACATGCTTAAGACGTAGTAGAAAGCTTCATTACTATGGACATTGGTATTACCAAATCACATTTTGTTACAAAATTATTCTAAAAAAATTACAATTGTGAAACATGCTATAAGGATATGAACATTCATGGAAACAAATTGATCAAATAGTACCACCCAACATATTTGGACTACTCACTACTTATATCAGTACATGACACGCATAGCAAAAACAACCAAGATCGTCCTACAATACTTCAAATATTATAAGCATAATGCAGCAACATGATCCACAATAGACAAACATAATGTACTATAAGGCAACATAATTCTAGTACTACTAAGAATTTAGCTCACCTCATTCGACCAGCTAAGTAAAGATTGCTTAACTTTTTCCATAACCATAGTCTTTCCAGTCCCAGGGCATCCACACACATACAAGCTCCCTGGTTTCCGTCTTTCGACATTCGTCTTGCAAAACTCTAGAACCTTATTTGATTCTTCTTCCCTACAAACCACGCCAGACGGTGTTGTCGAGACGTGCAAAGGCTCTTTTACAACTCTCATTTGCTCAGAATCTATCCATTAATCAATAAGGTTCAACAAAATTAGCACTTTCCATCCAACAATTCACCAAAAGCTAACATGCCTATGTCTCATTAGTGAATATAGTTAAGAGCTTGTTTACTGCAACAATATTGTAATGTAACACCCCGACTCATAAAAATTGTTACCAAATACACATCTAGGACCAACAACTCTTAGTATACTGTAGGTATTGTACTTTGTATTCATAGCTCTTAGTTGAATGGATGTTATAAAGGCTAATTCCTTTATATTATGTCAACATAATAAATTCTTCATCACCTAATATCCTCTTTCTTCTTTAAAGCGTCAATAGATTCAACCCTTCATCCCTCTGTTACGAAAATCCACGTAAAACTTGTCCCCTGAGACCTCCCGTTTCCCTAACAACGAGATATGGACAGGAAATTGCGAAATTGAAATGGACACAAGCTCTAACAGCAGAATTATACAAGAATTTTGAAATACCAATTGAAATAGTCGAAAATCGAAAATTTGGAAATGAGGAGTGCGAAGAGGAGCAAACTTACTCTACAAAATTAGCAACTTTAGATCCACAAACAACTAAAAAAAATCAAAAACTGACATAAAAAGTCAGCAAAACTAACTCAAACTAAGTAAATGCATGAAAATCAGCCAACAACAAGAAAACGCAAAACAATCAAAATTTGAGCGAGAAGGCATCGAAAAGCAATCAATCGAACGAAAACTACAAGAAAATAGAAAACTTGCAATGAATTTAACACATATTAGAAGTGATTTACTGGTTCGGCGACCCTCTTTCTCGATGGATTGTCAATTAAACCAAAAATATCCGAACAATACATCCCAAATAGTAATCAAAGTGCATTATAAGCAAAACTCTAAGTGACCTCCACCGATTATTGACCATGAGGTCACTAGTTAACAAATTGATTTGACAAAATATTTCCTTTATAATACTACTTACTGCAACTTGAAAAATTCAATTCTTTATTTCAAAATTATTAAAAAACGCAGAGCTTCATGTTGTGCTACCAGATTCTGTTCTCTCTCCCTCCTCCAAAATAAAGGCAAGTATTAAATTAACCCTTTGGCTCTCTTAACCATTCAATAGCATCAAATCATGATCGAAGCTTGTTATTGAATCATATCTTCTCATTGCTCTACACTAATAAAGAATGAAATACCAAATTTCAGCATTGGAAATTCAAAATCCTAATTTCAGCAGGTAAACCCTAATTTTGCGCAGGTAAACTGAAGAATTATCTTAAAAATCGAACCTTCCATCTGTGTCTAAACCCTAATTCAGATTCAGTGGTCATACCTTTGTAAATTCATGGCTTTCAAGCCAACATACAACCACGACAGCAGTACTGGTCGCGCAACAAAACCGAAAGAAGGAGAAGGAGAAGGAGAGAGAAGGAGAGGAGGAGGATGCGGGGTGAGAGAAACAGACGGCAACACAGGTAGAGGAGGATGAGGTGAGTGAAAGTGGGGAGTGGAGGGATCTGTGGTGGGAAAGAGGTGCGGCAGAGAGAAGAGCGAGTGATAGGGTTAGTCCTTTCGCTGTTTGAAGAGGGAGGAACGATAATGTGTGGAGGGAAGTGAAATTAATGAGCACGGTTTGTTTTGGCCTTTTGGGGGTTAAAAAATAAAAAAAGGGCTGCGGTTGAGTGGTAAACCGCAGCCCTTCCTTTAAGGGGGTCGGTCGGGCCGTAATCGAGACCCTTTGTCTAACCAAGGTCTGCGGTTTTGGGCCTGACCGCAGCCCTTAACGGAAGGGCTGCGGTTTTCAACACAAGCGCAGCCCTTTTAAAGCAGCAAATGACAATTTTTCCTCTAGTGAATAAACAAAACACTTCCAATGCAATTTGCACGGGTCCAGGTGGCCATATAAAGAGTTACCAACAAAAGGGGTATGAAAATTTTAATATGTGATACAGATAGCGAGATCTTGCGTGTTACCACTAATGTCGTGTACAAGGAAGTATTTCGGAATGTATATTCAATACTCATAATTATTGTTAGTAAATTGATCTTCTTTTTACATGAATTGCACCATTACATCATTTTAAATTATTTATTATTTGATTTGATGAAAAAATCTATTAAAACATATCTACATTTAACTTCCCGTGCATTTTTACACGGGTCAAAACCTAGACGATTATAGAATGTTATGAAATAGTGTTCAATTTATTCATCAGATTTTTCAGTGGCAATTTCTTTTTTGATGGAAAGTGACAATGTTAAACATTATCATATGTTTATAAAATATCAAGTTATGGAATGGAGTAAGCAGCATTTTAAAAAAAAAAAAGAAAAAAGAAAATTGGCCACAACAGCATCAACTACAGGTTGGGTGCAGAGAACAACACGAACTTCAGATTTTTCAGTGGCAATTTCTTTTTTGATGGAAAGTGACAATGTTAAACATTATCATATGTTTATAAAATATCAAGTTACGAAATAAGCAACATGTTTAAAAAAAAAAAAATTGGCCGCAACAACACCAACTACAGGTTAATTGGGTGCAGTAAACAACACGAACTTAAGTGGGTGTAAAGGACAGGACCAACTATTGATTGGGGTGCAAATCATAGCATAAATGAGACGAGACTTAGATAATGTGTAAGCATTTTCGTGTTATTTATGCTATGTTCTACACCTTCAAGTAATAGTTGGTACTGTCCTCTACACCCGATAAAAGTCATGTTGTTCTCTGCACATGACCTATAGTTGGTGTTGTTGCGGCCAATTTTCCCAAAAAAATAATAATTTCAAATCTATAACTGGAGAATTTAATGAATACAAAGTGAAAAATCACATAATTTAAGATGACTAAAATCATGATGAAGACTAGAGTTTTTATAAATTTGCAGGTGAGAGGTGGCCTGGTGCAATGCAGTGGTGGTGCAAAACAACAAGAGAGAGGGGGTGAGTAGGACTACGAAAAGTAGGAGAATAAGTGGTTGCATGATTGAGTCCCAATAATGGAGCGAATTGTGATTTTATCTGATCATCAAAGTGAAACAATGGGCAGAGTTTTTCAGTTTACTTTTGTTTTTTTTAGAAATGGTTAGTTACGTGTTGCACCATAATATGAACACATCAGTCATGGAATGTACGGGTTATAAGCCAATTTTAATATTAACTAATAAATAATATGATTATAAAGACTTTAAATCACGAGCTAATATTACACCATTATTTTAGGAGAAACAACCTAAAATCATAAATTTATAAGCAAAAAAATTCCCGTGCATTTTGCACGTGTCAAAACCTAGTTTGTATATAATAGAATAAACAGTATAAATAATTCTCAAACTCGTAGTATATTGTAATTAGTTTTTTACACCTATATAATTTGAATAATACTAATTTATTTTTTTAGCAAAAATCTATTTTTTTAGCAAAAATCTATTTTTTTAGCAAAAATCTATTTTTTATAAGAGTTATTTTGCTAAAAATACCTAAGTTTATGGTGTTGGCTATGTACATGCAGGTCACGTGAATATCTGTTTCCTATTTCTTCTTCTTATCTGTGGTATTGTAAAAAACTCCTATTTTACCAACTCTACGCCACTCTCCAGACGAGAACTCATGGATTTTGATCCATCTAACCTGCACCCATTTCTCTCATTCCTTGATATATTTTTCTAACATATACAACAAAGCATAGGTTAATACCATCAAAATTCCTATATAAGATATAATTATACAAAATATTTTCATTTTAAAATCCAATCAAACTAAAAAATCTTATATAATTCTCTCTATTATCAGTATATATCATTATTTATTATCCTCAATTAGAATCTTGGTGTATATATAGTATTTTTTAGAGATGGCCAACAGTGCGGGTCAATCCAGTCCAACCTACCTCGTGGGTCGTGTGGGTCGAGCCCGCAAAAAGCCCGGTCCAGCCCGCCTCGAACAGTGAAATTGGTGGGTGTATCGTGGGCAAGATTTTTTGAGCCCAACCCACGAAAGCCTGCTACTAAATCGCCCAGCCCGGTCCACGAACTGGTCCAGCCCGACCCAAATAATTATTCAACAAAATTGTGTATATTTTAATCAAATTGTAAATATTTTAATCAAATTACATATATTATAATTAAATGAAATTCAAAAAATAATGAAATTATTCATTAATATTAATAATTATACTTCCTCCGTTCTGTTTTAAATGAAACGTTTGCTTTTTCACGCAACCCAACACGCTTCTTTTATCATTAATATCTTTAGTTGTGCATACGTAAAAAATATAAAAAAGTTATAATTTGATAGTATGCATCGAGACGAATCTAACAAGATCCCACTTGACTATATTTTTCTTTATATAATGGTGATAAATTGGAGTCAAAATTGATCAATGAATAGTGTGATTTCACCCAATGTTTCATTTAAAACAGGACGGAGGAAGTATATCTCTATTATATAAGTGAAGGGGGGAGGAAGATGGTGTCCTCTCACGAAAAGTCTAATATACCCTTAATGAATTTAAATTGCCATATATATTAAATAATATTTTCTTCCTCTTACTTGCCATATATATTGAACACGTTAACAATGGAATTGAATTTAAAATTTCAATTAAATATTAAATTAAGAAGAATGATTTTCTCTTCTTACATATGTGTGAAAAACTCTGATAAAAATTAAATCTACAATATAACTTAATTGATACATCAGAAGAAAAAAAACTTGAATTTCATATTAATAATTATACTAATAATATTTTAAGACCTAAATGTTGATTATTATTCGGTAATCTCTATTATATAAATCAAACTCTTCCATTTTATTAATATTCAACGATTAAACCTGATACACAAATTGTTCTACTTTATTTGAGCATAAGCTTTCTTCTACTTTATATTCCCTTCTCTCAATACTATATTTGAATAATGATGAACGAATAACTAAAAAAACCAACGAAACATTGACTTAAGAAAAACATATTTAAAAAATTATAAGAATGTTTGTTCGAATCAAACTTTTTTGTAACACTGATGAATAACACTGAGAAAAAAAAACACTTTAATATTACACGCACGCATAGCGTGCAAAAAATGCTAGTACTAATATATTAAAAGGCGTTCCTAAACATGGAACGGTGCCACGTGGCGCTCTCCCTAAGGACATTTTACTGTATAGGGTTCGACCCCGTGACTTCAAGTTCATATATACTTAAGTCTTAACCACTAGACCAAATGATATTTAGTGTTATCATTTTAAAGTATAATATTAATAATTGAAAATTTTCCTTACCCGGGGCATAGCCCGGGCCTAATAACTAGTATATATTAATGAAACAAAGGTTTTATGTAACAATAATGAAAATTTTCAATAATTTTGAAAAAAATAAAAAAAATTCTCATGCCGGCCCGCCAGCCCGGTCCAGCCCGCTAGGCCCATGAACCGACAGAACTGCTTCCCGAACCGTGAAAATCGGTAACAGACCGGTGTGGGCTAAGATTTTTCAGCCCGTAGACCAGCCCGTCCAAACCGTGAATTTCACGGTCCAGTCCAGGGCCGTGAAATCTCAGCCCGACCCGCTAGGGCCCACGGACTGGCCCACCCAGCCCGCACCAGTGACCATCTCTAGTATTTTTTAATAATATCTTAAAATTCTTAACATATGCCTTGTGGCATAGGTTAGAAAAGTCCATATAACAAATACTTAAGTAAGTGGCATGAAATTTGATAAAATAAAACTTGTTGATAGTCAATCTCATGATTAAATTATTAGAATCTCTATTAATGGCACGATATTATGGCAATATATACACCATTTAGAATTTTCAGCAATATATGGCAATTCGTTACTGAACTAATGATTTTCAGCGATATTGTTTTGGAAAACCGTATCTTTTTTCTATCATATACTCCATATTTATCGAAGGGAGGAGATCAACTCAATTTATTACTATAGTGATATTTCAATCTAAGAAAATCTTCACCTTCCAAAATCACCAAATAGCATGGCTATAAGTACCATGGTAATTGAGTCCATGATGTACTCACTAATACTCTCATTCACCAGTCATTAGTCAATTAACTAATAGCAATGGAGGCTAAATCTGCATGTACCATTCTGTCCGTTATCGTATTGTTCTCTCTCCTAGTCATGGCAAACTGTAAGTTATGCAATCAAATTTGTGTTTTTTTATCTGTATATGTGTGTATTTGGAACTTTATAGTTTGTAAACGTACATAAGGTGTACTATAGTATATTCGGTGATTTCATAATTAGTTTATTCAGTCCTGTCAAAAAAAAAAATAGTTTATTCAGCTTTTAACTCAACATATAAAAAATTCAATCATAATGATAATAATTACTCTTAATTCTCAAATAACTGTCATGTTTGACGATGTAGGTGAAACTTATAAAGCATTGCCTTTAAATTCTCGCTAATATAAATGTCAAAATATTTACAACGATTTAGCTATAATTAGATATTTTTCAATGTACAATTTCAATATGTCAGAATTTGATCATCTTTTATGTAATTAGAAATATTATGGTTAAAATTGTGTATTTAATCCATAAAGGTAATAGAAATAAATTATTTAATAGCAAAATGAGTCTTCATATGGCTTTAAAATTTCCCATAAAAGTACATATATCTATTATTTATGTCAAAATACCTAAAAAAAGTTTCTTTCCTCTATGTATATATGTGTGTAGGTGATGTTTATGAAGGAAAAAATTATGAAAGATTGAAGACAAAAGAGCAAAGCAAGGAAAGGTGGAATGGTGTAGTAAATAGAGTTGGAACAATGAAGATGGGCAAGAAAATAGTTATACCACGTTGCGATCCTGATAAGTGCGTTGGAAATGTCGATTGCTTTTGTTGCGTGGTACTTCATAAATGTTATACAACTCAAGCAGGTTGCGACCAAATGTGTCCAAAATGAAGATTTCGGGGAAAAAAACTACTTTGATCCTTCCTAGTATAGAATTATTAGGAATATTACGGATAATAAAGATATGATAATAAGAATAGAACTTAATTGCTCCAACTTCTACAAACTAGTTTCATTTTTAAATTCATCATGTCTAGTAGGATCAGAGTATGTTAATTATGAATTTATAATAAATAAATTAATTTTTATGCAGCAAAGACTATACTACATTTTTTTTTGAGGGGAAAGACTATACTACATGATTCATTTACTGTTTGAAAGAATATTTTTTATTAAGAAAAAAATATATATTACTCCTTTTATATTAGAATCTTAGAATAAAATTAATTCATTATATTCAGTGGCGGAACTAGCCTTTGTCATGGTGGGTCACGTGACCCACCATTCCCCGAAAAAAAAAATCAAAATCAGCCATTTTTGTTTCTTCTTCCTCTGGGTTGTTGGGCACGGCAGTCGGCAGCATTCCTTTGATTCCATTAATTCCAGAATGCAGAAGCTTGACATGTTTTTCTCGACTTTTGTGGGTTAATTTGTGATAGGTTGATAGTGCTAGAAAACATGGGATTCTTCTAGAAGAAGTTTAAGTGATCACATATCTCAACCTTTAATTTCCATTAAAAATCTTACATTTCCTCCGATGGCAGATTCTTAATGGATAGTGAGTTATTTGCTTTTCCTTTTTTTTGGTAATTAATTCCATATTTTTTGCAAATTTATTAATTACTGTAATAGAAAGTTTATATCTTATATAGTTATGTGTTCATTCTTTTGATTCAAATCTTCCAACATAACTCCGTCGTCGGAGTTCATATGGCTCATGTTTTAGGAATTAAGTTTAATTCAATTAACCTAGAAAGGATAGCTCATGTGGTTTTTTTTCCGGACTGTTCTATGATATTTTTGGTGTATAGCATTATTTATTTAGGCTCTATTTCGATTCCGAAATTGAAAGTTTTAAGGTTTATAATTTTGCTTTAATTGATTGTTGTTATATCTAATTTGCTATCTTTATTTTCCATTTTGATGTTGTTATTTGCATTGAATTAAGATTGTGGGTAATTGGTGAATGCTGACTAAGATTGATCGAGTTGCTAGTTAAGCATTGGATTGGCTTTGAAGTTGTGATTGATTGTATTTAGGTACATATGCTAAAACCTTCTTATAGGTCTTTTTAGAATTGGACCTATTATGAGAAGTTTTTGTAGTGGCCATAATTAGTAATTTAGTATATAATTTGATATAAAAATTGATTGATATGTTTGACAAAATTGGAAATAGAAGTTTCTCCAAATCTTTAGTTGTTTGAGTTGTATTATTACTCATTGTAATTTTGTAAGAGTATAAGTGTAAGGGCTTTTATAAGCCAAAGTCAGAGTCAAAAGGGACGTGTTCATTTAAGTGGCCCATTAGCGACCTATTTATTCTTGGACTCAACCTTGACCCTTCCATTTAGCCCCAACCCTGGCTTGACCCGCTAATGATTTCAAGTGACCCGCTAATGATTTCAAGTGACCCGCTAATGACCCGAACCGACGTCCCCGATCCGTCCAATAACATGGTCTAGTAGTGACCCACCATTCATAAATTCTTGGATCCGCCACTGATTATATTGAGTCATATGACATTTACAAGAGAAATTTGAATCTAATCGATGCATAACAAAATGAAAAAAATAAGGGAAATTCTACATGGTGGCCTCCAACTTTCAATATTTCTATATGGTGGCAAGGCAAAAAAAATATTATATAAAGTAACTCCCAACTTTGACAAATTCCACCTAATGACCTTATTTCATTAATTGGTGGCAAAACATAGGAGTGTGTAAGTATTTTTTGATTGGGATATGAAACCCGTAAAACATCCACACACGAGCCAGATCCTTACGCAATAGAGGTTGGTAATGCAGCTGAAATACCCCCTCCCCTGGGTATGAGGAGAGAATGAGAGATGGATACTGAATGTTCATGATATTGATACTCGAGGTGCGGTAGATAGGTTGGATTGTACTGTGTGCAAGTGCAAACTCTACAATGTTACTATAATGAACATGGTAGACCCTTAAGGCCAGATTATGAAGGAGGATTGCTATGATCAGACACAATGTAGAATGAAGGAAGTTTTTTGCACATTCACCGAGGAAGTTGTACCTGAGGTACACTGTCATGTGGTTTGATTGGGTTGAATCACTTCTCCCTGTTAGAATTTGTATCTTTGATGTTACTGATGCAGTCATGGGAGAGGAGGTGGAGGAGGATAGCATGGACAGCAGGGGAGTGGTGGAGCTGGAAGGAGTTGACACAGAGTTGGAGGGTGGCAAGTGGCAACGGAGGAGGGTCGAATTTTGGGGTGGTGCGGAATGGGTAGACCCACTGCCATTCGTTCGATGGTCTGAGTGGCGGTGCAAGAGCGTGGATTGGGGTTCACGGAGAGAGAGGGGATGAGGGAGGAGAAAGAAAGATTTAGGTTTAATTAGTTAATCATCAATTAATGAAATAAGGTCACTAGGTAGAATTTGTCAAAGTTGGGAGTCACTTTGTATAATATTTTTTTTGCCCTGCCACCATATTAAAAAAATTAAAAATTGGAGGCCACCATGTAGAATTTCTCAAAAAATAATTGTTTCCTTCATAAGAACTACAATCATTGAGTATGCACTGGTGGACATCTCTCGCACATATCATCGAAGTAGCAACAAAGACTAGTAGTAGATTTGCATGTGCCATTCTTTTCCGTTCTCATCTTGTTTTCTCCCTTGGTCATGGCAAACTGTACTTCTTTGAGGATGAAGGGTTCATTTAGTCTCTATGACTACGACCATATACATAAAATTAGTTTACAATAAAAAAAGTGGCCCATTTCGGGCCAAAGTCTCGGGCCGGGCCTAGCCACGGGCCATAAATTCCACGCCATAACCCGCAAATCCGTGTCGGGGGTTTTCAGGCCTTTTTCGGATCGGGCCAAAATTTAGACTAGTTTTGCATATTTAAGTTTCCTGTGGCACGGATTTTTTGCCCAAAAAATCGGGCCAACCCGGGCACAACCGCGGGCCGAAAAATCGTGCCCAAAACCCGCCCATTTTCGGACCGGACCCATGTTGAACACCTCTGGTTTACATTTTAGAAAGTTTTTCACCAAATATATGCGTAGGTAATGCTTATTACTGTGTTAATAATGCGAGATTGAAGCCAAAAGAGTAAAGCAATGAAGGTGAAACAATGCAGAAAACATAGTCGCAATGATGAAAATGGGCAGGAAAATATATATACCATATTGCGAGCAACTAAAGAAGCTTGAAGATCTCTTGAGGAAAATTAATTACTCTACTCTAATCCTTCTAGTATAGTTAAACTGAGTGGCTCCATATTCAACAAACTAATTTAATTAAATTCATGATTACTAGTAGGAGTATATGTTATTGTGGCTTTAAGATAGATGAAGTTCCATTCAACACTATTCTTCTTTATGGTGTTTTGGACCTAAAGATGTTTTGTTGCGGTTTGTTTATCTGAACTTTTGATAAATCAAACCAAACCGCAAAGAACATTGTCTATAAATCAAACCAAATCGCGATTTTGAAACCGCAACCAAGGCAAGCCACAAAAACAACAACTTGATTTGAAATTTACCATAATTTAGACCGCATACTAAACCATTACCATGTTAAATTTAAAAAGGAGGGTCAACCACTTGTAAGCTCAAGAAAGTTTTTATCCCAAAAGGCAATTGGCGATAAAAAGAGTAACTCTATTAGCTTATCAAGTAGCCATCTTCTCTCGTCTTTTCCGATATGAAACAATTCACATGTATACACATAAAATTTGAACCTGTGCAATATCGACTGTACTTGAACACCATCATTTATACAGTTGCTTCCATTATGGCAACAATGGCCGCAGTTTATAACCCATGATTCTTACAATAGGCTATATTATGGACTTTGTCCTCAAGGGCATTGCAGATATGGGACTTCAGATATGATCATTGTCTTTAAAGCCTATGACTTGGTGTTTTACATGCAAGAATAAGCTTCAACTCTCAAGCATCAAAGTATGAAACATTTGGCTTGAAAGTTGGAATCGACGCACCAGGTTTATGGGATCTCCTATATGCAGATCTGCACTCTGCAACCTCAAAAAAAAAAGAAAATCAGACAATTACATTATACTTCGAATTTACAGGGAAACTGCAAGTCTGTTAGATGCAGCACACTATGAAGTGAAAGACAACACTCAGGCTATGGCAGAAACATTGAATCTTAACAATTATTAATTGCAAGGGCGAAAAACTTAAACAGAATGTTAAGTTCTATGTATCTGCTCGAGGCAAATAAGAAGTCCCTACATGAAGAAGGATCAAGATCCTTAATACTTCATTCTCTTTTACTTGCAACACTTCCATTTTATGGCAATATCAAATTACTTGCGACACTAATATTTTTGGCATTGAGTTCTCTCTCTCCTCATCACATGGGTCTCATCTCCTCTCCTTGGCTCTTTTGCCTCCCCCACATGTTGCAAGTAAAAGTGAATAGAGGAAGTAGATTATATGTGTTTGTGAGAGGGGATAGATAATATTAAAGATACTACTCCCTCCGTTTCTTTTTGTTCTTCCTGTTTAGAATCTTGACACTATTCACAATTAGAGATAATCTTCTAAATTATTTTCAACATATGATAAAAAAATATAGTCATGTGTGGTCTTGTTTGATTCATCTCAATGAGTACTTTATTAATATTTAATCATTATAATTTTTACAAATACACAATGAAAAATATTTAAGATCAAAGACGAACATTGGCAAACGTGAAAGTCAAAATAGGAAGAACAAAAAGAAACAAATGGAGTAATAGTCAAGAGTGTAAGGATATTGTGAAAGTCAAAACTTTGTAAACTAAAGTATGAGAGATAATATTTTAGCATTTTCAAAACACTACCTCGATGTATAAAAGTTATCTTAGAGCACTACTTTATCAAGCACAGCATTTCACCTTAAAATAAGTTTTGTGTTTGTCAAACCACTAAATGCTACTTGCCTACTTGTATATCTGCTGTTGAGTACACCCTCAACACCCTTAATAATTTCTACTCCCTCCATTCCATATTAGTTTGAACATTTTCCTTTTCCATCATCCCACATTTGTTAAACACTTTTTATTTGGAAACGAACCCAGTATTCTTCTATTACTTGTTACATACACACTTTTACCCACAGTTCATACTTTTCCATCGCCACTCACTTTCTATCAATATTAAATGCCCCGCGAACTCTCATCGCATCGCATCTAATTCATTGAAATAACAATTGATAAGCTAGCAAACACTTATCCCCCAAAACTCTTTGTCCAAATAAGTGTTCAAACTAATGTGGGATGGAAAGAGTATATATTTCTTTTGGTAATAGAAGCTCTCTCCATCTACGGAAGGCCTTCTTTACAATCTCTCATAGTTAGACTATGAGAGATCATTAGACCCCCTAGGAAAAGGTTGTATGAAGAGACAAATGTTCGTCAAATAAATGCATTTTTACTTAGGCTCTGTTCTTTTGGAATGAAATAAACTGAACTGAATTTGTCTGAACAGAAATGAATGAAAATTGTGAGACGAAACTAAATGAACTGAAGTGAATTTGTCTTAACTGAACTGAATTTTCATTAATTCAATCCAAAAGAACAGGTTCAGAGTATGGTCTAGACCACACCAAACCGCAACCCAAACCGTTTTTTCGCGGTTTGGGTTGATTTGCAGTTTCAAAATTGTGGATTGATTTGTGATTTCAAGCAAATCGCGATTTGCGGTTTAGGTTAGGTTTGAATCTTTGTAACAACTAATCGCACCATGAACCGTAAAACTATTTAGATGAATTTTTAATATTTTACATTGGACATTTGGAGTCTTATATCTGATTATCTAGTTCTACGAAAACTATCAACTATGTATTGGGTTTTCAACAACTTTGTACTGCATATTTTAGTCTTTTATGAGTTACTTTTCCAACAATTTGCAGCTAATTAACTATTTTCCAACAAGTTTGCAAAACTTTACCAAAGTCTACAAATATAGAAAACCGCACCGCACCAAACGGTCGACAAATGTAAGAAAATAGTTACAAAACTCATATCGCGGATGAAAAATTGGTTAAACTGTACTGCAACAAACCGTTTCACGTGGTGCGGTTTGGGTTGGTTTGGGTAAAAGTGTGGCGCGGTTTAGTTTGGGAAAATCTCAAACCGCCTATTTGCAGTTTGGTTTGGGTTATATCCTAAACCACATCACTCCAACCCACGAACAGTCCTACTTTTATTATAGGTGTTGTGTAACTTTTAACCAAAGAGCTTATTCCTCAATTGAGACACGAAAGCCCTCAATTCTAACCATTCATCGTAAATTCTCTAACAAGTAGAGCTCATGACAGCAAAACAGGGAAGTCCATTGCCACCCTTCCACAGGGTGGAAATTTATACCAATAAGAGATGTATGAATGGTTCTTATCTGTCATAAGACTGAAATAGCTTTCTAAGGCCTCTTGGAGGTCGGGGATACTATCCCACGAGACTGAAGGAGCACAGCAACGTTTTCTACGAGTTAAAATAACATTGTCAACAGGAACGTGGTTTTGGGTTGTAGGACACCCCCTACTGCTGCTCAAAACAGCCTCTGGAAGTGGTGTTCAAATAACATTGTCAACAGGAACATGGTTTTGGGTTGTAAGACACCCCCTATTGCTGCTCAAAACAGATTCTGGAAGTGGTTGATGCACCGATATGCAGGAAAGTAATTAATCTGTCAAGAAAGGTTATTGAAAATCTGATTCTGTTTTAAAATGATGGAAAATCTCATTATCTCATAAGAGACAACATGGCGATCATTTGGCGGAAATTACAAGGGAAACTACATAGGCTTGGTAACCCTTTAAACTTTTGTCCAGAATGAACCTCGCTTATTGGGCATTGTTTAAAATCACCATAAACATCAGAAAACACTCTAGAATATTATCTATGATAACCCTGAAAGATCTCCTTCTTGTAAAATAAGGTTGTTTTGGAAAAAAAAATTGAATACAAGGTTACCATAGATAATTACTCAAAATACAATTGTAAAAGAACACAATAATAATTATCTTGTTAATAAATCTACCTTGCTCATTTTTCTGGCTCGCTTTTGAAAGATCTAACAGGAACAATGCTTGCCGAGTCACCATTATCCCTGGAAACATCATCCATTCCCT
Source organism: Beta corolliflora (assembly GCA_947648045.1). Classification (NCBI taxonomy): domain Eukaryota; kingdom Viridiplantae; phylum Streptophyta; class Magnoliopsida; order Caryophyllales; family Amaranthaceae; genus Beta; species Beta corolliflora. Next base: position 407,001 of record CANSZD010000525.1, on the reverse strand, counting down.
GGTTGTTAGGAGACTGATGGGCAGTCCTTTGGGGTCTAGCATTGAGATCAATCATATTGGTATCCATTTGAGCATCAGGAACAGTATTACCATCTACAAATATTACATGATTTTGCTCTTTCTCCCTTCTAAGTTCTGTTCGATCAGCCTGTTGTGAGCTCATGTCCTCAGCGTTCCCATATTTATCCCCTGGAAACTACACGCACATACGCATCACCACAAAAATCAATAAACATTACGCAAAAATCATAACAGCATCTATCTGCATTAAGTCACAGACCTCCGCTCTCTGCCTCAACAAGAGATATCTTCTGTGAGTTCTTTTACCGCCAACATGAACAACCATGTCGCATTGCAGGCAAAGCGAACTCCCATCAATCTCGCAATAAAAGAAAGCTGCATATATATATGGAACTAATAAATAATTGCTACATAGAAGGAGAATACAAGTATTAACCTTAATTACTCTGATGTAGAAAACCACCCACCAGGTGCATTTTCACAAATGTCGCATTTCGGTACAGCATTAGGGGCAGCAAGTCCGACCCGTATATGCCGACTAGCAAGCTTATTACACATATGTACCTGCCACTCGAATTCATTAGAAACTGGATTAGTTACTGGTACATATTCCAGAGATGGAAGTAACTCCTTGAATACAGCAAATAGTGGTCCCATAATATAAGATCCATACTAATAGCCCAAATTTCTTAAGTATCTCAATTCTTCAATTTAACTAAAGAGAAGAAAGGTATTACTAAAAAAATTGAGAATTGAAATTATGACAATAATAAGAATGAGAGAGATAAGAGAGTTAATAGACATTGTATATTAGGTTCGCTCAACTTTCTCAACTGAAAGTTGGCTATAAGGGCTTGTTCATTATCGTTTTCTTTTTCAGTTATCAATTTTTTTTTAAACCAAAAACAAAAATATGAAAACCAGAAAAAGAAATTTCTAGTTTTCTATTGTCGGTTTTCAAAATTGACATGTTTAGTATAAATAGGACTAATTTTAAGTTTAGCATACTTGTTACATCATATGACTTTTACATTCATAAAACCAAAAACTAGAAACTGACAGTGATTCCGACCGGGACAGTGATTGGAAATAATACCAACCATCTAAGTCAAACCTTCAATGAGTGCAAGCAACTCATGGGTTCGTCGACTAGATATCAATCACCCAGTAAATGCCACATGTAGCCTGCTGTGAGAGGGGCCATAAAAGAGCTACCACTTACACCCCCACCCCTTCACACAAAACTAGATACGCATCGAGTATACAGTTACCCACTCCTCACTTTCCAAAGTAACATCATTTCTCACTAAGTCACAATCTCTTTATCCAGAGATTGGACACCTAAAACACATACTACGGCATCAAAGGGAGCGTCCTCCTAAACATTTAAGGCCTGATTAATTATTGGGTTCAGATCCTTTTGAGAGAAATCGGAAAAAGCGCCCACTCAACATATCCTGTTGCTCACATTCCTCATATACCACACTATTATTTTTATACTGTAATATTAAATTTGATACATCAATTATTCTCGGACAAGCAAATATCTACTTCCAGGGGCGAAGCTACATGGGGGGCCGGCAGGGGCCCGGCCCCTACGGCCCAACTTCGCGGCCCATATACTTTTAACATGGCCCCTGCATAATTTTAAGTTATATATTATTAAATTGGGTTTTATGTCAAATAAATGCTCTTGCTTTAGTGGTAAAGTAGGATAGATAGAAATAGTTTTTGAATGTGAGGTCAAAGGATCAAATCATGCATGGCAACCATTAAGTTGGGTTTTTTTTTTTAACAAGCTTCTAAAGAAGTTGTACGGTTGTACTGTACCTCACTTCACCTTCTACGCTATATGTCTGTTAGACTTCCTCCTCCTTTTCTTTTTATTTTATCCTTTTATTTTTTTTCCTTAATTTCTACTACAAACGTTTGAGGATTAGTTGCTTCCTTAATTTCTAAAATCTAAAGCATCAATTCTCCAAAGCATGAATTTCTAATCCATCAAATTCAACAAAGATTCTATTTCTACCTTAATTCACTAGAGGAGTAGAGGTAATGTATACTTTCTTCAATTCTTTTTTTTTAGAGGATACTTTCTTCAATTCTTGGGTTCTCCCTATTTTCTACAATTTAATTTTCTAATATCAATATATTATATATAGTAAGATTCACTGTTTATTTGTTTTTGTTAAATTTATTAGCAATTTTTCTAAGTATTTTTTTGTCTTATGTCAATTGTTGATTGTTTGATTTGTTAATTGCTTATGTGTTTGTATGTCTGTTTTATGGTCATATGGTTGTCTACAAGTAAATTTCAGTAAAAAAAGCTATCGATCTGCTTGTCATTCAATCTCCTGTATATCTCTGTCCTTTAACTATTTTGCATGCCTGGTAGTAATTAGTAAACATAGTAAATCAATAAAATCATAGTATCAAACTATCAATATAAGTCACATAAGCTGCTGACTGCTAGCCATATGTTCTCTAAATAAAGCTAAAATACCTCCATGGGCAATTAATTCACTTTCTTTTCATTCCCTACTTGAAGGCAAGGGAGTTGGGCATATTGAATGGTATAACTAGGGGTAAAATGTGATTAAAGATAGAAGTGGTCAAATGCATGGGTTGAAAACCGCGAAAAAAAAAGTAAAGAGGTAAAATACAAAAAAACGTATATTAAAATAATCGGCCCCCTTAACTTTAAATTCCTGGCTTCGCCCCTGTCTACTTCTTCCTTCTTTTCATAACACTTACTACCCTTGGATGAAAATGTCACAATACTTGCAACCACATCAGAAATAGATTCTTTTTCTTGGAAAAATTGTCTATGTAATAATCACTTTCTCTCTCCTCAAACCTTATCTCTCCTCTTTCTTAATTTCTGCACTGACCTATTTGGTTGCAAAGAAAAAAAAAACAGAGGAAGTATCTATCAAGGCATTACAAGTCACTTGCAAAAAGATCCTGTCACGAGCAATTTGGCATCCTCAAGATTCAATTTTACTCTGATGTGTTTGCTACAACAGTTCAAGACTTCAAGCTCCTCATTGCAGTAAAGTTCTAATATATGCAATTCGCACCGCATTCATCAATGATCAACCTAGCCACTTCTCTTATTTTAGTTAGAAGTCATCTCGAAGTAATAACAAAGACATCTACTCATCGTTTGAACTTAAACTAGTTCAACTTTTCAAACAGGTAATTACATGACCACACAAACGACCCAATTCTCTTACCTCTTCCTTTCTCTTTGTGAATACTGTTAGTATGCATATTGGCCAAATCTCACACTTCAAAAACAATGCTTCCATAAACTATAGCAGGGAAAGAAAATAAAAAGATGGGAGAAGGAAAAACAAAGTAAAATGAAATAGAATGAAATGATGGAAACCAAAGAGAGTAAGATAAGGCTGACTTAAAAGATGTAAGGACTAAGGAAGGACCCAACTTTTAAGAATCTATTCAAACCAATCCTACTTTACATCTATAGATTTCTACTTAAAGCAGTCACACAAAGTAAACATCATTGTAACAAGTTTCAGAAAGATAAAGGAATCCAAGTCATTTGGATAGACCTTACAAATAGCATTCAATATTCTTTACTATCGAATCGATCATAACCACTACCTACATTCCACGAAATTGCACACCATAAATATGAGCTAATAAAGAGGCCCGCGATCCCATAGAAAGACATCACGATTCCTTGTGGAAAAAAAAAGAATTTGCTGGGAGGGAAATAAATATATCAAATTTCTACCAAGATAGCTGGAACTTCCAACCAATAAGAATCCTAATGAACCTAAAAAAAAGGATAAAGGCCCAGCAGAAATTACTTATTTTTCAAACACCGCTAGCAACTACATGTACAAACGCCAGCAAAAATGTTTCTCGGCTAACCTTCGAGGAGATAAGAAACAAAGCATATGCTATTCAAAACCATCAAGCAAAGTTAGTAGGAGACATTTGATCCATACATCGGTCTTTAGCGAGAATAAACAAGAACATACCAAATGAAGGCACACACCCCTACCCCCACCCCAACCCCCACCCCCCACCATACACACACACGTCCGCCCCACATCTTTTACCTGAAAAGAGACAGCTTAATTGGAACCCTCTACCATTTGCAGCTAGTTACATTCAAGATTTCGGATTTCCCCACCATCCAACTCCAAGCCGTCTACAAGAGTTCAACATGTGCAACCACATGTCACATTCACTTCAAAGTGCCCCCATCACCACAAAGGCCACTAACTAGCTAGAGCAACCTCACTGCATTCGAATGCTGCCCAACCTCAGTGCCTCTGCCCCACTACTTTGTTTTACTTGACAAATTCTCATTATAAAAATATAATGATCCCTGCCCAAGTGCCCAACCAAATCAAAAACTTTGCTTTACACCAGAAATCTTCATTCAACTATAGAACATAAATTGGTAAAAGGTAGACCCAACTCATAATTTTTACTTTTTTTTGGTACCCAACAAGTTAAATTTTACATAGTAATGATTTTTCCACACTTCCCAAATTACTTTTTAGTTTCTCACAATTGATTTAGGTTGGGTTTCAAAATTCAAACACAAACCCCAAAATAAAATACCACAATTGAGCTAACTTTTCTGAATCTAAGATATGAAATTGGAAACCAACAAAACTCTCTACAAATCAAAATCTCAGATGAAAAAAAGTAACAAACATGCAAATTTAAACCAATTGATCACAAATTACTAAGAAAAAATAAAAAATCAAAAGTACCCAAAAAAAAAAGTACCTTCTCATCACAAGCACGGCAAAGAGCAGCTTCATCAGCAGCACAAAAGAAGATTGCAGCAGCACCCTCACAAACATCACAAAGAGTCCTCATTTTTCTCTATTTCACTTGCAATCTATTTATCTCTCTTTTTCTCTATATTTTTCTACTTCTACCAAAAAAAACTTTTGAAAGAAAAATCCATGGATTTTTAATAATGGGTAATTCAATAAAATCAATTGAGATTACAAAGAATTAATCTTTAAAAAGAAGAAGAAAAAGGGGTGGGTTTTTTTTACTGTAAGAAGGTCCAATTTCTTTGGTGGATTTGTGAAAAAGAAAGAAAGTAAAGAAGTGAAGGTTGGTAATTATATACTAATATAATAGAAGATTGAAGAAGAAAGAGATGGATTAGTTTGGATGAGAAGAGTTGGTGATCGTACAAGCTTGTTTGCTGTTGGTTGCCTATTTCAGCATCCACTACTAAAAGACTACTCTAGAAAACTCTCTCTTTCTACTATTTCTTTCTTTCTCCGACTTGTGTCTCTTTGTTGTATTTTTATTTGGCTTCTTTTCCGGAGGATCAAAAGAGAGGACAATGATAGATACATCTCCCAATTTGGATGAAGAATATCCAATTCTACCCATTTAGGGTTCACTGATCTGGACTTATCGGAACTTAATATGATACCTAAAATAAAATAAAATAAAATCTACTATATCCAAAACTTTTATCTCGTTAATTGTATACTAGTATTTGTGTGTCAGTCTATATTATTGGTTATTACTTAATAATTTTAAACTTAAATTACATAATAATCAACCAATAGGAAGAAGTGACATACAAGTAATACATAATTTGTGGGACATAAGATTTGGATTCATAATATATAAACAATTTGTGTATACAAAATGCAATTGATTTCAAATTATGAATATAAGTAGCTAACTCTGTTCAATATATATATATATATATATATATATATATATATATATATATATAGTGTCATTTCAATATTTTAGTTTGAAAAGTTCAAATAAATTATGATGAGTTTAGTTGGAAGCCTGTAACTGTGTGAGTTTAGATAAAGAACACAAATTATATTTCTTTTAAAAATATAGGTTTTTAATTATATATATCAAATAGTTAACGATGTCGAACATTGCATCACAAAATATAAGTTTACGTTATACACAATAGGAGTGAAATATTAAAAATTATTTTCAGATAATATCCCTAAAATAAATTGCATATGAAGCTGAGACCGTACAAGTTAAGGCTGAAATGAAAGAAATTGGAAATGTGGGCAATGGGCTTATAAATGGAAAATGAAAATTGAGTACTGGCTTTGAAACAGACTGATTCACCTGTCTGTCACATGGATTTATGTAATCTAAAATAATGGCCACAAATTAGCTTAAGAAAAAGTGGGTCAAGAGTGAAAGCTGCTTTTGTGTATTTTCAGCCACTAATTTCATAAACCTTGCTGGCCCACATACCTCTTTGTGAACCACAAACATTTCTTCCCTGCTTTTTGTCCACTTCGTGGCAGCAAAGTCAATCATTCCAATTAAAGAATCATTTTGTTGATTTATCTTTTGTTCTACGGATGATTCTAAGATGGTCTGATTTGAAATCAGACCATGGAAGCAAATGAACACATTCTTGCTTGTGGAGCCTTCAATTCTTTTCTTTTCCCTTTTCTTTTAATTGTCAAAACTAATTTCTTTTGATTTTGGTTATTTACCAAAATTTATGAAATTAATTTCTGAAAATCGAAAAAAGAATTTAAAAAAATTTGAAAAAATCCGAAATTTTTTTTTCAGCTTCCAAACAGTAATTCACGTTTGGAAAAAAATTTTGGAGCCAAATTTTTTTTTACCCATTTTCTCTCTCCTCCTTGTTCTTGGTGTTCTTCACCAAAAATTCAATAACACTTCCTCTTCCACCATTCTCAATCGAATTTCTCACAAATTCGACCCATTCTTCCATCTTCTCCCTCAATTTCGACTCTATCTTCCATCTTCTTCCTCCATTTCGACCCATTCTTCACCTCCATTTCGCCCCAAACCTTCACCTCCATTGTTGAACTTCACCTCCATGGATTTCGATCTAAACTCTTCACCCGTAGATGAAATGGATGTAATTTTACTTGAATATTTCGCATATAGTAACGAATTAATGATTTTCTATCTTCATTTGTGTGTTTGAGTAAGATTAAAATTGCAATTTATGAAAAAATTTCCCAAAAAAAATAGAGGATTTTAGGGAAAACAAAATGACGGTATTGGTGATTAAATTGCTCTAAATCAATGCACTTCACACTTTTATGCGACAATTTGTGGTTATATTTGAGTAGTTCATACTTTAGTTTAGCTATGATGCAAAAAAAAAATTCAGATTTTTCGTGAACTCCATGGAGGTTGAGCTGGTTTTTTGTCTAAGGTATTGTAGTGATTTGGTAATTACTAAAGATATTTTGGACATGACCAAACATAAAGATATTTTGGTAATTACTAAACATTTTTTGGACATGACCAAAAATAAAATTAAGGTGTGTGAGATAATTGAAATAAATCAATGCACTTCACACTTTTATTGGGTTACATTTGATGCGTAGATCATACTTTAGTTTAGCAATTAGATGAAACAAATTTGTGGCATTTTCGGGACCTCCATTGCAGTGGAATGTCACTGGTTTTTTGTGCAAGTTAGTGCAGGGTTTAGGTAATTACTAAAGATATTTTGGTCATGACCTAACATAACCACTATGTATGTTAGGTAATTAATCACCTAATTAGATTGGAATATTACCAAACTTTTAGGTTATTACCTAAATAATTTTAGGGCATTACCTAAAATAATAATTGTCTTGGGCAATGGCCTCAAATCATGTGACTATAACATATATAATGAGGGAATTGTATGGTTAAGATGTGGGTTATTGATAACCTAATCCATGAGATTTTATGTGGTTCAAATGATAAGATTGCATTGGGCTAAAACGTTGCATTTTTTCCTTTTTCTTTTGATTTCAAGTGATTAAATTGGATGACTTTGGTGATATGAAAGGTTCATCGATCGAATGTTTATATGAACAGCAGATTGGAATGTTCGAACAATCTTTCAAATGAATCCTCTCCATTGTAGTGGAATGTCAATTGTTTTTTGTGCAAGTTAATGCAGGGTTTAGGTAATTACTAAAGATATTTTGGTCATGACCTAACATAACCACTATATATGTTAGGTAATCACCTAATTATATTAGGATATTACCAAACCTTTTAGGTCAGTACCTAAACCATTTTAGGGCATTACCGAAAATAATAATTTTCTTGGGTAATGGCCTCAAATCATGTGACTATAACATATATGATGAGGGAATTGTATGGTTAAGATGTGGGTTATTGATAATTTAATCCATGAGGTTTTAAGTGGTTTATATGATAAGATTGCATCGTGGTTTTACGTTGCATATTTTCCTTTTTGTTTTGCTTTCAAATGATAGAATTGAGTGACTTTGGTGATATAAAAGGTTCATCGATAGAATGTTTATGTGAACAACAGATTGAAATGGTCGAACAATCTCTAAAAAGAATCATCTCCATTGTAGTGGAATGTCACTTGTTTTTTGTGCAAGTTAATGCAGGGTTTAGGTAATTACTAAAGATATTTTCGTCATGACCTAATACAACCACTACATATGTTAGGTAATCACCTAATTAGATTATGATTGTAACACCCCAGAAATTGAAAAGCGGAAAAGAAGAAGAATATATATATTTAATAGGACGATGGCGGAAACATCGTCTTCTGGGAATGTCACTACTACAAGAATAGTGTTTAAATAACTAAGTGATAAAAACAAACTTAAGTAAATATTATAAATTAATTAATTACTTAGATTAAAATCGAAATGAGAAAACTATCTCAAACTAAAAAAAAGAAGTCTTGAACTAAAACTCCTAATAGATTATTTCTCGCATCTCAACCCGAGCCCAAAATCAAAGAAAATCCCCATCAACAAAACCTCCAAAATACACAACAAATATCCACAATCAGTGGGGAGTAACTAACAGCTCTCCCAGCCCAATATAGATCCAAATTCTTCCGGCGCATTTTGTCCTCACTCATGCGCACCTCGAGAAACTTCCCAGGAGGTCACCCATCCCTAAACTACTCCTAGCCAAGCACACTTAACTGTGGAGTAACTAAGGAAATGAGCTCCCTTAAAGAAAGATGCATCTTGTTGGAATGAGTAGCCTGCTAAATCCCTTTAAAGTTATGTCTATTTGAAGTTGCTGCTTATGTTTAAAACCATTTCAAAAGGCGTACAATAAATATCCACAATCAGTGGGGAGTAACTAACAACTCTCCCAGCCCAATATAGGATCCAAATAGCAATTTTAAGTGAAGTTAAAATAAATGTTACTATACAGCAACATGCTTCTAATAACAATAAGTAAATCAACAATAATGAACCTAAGATAATCATACAAGATCCATATCATAAGCCTCCAAAATAATTAAACAAAATAATATAATAGGTTTTGAGAAAGAGCAAAACGCTAGTGGATCACAACCCACTTCCTAAGGTTTGTCAGATCGAAATCTCTAGACAGCCTATTGGCTTACGTTCCCTAATGCCCGTGTCTAAGAATGGCCAAACTCCCGATGCAGGATAGTACCCAGCTCAGTACTTCCCAACCTCTCGGACGACAACAATTAACCCAGGTAATACCCCTAAATCGCAACCTAGGTGGTTGGCATGTTCTTCACCGGGGACTACATCTATCCCACCGGATATCTTAATCTCAATAAAACATTTCTACAAATAAATACAATAATTTATTCATTCATTAATCCTCAAATATAAATAATAAGGATGCCCTTAAGGCCTTACACCCAAAATCAGCAGAAACTAGGATCGCAATCCAAGAGTTTCAATTCAACAATACTTATTCTTCCCAAAGTAATAGTAATAATAATACTAATAAAATCATTTCACCAAACTAAAAAGAATAGACCTTCATTAAAACATAATTATACACCAAAATACAGTATAATTAAATACTCTAACTACTACACTCTCGTTGTCTGAGTTTGGGTACAAGGTTAATTACAACGTTAGTTATAATACCCCCGGTACATAACTCTTGGCGAAACGGTACTAAAGACAGTATTATTCTCCCTCGAGTACTGTAACGTCGACAACTTAGATATTGATTAATGAAAGTACTACATTATTATAATCTCAATTTAATTACAAACAACAATACCATCATAAAATAAATAAGACACTCACAATATAACTATAAGTAAATATATCATTCAACTCAATAATAAAAATAAATAAATAAATAAAACATGCAGCATTTATTCAAAAGACTCCATATATCAAGATTTCACCTCAAAACAAGTCTTAACATGCTTCAACACAACAAGGTACGCCTTTTGAAATGGTTTTAAACATAAGCAGCAACTTCAAATAGACATAACTTTCAGAATACACAGTATTTTTATGAAATTCCAAATGCATGTTAAACATTATCTCAATAGCTTTCCAACAAGTCGTCATAAGCTCAATTCCGAGGTAAAACGACTGAGATATGACACTTTGAACACACACTGTCCAAACTGGTCGCGGGTCGTGAAATAGCTCGCAGGCCGCGAAAGGCCTTCTGTTTCTTTTCCTCGTGCAAAGCAATAGGTATGCTATTTCACCCAAATTTTCACCACATATACTCATACATCAAAATGAAACATACCCAAGCCAATATATGATTATACCATAGAAATTAACTAGTTTAACATGAGGATTAACATAAAACATAAATTACATAGCCCCCAAACATGATAATTCAACATAAAATAACTATTATAACATGATTAATCACAAATACATGAATCATAGCCCAAAATAAATAAATTTCCAGATTACTAAAACCACAAGAATTCATCCAAAACCACACCCAACCATAAACAACATTCAATAAACATAACCCTAACATCATGCTACTAATTATTCACAAATTCCTAATACTTTCATGATAATAATACATATAACATCACAAGCATAACATTAGGCATGAAGAATAACATTTATACAATCCTAACATGATACTAACATGAATAAAAATAACAAGAACAATACTAATAGCACCCTAACATATTACTAAGCCTAATAACATGATTTCTAGCCTACTAACATAAATCCTAACAATACCAAAATCACTACTCTAATCCTAATGTGCTAGAAGAGATGCTAGTTACCTGGATTTTAGGTGGAAAATAATACTAGAATGGCAAAGAAAGAAGAGAATAACATTGCTCCCGAAAACTCCAAGAATACCGGATGAGTCGTCTGTTTGAAATGGAAACTGCAGATGCGTCTTTCACTTTCTTCAAAAAACAAATTATACCAGGAGCAAGATCTTTCTGAGTAGATGAATTTTGACTACTCACACGTCCAATTCCGATAAGAGACGAAGGAGATATGATGCAAACAAGTTAGGTATGCAGAAATGGCCGAAAATGCGATAAGGGAGAAGAAGAAGAGTTGTGATGCGTTTTTCCTGATTGTTTCCAGCTTTTGGAAGGGGAGTTAAAGTACAGAAAGTAATGAGATTCTTCACCTCATTAAGCAAAGAGTTTAAGCATTAAGGGTGCATTAAGGTGGGTTAATGGGGGGTTTATGAAGGTTTGACTCCTCATCTCTTGGTAGATACAAAGAGGGTTAAAAGATGCTAATACTATGCTTAATACTCCTCTAAATTTCGGACAGTATAAGAAGGAAATGGGGTTGCAAAATTCGTTACGTTGGTCGGTCAAAAATATAATTAACGCTTAAAATAAAATCACACGCTACCTAATTTTATAGAATAAAAATTACTAACTATATAAAACAAATACGCACATTAATAATAATAACAAATAAATTCCTAAATAAATATATACACTTTAAATTAATAAACACAACAACATAATACAATAACTAAATAATTATACACTTTCAAAAATAGTTTTTAATAATAAATTATTTTATTTTAACGGTAAATATCATTTTTAATGTAAACAACGCCAAAAATAAAGAGTGAAAATTACGGGGTGTTACAATGATATTACCAAAACGTTTAGGTCATTACCTAAACCATTTTAGGGCACTACCTAAAATAATAATTTTCTTGGGTAATGGCCTCAAATCATGTGACTATAACATATATGATGGGGGAATTGTATGGTTAAGATGTGGGTTATTGATAACTTAATCCATGAGGTTTTAAGTGGTTTATATGATAAGATTGCATAGGGGTAAAACGTTACATTTTTTTCTTTTTCTTTTGCTTTCAAATGATAGAATTGAATGACTTTGGTAATATAAAAAGTTCATCGATATAATGTTTATGTGAACAGCGGATTGGAATGGTCGAACAATCTCTAAAAAGAATCATCTCCATTGTAGTGGAATGCCACTGGTTTTTTCTGCAAGTTACTACTGGGTTTAGGTAATTACTAAAGATATTTTGGTCATGACCTATCATAACCACTATATATGTTAGGTAATCACCTAACACTAGAGGAAAAAAGCCCAAGGGCTGCGGTCAAAAGGGGCCCAAGGGCTGCGTTTTTTGACCGCAACGTTTGGACTAGCAGCCCTTGGCATTTAGAAAGGGCTGCGGTTTTTAACCGCAGCCCTTAGCGCGTGAAGGGCTGCGGTCAGGGCAAAAACCGCAGCCCTTGGTGGGTTAAGGGCTGCGGTTAAGGGCCAAAACCGCGGCCCTTAACCCACCAAGGGCTGTGGTTTTTGCCCTGACCGCAGCCCTTGTGACCCAAAAAAATATTTTTTTTTTTTTTGTTTTTTTTTGTCCTAAATGTTCCCAAACAGTTATATATATATAAATATATATATGTATCATTTTTCATTGCAAAAATGTAAACGTTGCAAGTAATAGAGAATTTCCAAAAATAGAATATTAAAAAACGGAGGAACTCGTTTGCTGTTTGACTCTCCAGTAAGCACCAACAACAGATTCAAGTTCAATGGCTCTCCTATTAATAGTTCCAGTAGATTCAACATGTGGCCCAACACAAAGACCCCACCATTCATCCCCTACAAGTAGATAGAGCGAATACATTACAACACAATAAAGTAACAGAATATACCAAGAGCATAAACTACATTACACTAAACCATTAAAAGCCCAGAAAGGCACAGAAGTGTATTATGCAAGACCGATCAAACACATAATCATCATAACTGGATAGCACGCAAATACTAAGCAAAATCATCATATTGACACAATTTCTCAAACTTCAGCAATTTCAAAATTGCTCTGAAAATTCTGCACCTTAACCAAATGAATACAATTATAACAACTCTGATCATAAATTTCACAAGGATAACAGATTCAGCAGATTCAAACCAAGCAGAAGCAGTGACATTCAAATTTGATGATGACATTTTTCCAAGTCTTATTAAGTAAAGTTGTCTTTACCGATTCTTAAATCGACTCTAGCTATGTCAAATGCAAAATGATGAACTTAAAACCCTTATGACAGAATGGATAGCCAAAGAGAGTTTTCTAAATTCTTTTTCCACATTTTATGCTACCAAGAAGATGCATGAGTCAGACAGAATAAAAACATTCAGAAAGAGAAAAATCAGGGTACAAGAGAATTATCACAGTGAAGATGCCAAATCCCTCCTCACTGGAAGCAAAAGAAAGATACTACCTTATAGTGTTCAAAGTTCAACGTTAAACTCATTAGCTAAGGACTAACCAAACAGAACAGAAAGCTCAAAGTGCAACAGAAAAACCTACATAACAAAGAAAGAGACCCTGAAAAGACCCCAAAAAAATATGCCCAAAGTGGTGCTAGGAAGATAGCTCGATCCCGCAAGAGACCACAATCTTTAACCTTGTTCATCCTTTAGCCATACTACCCAGAGAATCACCAAAACCACACTACTGGAAAGGATTTTATAATCCTTAAGCAAAAAACCCACCCAGTTTCACTTTCACCAGTGAGGCTTATGCAAAAGAAAGTTAGTTGCTTTGAACTGCCTGACACTTTCCAAACTAACAACCCTTTGTAGAGCGAGCAACAGACACAAGGCGAGCCGAAAAAGATAGTGCAATTCAGTTAGCAGAAATACAGCTTACCATGAGTGTCAAGCTTATACAGCACTGCCACCCTTCACCCTTGTAGGGACAATTGGTTTTCTAAAAAAGAACGGAAGGAGGTATGTGTCTAGAACTCTAGATGATGTGTTTATTTATTGACGAAGGGATTAGAGAAAAATACACTACTAGAATCGCAATTCTATGCTGTAACCTCGAGATATGGAGGAGCTAAACTGTAACATAAATAGAGAAACAGAAGAATAAGAGAAACAAATTGATTAAATAGTACCACCAAACATATTTGGACTACTCACTACTTATATCAGTACATGACACGCATAGCAAAAACAACCAAGATCGTCCTACAATACTTTAAATATTATAAGCATAATGCGGCAACATGATCCACAATAGACAAACACAATGTACTATAAGGCAACAAAATTCTAGTACTACTAAGAATTTAGCTCACCTCATTCGACCAGCTAAGTAAAGATTGCTTAACTTTTTCCATAACCATAGTCTTTCCAGTCCCAGGGCATCCACACACATACAAGCTCCCTGGTTTCCGTCTTTCGACATTCGTCTTGCAAAACTCTAGAACCTTATTTGATTCTTCTTCTCTACAAACCACGCCACACGGTGTTGTCGAGACGTGCAACGCCTCTTTTACAACTCTCATTTGCTCAGAATCTATCCATTAATCAATAAGGTTCAACAGAATTAGCACTTTCCATCCAACAATTCACTAAAAGCTAACATGAATCTGAACTATTGACCAAATGCAACTAAATAAATGAGCTATAAGTTGTATAAATATAACCAACATGAAATATTATAAAATATAGGAAAAATGAACACCAACAGTCCCAACTATGGACCATCTTCCATAAAAGGTCCCAACTACTGAAAATCCAAGAACGTCCCAACTATTGCATCAATATTCCAAAAATGGTCCCATTGACCGGCTCACCTGCTGTTGTAGGTAAAACTTGATTTTTTTTTCTCTTTTATTTTTTTTGAGGTTTTAATAAACCTTTTTCTTTTATTTTTTCACTTCTTATTTCTCTCTCTTCCTTTCACCCAACATCACCCCTCATCTTTTTTCTCCTCCATGCCATCAACCATCATCATCGGCATCATCTGATCTCCTCCCTCCATCCACCAACAACCACCCACCTTGTGTTAAGCACCACCCAGCATCGCCCATCATCATCCGTTGCTGCGTCTAATTACTGTCCACCCATCACCTCCCCATCACCACCCTAATCACTGCCCATCACCACTCTTGTCTCTCATCTACTACCTCTAACAACATCACCCCTCTTTCTCTCACTGAAAACTGCCACAACCCACAAAACCCCACACTAATCTTCTATCTTTCTCTCTTTCTCTCATCGTGAGCCTCCACTCACTAACAACCGTGGTTTCGAGATTATGGGTTTTGGAGGTGGGTGTGGGTTTTGGAGGTCGGGGGTTTCGGGCTTTGGGTGGATGGGCAAGGTGGTGTTTTGGGATAGTTGGTGGTGTTTTGGTGGTGGTTTATGGAATTTTCGGGGGTGGTTGGGGTTTCGAGGTGGTTGGTTTCATGGTGGTTGCGGTTTCGAGGTGGTTAGTTTCGGGGTGGTTGGGGTCGGTTGATTGGGGTTTCGGGGTGGTTGGTTTTCGGATTGGTTGGGGTTGGTTGAGGTTTTAGGGTGGTGTTTAGGGGTGGCTGGTTTCGAGTTGGTGGTGTTTCGGGGTGGTTGGTTTTGGGTGGTGGTGTTTTGGGGTTTTGTGGAGATTTCGAGGTGTGGGGGTTGGGTGAAGGTGGGTGGAGATGAGTGGGGGTGGTTGTGGATGGTGCGGCGACACGGTGGTTGTGGGGTTTGGGTGGGGGGTGGGATCATGGGCCGGTGAGGGTGGGATGTGGGTTTGGGCGTGGATTTGGGTGGGAGTGGGGGTGGTGTTTGGGGGGTTTTAGGGTGGGTTTGGGGGTGGGGGTGGTGTGGGTGAAGGGGTCTAGTCAGGGTGGGGGGTAGGTGGGTTGAAAAAAAAAGGATAAAATGAAAATTTTATAAAAAGTCAAACAAAAAAGGGGGAAAAAGGAAATAAGTAAAAAATCATTAAACAGATCACGTGCGTGACTTGCACGTGATCTCATTTAACCTGTTATAACAGGTTACTAGGTAATCAGGACCATTTTTGGAATATTGATGCAATAGTTGGGACCGTTCCTGGATTTTCAATAGTTGGGACCTTTTATGGAAGATGGTCCATAGTTGGGGCTTGTTGGTGTTCATTTTTCCTAAAATATAAAGTATTAGACTATTAGAAGATGATGCAAATGATGAATGCACAAACAGTGGCGTTTGAACAATGATGCATCTTCATTATGTAGCTCAGTAAATCTCCATAAGACACAACAATAGGACTTTCAAATCTACACAAGCAAAGAACAAGAGGCATCCAAGAAAGTTTAGAAGAGATCAAGAAGTCAAATTGATGCAAAATTCTAAAAGGCGCCCATTTGGAGAGAAGGTAATGGAATTGCACAAGCAAAAGAGCAAAGAGTCGCACATATAGACCCTTTATCCCTAGATTATAGCGCACATACAGGGCAGTAAACAAAATTGAACATAATCAGAAGCATAAAATGTCAGCAATCTACAAAACGAACGAAGAGAGAGAAACTCAAGCGATTTTTCGAAACTACAACAATTTCAAACCCTAGATCCACGAAAATCATTGAAAAAACAGTAAAATCAGGTAAAAACTCAAAATCAAAAGAGAGGAGAGAGAAAATACCTCAGCGACGTGTTCGCGCGATAAAAACGAAAGGAGGAGGAGAGTGCGGGTGAGAGAAATAGACGGCGTTGAGCGAGAGAGAAGAGTGAGGGAAGGGAAAACGAAAACGAAAAGCGCAAGCCCTGGTGGTCGGAGAACAAGCGGCGACAAGGCGGCGACCACGGCCCGAGGCCTGGAGAGAGAGGGGGGCGTGAGTGTGTGTGAGAGAGAAAGAGAGGGCGGGCGTGAGTGAGAGAGAGAGAGGCGGGGATTCATGAGCAGGTGTGGTGTGAGTGCGGGAATTGCCAAGTGAGGGAAGCTTTAGGGGGGAAATGAAAAGGAGAAGGGTTGCGGTTGTTCAATAACCGCATCCCTTCGTAATGAAGGGCTGCGGTTGCTCAATAACCGCAGCCCATCGTAATGAAGGGCTGCGGTTTTTGGGCTAACCGCAGCCCTTTGTAATTAAGGGTTGCGTTTTTCAAATAATCGCAGCCCTTGGTCTTTTTTCCTCTAGTGTAATTAGATTAGGATATTACCAAATATTTTAGGTCACCACCTAACCATTTTAGGGCATTACCTAAAATAATAATTGACTTGGACAATGGCCTCAAATTATGTGACTATAACATATATGGGGATTGGATAATCATGCCATTTGGGTCCATTAGGCCCAATACCTCACCAAACCCCATTGACTTGAGTTTTGGGCCCCTATTGTCCCTCCTTGTACTAAAAAGCCCAAATTAACCCCAGATCATATGCTTTTAGGTAATTACCAAACATGTTTTGGGCATTACCAAAACTATCGAATCACAATCCATTCCCATTACTCATCAAAATAATCCTATGGGGATTAGACAATCATGACACTGGATCCATTAGGCTCAATACCTCACTAAACCCCATTGACTGGAGTTTTGGGTCCCCAACTGTACCTCCTTGTACAAAAAAGCCCAAATTAACCCCAATCATATGCTTTAAGGTAATTACCAAACATGTTCTGAGGATTACCAAACTACTAAGTGGAGGATGTTCTCCCAATCACAATCATTTATAATTACTCGTCAAAGCAATCATATGGGGATTGGACAATCATGCCACTAGGTCCATTAGGCCCAATACCTCACCAAACCTCATTGACTTGAGTTTTGAGTCCCCCCACTGTACCTCTTTGTACAAAAAAGCCCAAATTAACCCCGATCATATGCTTTAAGATAATCACCAAATATGTTCTGAGGATTACCAAACTACTATGTGGAAGATGTTAACTCAATCACAATCCATTCTCATTACTCATCAAAGTAATCCTATGGGAATTGGACAATCATGCTACTGGGTCCATTAGGCCCAATACCTCACCAAACCCCATTGACTTGAGTTTTGGGCCCTATTGTCCCTCATTGTACTAACAAGCCCAAATTAACCCCAAATCATATCCTTTTAGATAATTACCAAATATGCTTTGGACATTACCAAACCTGTCCAATCACAATCAATTCTCATTACTCATCAAAGCAATTCTATGGGGATTGGACAATCATGCAACTGGGTCCATTAGACCCAATACCTCACCAAACCCCATTGACTTGAGTTTTGGGCCCCCACTGTACCTCATTGTACTAAAAAGCCCAAATTAACCCCCAATCATATGCTTTAAGGTAATTACCAAACATGAGCTGAGGATTACCAAACTACTAAGTAGAGGATGTTCTCCCAATCACAATCTTTTATCATTACTCATCAAAGTAATTCTATGGGGATTGGAGAATATTACCACTGGGTCCATTAGGCCCAATCCCTCACCAAACCCCATTGACTTGAGATTTGGGCCCCCATTGTCTCTCCTTGTACTAAAAAGCCCAAATTAACCACAGATTATATGCTTTTAGGTAATTACCAAACATGATTTGGGCATTACCAAACCTATCCAATCACAATTCATTCCTTTTACTCATCAAAGCAATCCTATGGGGATTGGACAATCATGCCACTGGGTCCATTAGGCCCAATACCTCACCAAACCTCATCGACTTGAGTTTTGGGCCCCCATTGTCTCTCCTTGTACTAAAAAGCCCAAATTAACCAAGATCATATGTTTTTAGGTAATTATCAAACATGATTTGAGCATAACCAAACCTATTCAATCCCAATTCATTCCTATTACCCATCAAAGCAATCCTATGAGATTGGACAATTATACCACTGGGTCCATTAGGCCCAATACCTCACCAAACCCCATTGACTTGAGTTTTGAGCCCCCACTGTACCTCCTTGTACAAAAAAGTCCAAATTAACCCCAATCATATGCTTTTAGGTAATTACCAAACATAATTTGAACATTACCAAACCTATCCAATCACAATCCATTCCCATTACTCATCAAAGCAATCCTATGGGGATTGGACAATCATGCCACTGGGTCCATTAGGCACAATACCTCACCAAACCCCATTGACTTGAGTTTTGGTCCCCCATTGTCCCTCATTGTACTAAAAAGCCCAAATTAACCCCAATCATATGTTTAAGGTAATTACCAAACATGTTCTGAGGATTACCAAACTACAAAGTGGAAGATGTTCTCTCAATCACAATCTTTTATCATTACTCATCAAAGCAATCATATGGGAATTGGAGAATCATGTCACTTGGTCCATTATGCCCAATACCTCATTAAACCCCATTGACTTGAGTTTTGGGCCCCTATTGTCCCTCATTCACTAGTGGAAAAAACATCAAGTGCTCCGGTTAAAAACCGTACTAGTGCTCCGTATTTGACCCGTAGCAGATGTCATACGAGCACTTGAGTATTTATCAAGTGCTCCGGTTATCAACCGGAGCACTTAGATTTACAAGTGCTCCGGTTGTCTTAAAAACTGGAGCACTTGTGAATTTTATACGTTCAAATTACGTCAAGTGCTCCGGTTGATAAGAGAAAACCGGAGCACTTGTGAATCAAGTGCTCCGGTTTTTCCTAACAACCGGAGCACTTGACCCATTTTTTTAATAAAAAAAATTGATGTTGTTGCTGTACAACAGCAAGCATACAACAACAACAAGCTTGGCAAGCATTCCCATACAAACACGTAGCCATGAAGTACGAAAAATGATAGACATCTTCACACACACAAAAACGCCCACACATACAAAACAACACCAAAACCTACAAAATCAATAGTAATTATAATTATCTCTTGTGGATATATTACTATATATTACACTACCCAAAATTTCAATAAGCACAATCATATCACATTCATCTCTAACACGCGCACACTATACATATATAGTAGTATCTAGTAGCTGCTGAAGAAAATTGATGCTACCTTAGATGCTTTTGCTAGGGTAAGGGCAAACCCAGGAGCACCATGGCACCAAAGGAGATGATCTGGTTTACTTCCTTCACTTGAAGGATAGTTCCCACCAGGGAAATGACTTCTAATCTCGTAGCACAGATTTTTTAAATCTTTTTGCTCATCTAGTGTCAGCTCCATATTCATCAAAACGTGCAAGATTCTAGCTAAACCATGCGCAGAACCCCAATACTTTTTTCAATGCCACTCGCACATCAGTGGACATCTCCCCTTCCCTAATTTTTCGCCCGCTTTCATGATGTCTAAAACAATTTCCCTCTGGATAAAAATGTCATCCATATCAGTTTATTACCAACTAAACAAGCAAGAGAAATCTATGAGGAAAGGAGATCAAAAGAGCAAGACAACAAGATGTACCATAGTGGAATAAGATATGGTGTCTTCTCCGATATGCTTGTTTAGGAAGGAGCACGACCACAGAAAAACAATTCTTCCGTAAAGCAGCTCATATGGAAGATCAGCATGAAGCTTTATCTGCTTAGACAAGAAAATTTTCCTGAATAGATTTCCAAATGTTCACATTTTTGCGTCAAGAAGGTACCTGTTTGAACTCTGGCACATAGTGATTCAATAAATTCTCGTCACCAGCGTGTTTTGCAACAACAACACCAACAACACAGACACTAGACCGTTCACATATAAAAGTTACATTTCTGAGATCAGATTGTCATAAAACAACCGAAGTTAATTTATTCTGCTTGCTCTAATGTATAATACACTAATTTTAACAAGTTTGCAGTCACATAAAGACTAATCGTGGTTTGCAAGATGCATAATCACCCGAATTGATAAAATAATAATATAATTTACAACCAGTGACACTCAAATGACTATTCATAATTCACAACCAATCACGTTTATCAAACAACACGCTGACATCATAGCAATTTCAAATAAACGTTGCTTACCCGGGGCATACCCCGGGCCTAATAACTAGTTAACCTCTAAAAGCTGCCCATCATTAAGAGACTTCTAAATCACCCTTCTTGTTCCATTTTAAAGAAAATATTGGCCCCTCGTGTCTACTTAATGTACTCTTTAGGTCATCTAGATTCTAGAATAGCTACCATACATATGAGAGGAGCTTTGTATCCAAATGCGCACATCTCATGCAAAGATCAACTTAAGAACAACAAACCTTTTATAGAATTATAGTGTAGGAAAGGGGTAGTAGGATACTGTGACAGCGGCAACAACCAACACAACTCAGCAGCAACAACTAACAGCACAGCTCAGCAGCAGGATCAGTTCTGCAATTCCCAAAGTAAACAAGAAATAAAAGTATTTAGGAATGAGGGAATTTAATCATAAGGAGGGGGGAGGGGAGAAAACACTTAAGATTTTATGTCATGAAACGACAACGAGATGCTATGAAGTAAGACCATTTCTGAGTTTTAATTTAAATCTTGTGCTTGAAGAATTGTGTAATGCGTTCAAACTTCCTAAAACTGAGGGTTATAAGTGTCTTTTAAGATACCGAGTGAAGGAATAGTATAAGTACAAAAGCAGGGCATTTAGTAATGATGGGATTCGAACCCCAGAACATAGCCACACATGCTTAGGTACCGTTGATCCAAGTTTAGTTACACAATTACATCTAGATCTTCTTTGTTTATATCCTAAAATAAAGAGGCGGGGAGCTTAGCAAAACAATAGGCTGAAGAGGCCTCCCCATCCCTCCCTGCTTAGCTTCGCCCCTAACTAGCATTAAGGGCCCTATGTTAGTAATGTATAAAAATAAGCCTATCATTTTAGTATATGCAGATAACAGGTGACAAAACTTTGCATTCTTTCCTAATGTGTTTCTTAGCTAAACGCAGCCTTCCCTAATAGTATTTTCTTTTCCTGGTACCAGGTGCAACGTTGTCTCAATAAACGCAGAAGTATATAGAATTTTGAGGCCAGGAGGTCGGTTGATAGTAAGGGATTCAAAAAGTTTTTACACGTAAACTACAGCATCATTTCTTCGGTTGCCACTTATATTGGAAAGCCATTAAGAAGCAGAAGTTGGCACCAATGATATTCCATGGCTATCAAGGGAGCAGCCAACTGAACATAAAACTTAGGGGCTAAATCCTAAGAGAGGATACACAATAGAAGCTACAAATATGCTATAATAGAAGCTACAATAATTAATCTCTATTATATAAGCCAAGGGGGGAGCTATGGTGTCCCCCTTTAAAAAGACTATTTAACCCTTAATTTAATAAAAATTATTACCTATTAAGATTTTGAGATTTTCCTCAATCATAGCCCTTCCTAATTTAAAATGTATATCAAAGGAAGTTCAAAGTAGCTAAAATAAACTGTCATAAAAATATGTGTAGTGAAAGAAAAAGTTTATGATTGAAGAATAAATTAACATAACTAAAGCAATTTTGAAATCAATTACAAAATCAAAGACATAAAATTTTAATTCTACCTAAACTTTGAAATGCAATAACAATACCAACATCCATTAACAAGTCATAAAAATACCAAGAAAACAACTTATTTATCAAGTAATTTTTATATTTTGTATTTACACCACATGATATTTAATTAGAACTAATGATGATTGTAAATTACATCCTTCAAAATTACATTTAGATGAAATTTAAGAATAATCGCCAAAATAATCCACGCACGCATCGCGTGCAAAAAAGGCTAGTATAGTTAATATACTAAGCGTCTAAGACCACAAAATGATGGTAAATAATAAAGAATATTACCAGGAAAACTCTTTATAGGTGAAAACATTCTGTCAGTCAATGATTTTCCACCAGGTGAAAACCAAAACAGACACGAAAATGTGGTAGCATACTAGCATTAAGCTGCAGGTACACCCAAGAAGAGTTGAGAATATCCGACGGACCTGGCCATAAACAATAGCTCGATATGGGACAGTGAGAGGATTCTCTATGAGTAGTTCATCATGTGCATGTTGCAAAGTAGGAATGAGACCTTCTCCCAATAACTCCGAATCTAGGATCTCACTTACCTGCATGTTGGAATCACAATTGATTATTGACATTTGACACACAGGTGATAGCGTGTAGTTGAAGTTAAAAGAAATGGATTATGGATTCTCACTCACAAGTATGTCAGCTCGAGCAGGGATATCAACTCCGATTTTGAGTTCATGTGAGCACTTGTTGATGATTTTAATCTTATTGTCCACGGAATTGCAGCGCACAAGTTTCCTCATGAGCTTGAACATTGGAAGGTATGACTCACATGCAATGACGCTCCCTTTAGAATCCCTTTAAAAACTATTTATGGACAAAGTTTTAAAGATATAAAACATAATTGATTAGGATATCCTTGTAAAAATTTCCTATAACAGTCCATAGAAAGTTACATTCAGAACAAGAATAAAAACCCTTAAGGTAGTGTTTGGAAATTTGTATTTCATTTCAAATAATGGAATTGAAATCTGGAATTTAAAGTTTGTATTTCAATTCCTAATAACTGTTTTGTAAAGGGGGGTTTGATAGAGGAGAGAGAAAAAATATGGGTTTAGTAAAGGAGAGAGAAATAAATATTAGAAAGAGAATGAGTGAAGTTGGGATATGGATACTCATGGAGTTGGGATATGTATGAGGAGAGAATTTCAAATGACAAGGTAATAGCTTGAATTTCAAATTCTACTAATATAGGCTTTTGATAAGAATTTGGACAAATTCCATAATTTCAAATTCCATGCCATCCAAACAATAGATTTCATCCAAATCCAGAATTTGAAATGAAATCTTGCTATCCAAACATAGCATAAGATTAATCAAGATTTACAATCAACTAAAGACTAGCCATTGTACATGCTTGTTTTGAGGTAGGGATGATGAAACCTGCAAAAAATCATACAGACCATATATTTCCAGCAAAAATTAGTGGAAATTTGAAAGTCAAGGAAATTATAAATCTTGCTTAAATCAAAATTCTGCCAGTAACACTGCTAATACATGGCAATAACTGATTGCAGATCTTCAAAGCAATTTAGTATCACTGCTAGATCAGCAAAATCCTTACACATCAAGGACATGACCGGAGTTTAAGCTTGTGAAACATGGATATTGTAAGCTGTTCTTAAACATTGATGTATATACCTCCCCTAAAGGAGAAACAATCAGCAACAATTTATGCGTTCATGTTAACAAGACATACAATATTGAAATACCTGCACACATTGCAAAATGCTACTCTAATGTAGATTCAAGAGATAAGAAGGTAACTTTTGTCAAATTCCAAAAAAGCAGTTCTGACATAATTGAACTCATCCATCAGAACTTTGTAGTGCTTTGTACCGCCTGATTACAGAAAACGACAATCACAAACGCCTGATAGTTACATTTTTTTCAGTCCTATCGACATGTCCCTAAATGTGTAGTATGTTCAAAGTACACATAATACCAATATATATTGTAGTATATGTATGTCATTTTCATGTAGTTTTATAGTATTATACATAAATCTCCAAGGTATAACACGATCTTAATTAAAAACAACGTCAAAATAAGATCATATAAACAGTAATGTTAGCTAGCGTGTTTTGAAGCATAGTGAAAGGCATCAAGAGTGTGGATCTCATATCTAGTTCCAAACTCATATAAATAAATTTAATCACATAAATAAGAATTTCGAATCCATAACACTTCCGCTTGAATGTGGGCTAAGGATAAAAAGGCGCATGCCCAGAAAAGCAAAAGAAACCAATTAGATTAAACGAAATCCCTCTATTTTCTTATCAGTTCCCCCAATAACAAAAGCAGATACAGAAATAAGAAAAAGAAATCTTGCAATTACCTTGCCAAGTTGAACGCCGACGAGCTTAGGGCGATGCAGAATTTCGACCACCATCGGGCGTTGAACGCTGGCGAAACTTCAAGGCAGAAACTAATTAGCTAGATTAAACCCTAGAATTAATTGAGTAATCAGAAAAACCTAGAAATTAGGAGAATATAAGACCTGAAGGAGTGATGGAAACAGCGAGGTTTAAACCAATTGAGCGTCGGGCTTGACCGGCGGACTTGAGCGGACGACGGAGGGAGGGAGCGAGGGACGGGGATGGAGTACAGTGCTCGGGTCGAAATAAAGAGAGGGACTTGGGAGGGAGGGAAAACATCAAAACAATGGGCGGTTATGAGAGGTCGAAATAAATTAAAATTACCTTTGTACGCGTACTTCGGTATACTCCGCGCGAGGGTTTCATATAAATTGATATGAGAAAGAGTCTTAAGTGCTTGGGTTGGCTAACCGGAGCACTTATTCACAAGTGTTCGGGTTGATTAGCCAACCGGAGCACTTGATATCAAGTGCTCCGGTTGACTAATTAACCCGACCACTTGTAAATTTTTTTTATTAAAATTTTCACAAATGCTTGGGATGATTAGTCAACCGGAGCACTTGATAAGTAGCACAAGATGTTTTTTCCACGAACTAGTGCTTGTACTAAAAACCCCAAATTAACCCCAGATCATATGATTTTAGGTAATTACCAAATATGATTTGGGCATTACCAAGTCAATCCAATCACAATCAACTCCCATTACTCATCAAAGCAATCCTATGAGGATTGGACAATCATGTTACTAGGTCCATTAGGTCCAATACCTCACCAAACCCCATTGACTTGAGTTTTGAGTCCCCCCATTGTACCTTCTTGTAAAAAAAAGCCCAAATTAACCCCAATCATATGCTTTTAGGTAATTACCAAACATGATTTGGGCATTACCAAACCTATCCAATCACAATCCATTCCCATTACTCATAAAAGCAATCCTATGGGGATTGGACAATCATGCCACTGGGTCCATTAGACCCAATACCTCACCAAACCTCATTGATTTGAGTTTTGGGCCCCCATTGTCCCTCCTTGTACTAAAAAGCCCAAATTAACCCCAATCATATGCTTTAAGGTAATTACCAAACATGTTATGAGGATTACCAAACTACTAAGTGGAAGATGTTCTCCCAATCACAATCCATTCCCATTACTCATCAAAGTAATCCTATGGGGATTGGACAATCATGCCACTGGGTCCATTAGGCCCAATACCTCACCAAACCCCATTGACTTGAGTTTTGGGCCCCATTGTCCCTCCTTGTACTAAAAAGCCCAAATTTACCCCAAATCATATGCTTTTAGGTAATTACCAAACATGTTTTGGGCATTACCAAACCTATCCAATCACAATCAATTCCAATTACTCATCAAAGCAATCCTATGGGGATTGGACAATCATGCCACTGGGTCCATTAGGCCCAATACCTCACCAAACCCCATTGACTCGCGTTTTGGGCCCCCATTGTCCATCCTTGTACTAAAAAGCCCAAATTAACCCCAATCATATGCTTTAAGATAATTACCAAATATATTATGAGGATTACCAAACTACTAAGTGGATGATGTTCTCCCAATCACAATCCATTCTCATTACTCATCAAAGTAATCCTATGGGGATTGGACAATCATGCCACTGAGTCCATTAGGCCCAATACCTCACCAAACCCCATTGACTCGAGTTTTGGGCCCCCACTGTACCTCCTTGTACAAAAAAGCCCAAATTAACCCCAATCATATGCTTTTAGGTAATTACCAAACATGCTTTGGGCATTACCAAACCTATCCAATTACAATCCATTCTCATTACTCATCAAAGTAATCCTATGGGGATTGAACAATCATGTCACTAGGTCCATTAGGCCCAATACCTCACCAAACCCCATTGACTTGAGTTTTGGGTCCCCATTGTCCCTCCTTGTACTAAAAAGTCCAAATTAACCCCAATCATATGTTTAAGGTAATTACCAAACATGTTCTGAGGATTACCAAACTACAAAGTGGAGGATGTTCTTTCAATCACAATCCTTTATCATTAATCATCAAAGCAATCCTATGGGAATTGGAGAATCATGCCACTGGGTCCATTAGGCCCAATACCTCACCAAACCCCATTGACTCGAGTTTTGGGCCCCTATTGTCCCTCCTTATACCAAAAAGCCCATATTAACCCCAGATCATATGATTTTAGATAATTACCAAACATGATTTGAGCATTACCAAACCTATCCAATCACAATCAACTCCCATTACTCATCAAAGCAAACCTATGGGGATTGGACAATCATGTCACTAGGTCCATTAGGCCCAATACCTCACCAAATCCCATTGACTTGTGTTTTGAGCCCCCACTGTATCTCTTTATACAAAAAAGCCCAAATTAACCCCAATCATATTTGCTTTAAGGTAATTACCAAACATGTTATGAGGATTATCAAACTACTAAGTGGAGGATGTTCTCCCAATCACAATCTTTTAACATTACTCATCAAAGCAATTCTATATGCAAAGCATGGACCGTAGACCCGGGTGCACAGTGATCTACATGCACCCGGTAAGAAACGACGTCGGAATAATGAAATACGGAAAAGACTAAAAGAATGCCTCGACTTTCGGTTGATATCAAATCAAATCAGGAACTTTCCTTTATCATCTAGCGGTGATCTAAGTCTCTAGAGTTGGAAAGCCTCTCCTTAGCATTTCTATAAAACTAATGAGATTTAACATTAAAAATGAAAATGGCTTTCATAATTTCTTCATTGCACACTTAAATCACCAACATGTCAAAGTTAGAAGAACACATGGCATGATTTTCTTTTGTTTTTGAATAACACATGTCATGCATGATAAATTAACTAAAAAATTATATAAAAAGAATGATATAATGCATGTAACAATATAAGTGATGTGCTGATGTTCTTTTACAATTACTATGATATTCATGTTCTTTCGTATTTTTTATTTTTATTCTCGTAATTTTTTTATAGTTTTTTTGTTTCTCAAATCATATATGCACATGTTCTTTTATATTAAGTATGATGTTCTTTGTTTGATATCTCCGTGTTCTTTTAATGTTTTTATTTATATTTGTGATTATTAATAGATTTTTGTTTTCCAAGTCTTATATGTACATGTTCATTTATAATCATCATGATGTTCTTTGTTTGATACCTTCATGTTCTTTTAATGTTTTCATTCATTTTTGTAATTTTTAATAGATTTTTTGTTTCTCAACTCTTATATGCGCATGTTCTTTTGTAATCAGTATGATGTTCTTTATATGATGTCTTCATGTTCTTTTTATGTTTTTATTCATTTTTGTGATTTTTCATAGTTTTTTTATATCTCGTAGAAAAAAATATATATAGGGTATTAAATTATCAGAAAAATTATAAAGATTATTTCTCACTAAAAAGGTACATAAAAGATCTTTTTTAATAAATTTAAAAGAACATCATAAGATACATGATGTAAAAATGAACACAAAAAGAAAAAAGAACTACACTAAAAATTAAAATAAACTATTGTGATGGAAGAATTTTTACTCTAGAACTATCTTAATGATTTGAAAAGTAGTAGATAACAGTTATCTTAATATCTCCCATGTGTCAGTTAGCAAACTTACTTGGCTACAATTTACGAGGAAGAGATTATTACCTTTCTCTTTTTTAAAAAAATAAATAAGGAAAGCTATTTGAAATTGGATTTTGAGCGACAATCAAGGGTAGCGTTTTGTTACTTGTGATGTGCGTTTTGTTCCGAGAGCACACAGCTCTTCGTGGTCTCGAGTCCACATACAAAATTGCGAATTCTATGGGGATTGGAGAATCATGTCACTGGGTCCATTATGCCCAATCCCTCACCAAACCCCATTGACTTGAGTTTTGGGTCCCCATTGTCCCTCCTCGTACTAAAAATCCCAAATTAACCCCAGATCATATACTTTTAGGTAATTACCAAACATGTTTTGGGCATTACCAAACCTATCCAATCACAATACATTCCCATTACTCATCAAAGCAATCCTATGGGGATTGGACAATCATGCCACTGGGTCCATTAGGCATAATACCTCACCAAACCCCATTGACTTGAGTTTTGGGCCCCCATTGTCCCTCCTTGTACTAAAAAGCCTAAATTTACCCCAGATCATATGCTTTTAGGTAATTACCAAACATGATTTGAGTATTACCAAACCTATCCAATCACAATTACTCATCAAAGCAATCCTGTGGGGGTTGAACAATCATGCCACTGGGTCCATTAGGCTCAATACCTCACCAAACCCCATTGACTTGAGTTTTGAGCCCCCCATTGTACTTTCTTGTAAAAAAAACCCAAATTAACCCCAATCATATGCTTTTAGGTAATTACCAAACATGCTTTGGGCATTACCAAACCTATCCAATCACAATCCATTCCCATTACTCATAAAAGCAATCCTATGGGGATTGGACAATCATGCCACTGGGTCCATTAGGCCCAATACCTCACCAAACCTCATTGACTTGAGTTTTGGGCCCCCATTGTCCCTCCTTGTACTAAAAAGCCCAAATTAACCCCAATCATATGCTTTAAGGTAATTACCAAAAATGTTTTGAGGATTACCAAACTACTAAGTGGAAGATGTTCTACCAAACTACTAAGTGGAAGATGTTCTCCCAATCACATGCTTTGGGCATTACCAAAATTGTTTTGGATATTACCAAACCTATTAAGACATTCTTATCTCTGACATGTTGTGACTTTATAATTCTATTTGGCTTATTTGGATTAACACATTTATATCATATTAAATAATTTTTACTTAGTATTGTTTAGTTCAATTGTTTATTTTTCAATACACTTTGGAATTGGAGGTTTTGAGACTTCTCTTAGTTTCTGTCACGTTTTGGTAATTACCGAAACCCATTTTTGTAATTACCTAAAATGTCCGTTCCAAATCCCATTTTAGTAATTACCTAAAGTGTCTGTTCAGTCATCTTCTCCCAACTTCATCTTCAACCTTTCGATTTTTTTCTCTCCTATGAAATTCTTCATCTAGTTTGACAATGGTAATAAATACTCAAAAAACGCACAAATCGGTTCCAATTCGGCGGTTTCCCAACATCTTACAACAATTCAAACCATTTTTTTTTAAATTCATAATGACCTAGAATTTTGATTTTGAGTTTCTTCATTTTGAAACTCAAACCTTAATTTCCATGGAAATTCGGGCGTTCATGGTGTGCATATGATTATCAATTTTATGTTTGTTCATCTGTTTCATGGATTTACAAATATGAAAGAGAGGAAAGTAAAAAAAAAAATTCCAAAATTTTCCCCGAAAATCGAAAATTAAAACTTCGATTTCACAACTTCTCCATCACAAATTCATAATTTCTTCATGAATTCTTACCATTTTATGGAAAGAGAAGA
Source organism: Beta corolliflora (assembly GCA_947648045.1). Taxonomy (NCBI): domain Eukaryota; kingdom Viridiplantae; phylum Streptophyta; class Magnoliopsida; order Caryophyllales; family Amaranthaceae; genus Beta; species Beta corolliflora. Next base: position 376,728 of record CANSZD010000525.1, on the reverse strand, counting down.
GTCCAAGTAAGAGATCTACTGAAAATTCGAGAAGAATCAAAGATCCATGGAAGATTTGAGGGAGGAAAGGGTAGAGGAGAGGAGAGAGAAAATCTAGGTAAAAAAAAAATTCCCCAAAATATTTTTTTGGCCAAAATTAATTTTCTGATTTTTCAGAATTTTTTCAGTTTTTTTTTTTCGAAATTATTTAAAATATTTTCAGAAATTAGAATAAATGATTTTGGTATTTTCTAAAATCATTTCAAAGCAAAAAAGAAAAGGTAAAAAATAGCTTAAGTGGGTGGCTCACATTTATTGTGGCCCCACACTTTCCATGGTCTGATTTCAAATCAGACCATCTTAGAAATTTCATTTGTTCTACATTTGATTATGAGTACCGAGTAATTTATTTGGTAAGAAAATTATTAAATATGGTTTTTGCAATTGCAATTACTTAAATGGAGTATCTTTTATATGATTCCGTAATAAATAATTTGTCATCTATTCTGGTCTTAAAAACAAAAGAAAAGAAAAACTATACTCCTAGTCCTATTAGCCATTGTTAAAAGTTTTAGTTTAAAAGATTAGGCATTTTGTGGTGTGATTAAACTTTATCTTTACTTTTTAGTTATTAGTTTAAAGTTTGGTAATACTGTTCTCCATAGTTAAGAATAATGGAAGGACTCGAACTTTGATATAAATTATCACTAAGGACCTGAACTTTCAAAAGTTATCATTAAGGACCTATGTTAAGTTCTTGAGTTAAAACTATTAAAAATAAAAGGAAATTAAAAAATATTTTTTTATTTAAAACAAATAATACCATTGCTAAATTTTTCTCTTTTGTATGTCATTCCACCACTACCAACCCCAAATTAAATAAAATCAGCCACCACCCTCAACCTTGTTGCTCCACCACTTGACCTACGGCACCTACCCTCCATAGTTTCCTTGATAACAACCAAACCATCCTCATTCCTCAGCACTATAAAACTTTATTGGGACAATAGAATTTGCAAGTTAGAAGTAGTTAGAGTTAAAAAAAAGGTTTTAATATAAGTATTTCAAATATATAATAATTGTGTCAATCCATGCATGCAGCTATATTTACAAGGTAACTTCACTAGTAGAATAATTGCTTATTGTTGCGGTGGTATTGCTTGCGGTTTTACCCATACGCAAAGAATATATCACGTAAAAAGAAAAGGTAAAATATAAAATAACCATATTCTTTGCGGTTTCGGCCGAAAACCGCAAAGAATATAGTTTCAACGGGAAATATTTTGAAAAAAGTTGACTATTTGACTAGACATATTGTCGTGGTTTCGACAAAAACCGCAACAATATATTTAAAAAAATAATATTTGAACCTATTGTTGCGGTTCTTACATAAAACCGCAGCAATAAACTTTTAAAATTAAAAATAAAAGGGCCCAACTAGGTTTCCCTTTTACTGCTTTCATTTAACCTTAGGCACGCTGCTCTTTTTTCGTTTTCTTTGAATTCTTTTTTTATTTAGTTTATTTTTTTCATTTTTTGTATGTAATTATGTTAAATTAGTTCTAGTTTGATTTGCTCATTAGAATATCTGATTTTTTTATTTTATCTGTTAGATATTGTAATTCTTTATTTTCATTATTTTTTATTTTTCAAGTCATTGCATGAACTCAATATGTTGTACCAGTTCGTCTTAGTTACTTTTGGTTTAATTGCATTTTAAGGTCGAAAATTATATGGATACTTAAATTTTAAATTTTTTTTTTTTAAAAAACGTGCACTTATTGCTGCGGTTTCTATCCAAAACCGCAGCAATAAACCTAATTTTTAATATAAAAAAATACGCCTATTGCTGCGGTTTGTGTCAGAAACCGCAGCAATATCTTGACATATTGCTGCGGTTTAAAACGGCAGCAATAGGTAAATTACCTATTGCTGCGCCCTGAATTGCTGCGCGGCCAAAACCGCCGCAATAGGCCACTTAATGACCGCAGCAATAAGCATTTATTCTACTAATGCTTCTTTTCTTCATTGTCATCTTCTGCTTCTTCTATTGAAATGGAATGTCAAGAAATTAATTCAGGGATAAACAACTTGAAAAAATTGTTATTCCTTGATTTGCGTAGATTAACAATAGTCAATGATATGCACAAGGCATTCATAATCCTAGGCTACAATTAAAGAATTCATTTGTACATTTACTATATTCAAATAATAATTAATATTTTATTAACTTATACGAAATATATACAGTACATATATTCTATCACGAATTCACAACTATTATGAAACAACACATCAGCTAAAGGGGTTGGGATAAATATTGTGGTAAAAGAGAAGTAGAAGCTACATCTTAAGAGAGGTTTTGACATAAAGTTTTGAGTCCCTTCACATAATACATTAATATTTATAGTGTTGGTGGTGGACTAGTGTTGGGGAATGAGGATGGAGGATAGGGGTAGAGCTGTAGAAGAGGGAAGAGATAACAGGGGAGAAGTTTTGAATTACTACATACCTTTAATTTTTTAGTTTATTAGTACAAATAATTTTTTTAACTTTTTAAAAAATAATTTTAACTCATGAAGTTAACTATAGGTCCTTGTAGATAACTTTTATAAGTTGAGGTCCTTAATGATAACTTGTACCAAAGTTTAGGTCCTTTTAATGTTCTTAATTGTTCTCCAACATGGCCAATTTTTGGTTTTTTGTGCTTAGGGATGTGGACTAAATATTTTATCACCTCACTAGGTTTGTGTCTTTTGCGTGGAAGAATGTTGAGAATGCCATCGCCCTATAAAAGTTTCACCGTACCTTATGTACTAATGGATACTTTATCCATGCATTAATTGATGAAATGCACAAACATTTTCACTTAGGGTGCATTCTCTTTACCTTAAAAAAAAGATTCAGTTCTAATAAGTGTAGAAAAATTCAGTTAAATTCAGACTAGTTTTGACACCTTATAAAATGAACTTCAATAGGTTCGATTAATTAAGTTCAAATATACATGTTCAAATAAGTTCAGATTAGTTAAGGTGAAGAAAATACTCCCTAAGTATGATGCTCTCACGTCAATTTGACATGCAAATTGAATTATATTGATAAGTGATGAATTAATAACCACAAAAGGAGATGTAGATTGCCAAAACAACCTACGAATTAATGATGTTCATCAATCCACTTACTAAGTTTCTCAATATCAAATTCAAATTGTATACCAACTAGTTTTAGGACCCGTGCATAATGCACGGGAGTATTTATTGTTTTATTACATATTTAAAGGAAATTACATAATAACAATGACACAAATTACAAAAAATCATAAAATCATAATGTAAGAGTGGTGAAGAACACAAGTTACAAATATAAATGTCTAAATCAATTTATATATTTGCAAACACTTCCTTGTAAACATTTGTTGTACTTGTACGCACACCGTGTTCTTTATCAAACAGAAGGATCTTGAGACCTTTTTTGCTCGTAACTCTGAAAACGGCAACATAAAATTGTCCATGGCTGAAAACAGGTCTTGGAAGATACATGCCTACATGAGACAGAGATTGTCCTTGACTTTTATTTATAGTCATAGCAAGACAAACCATTATAGGAAACTATTGTCTCTGAAATCTGATAGGAAATTTCGTGGAGTCAAATGGGGTTAGTGTCATTCTTGGGATAAATATTTTTTCTCCGACATTACATTGCTTCCGAAATAACAGTAGCTTCAATAACATGATTGCCTAAATGATTAACAACTAACCTCGTGCCATTACATAATCCAGATATTTGATCAATATTCCTTAGAAGCATAAGTGGCGCACCAACCTTTAATCGTATGCTATGATTTGGGAGCCCTGAGCATCTTGAGGAATTCAGTGGAGTATATTTCATGTACTCCAAAATTGCCTTCTTCGTTGCTTATAGCATCCGAACTCAAATACACTTTCTCTTCTCCAGGAATGGTAGATAGAAGATGATCATTGACTATCTCCACTATCTCATTTGGTGGCGCCAAAATAGCTCTTTCTTGGAAGTATTTAGCTTCCCAAATATGCTCTTGTAGTTCTAGGTATGTGCTATCAACAATTGATGAACTTGGATCTGCCCTAGGATCTATAAGGATATCTTTTGCAACCTCGATTATGGCTTCACCATCGTTAGGACACCCAACTTTTCCGTCTCCTACGCTTAGTATCCCATCTAAGAATTCTCATAATTCATCAACAACAGATTCCCAAGAACCTGCTTGTAGTCTCATATTGCGAGTAAGTCTTAGGACCTTACATGAATCTCACAAGTAAGATGAATTAATGGTCGCAAACACGATATCTTGCCTCGTTCCATTCGGTACAACTGGTAATATCTGCCTGAGATCACCACCAAAATACCAAGACTTTGCCTCCAAAAGGTCGATGCAAGTTAGCCTTATCAACCGACCTCATGACATCCTTAGTTTTTTGACCCATGCAAAATGCAGTGGAATTTTTTTGTTTTATAAATTTAAGAACTTAGGATGTTTCTCCCAAAAATATTAGCTCGTGATTTTAAGTTTTCATAATCATATCGTGTATTCATAATGTTTTAAAATTGACTTATTACCCGTGTGTTAAGTGACTAATGTAGTTAATATTATGGTGGAACACGTGACCAATCATTTATTAAAAAAAAAAGTTGACTCAGAGTTACTTCGTTCCGCTCATAGCTTCACTTAAAGGCTCAGATAAAATCACAATTTGCACCACTACAGGCACTCAGTCATGCAACTACTTCCACTTTCGCTTTCCACAGTTCTGCTCATTCCCCTCTCTCTTGTTCCCTTACACTACCGCTGCACTTAAATTTTGGCAGACATTATTAATATAGAAAAATTTGGTAGATTGTATAATTTAAGGGAGTGATTGCACTTAAATGAAAATCGAGTGATTGCACTTAAATGAAAATCTTCAATGACATGTCAGAAAGTCTCATCATATTATATTCGTTATATATACTTGTTTTATAGTCTTGTATCATTGTATGTTACATTGAAAATTAATGTAAATTAATTTTTAATACTCTATTTGCTCTAGAGTAGTTCTAGCACTTTTCATTTTTCTTTTGTCCCATAATACTATTTACACTTTTATGTTGGGACGAATTCTTCTACTTAAAGCAACTTTTGATTTTTCGTCAAGTTTTTAGCATCTTGTATTATCTGTTTCATTTTGTATTCATTATGTTCTCTAGTTATAGATTTCAATTCCTATATTTTTACTTTTCATTACTTCGATTTGTTAGAAAGCACCAAATTTGTTGCTTATTTCACATAACTTGATATTTTATAACTATATGCTAATTGATGTTTTAATAAAATATTATATCTAACTCGGTTCTCCATTTCTTAAACATCCATCTTTGATCGACTTGATAACTCGACCCAACCCGGTCCAAAGCTAATAATGCGAGAAAGTCGAATTGCATCAAACTCGAAACCGACTTGTTGACTCGAATTTTTTTACACTTGATATGATATTTTTTTAATTAGCATAATCTGAAACCGACTTGTTGACTCGAATTACCATCCCTAGTTATAGGTATGCATAGCATTGTTGATTTGCGTAAGTATAATGTAATTTATTTAATATATTACACTAATAAATTATTATTTTAATTGGTTGTAGTTCCTTAAATTGCTAGATAGAAGATAAGTCTATAGTTTAATTTGTACTAAGATTATCATTTTCAGATTGGTCAAATGATCTCAATAGGTGAGTGATATATAATTAGCATACACCTTCATCTTCTTGAAGCTCATCTAAGTACAGTGTTCCTATATATCCTCTATAATGAGATCAAAGAGGGTCTTGCTTTTTGTCTTCATTCCAATTGCCTTGACAATATTGATAGCATTAGATGAGTCTATTTGTTCATAATTTTTCCTAAGGTATTATTTCTTTGGCGGAACTTGATATGATCTAATCTAATCCCCTTCGACTCTTCCTTATTTTCTCCTCAAACGTTATAGTGTTCCTGTTTTTTATTATAAAAATATATATAATGAGTTTCATTTATTCTTTACTAGCTATCTACATAGCTTTGCTAAAAAAAATTCTTCTCAAGTGTTAGTAATAATTTTAGCATTTTTTTTATAATTTGGTCGATCACATATCTTTTCATGTAAAATATAGTATGAAGGTATATTTTTTTTTGTTTACTTCATAAAACCGATGTATACTGAGGGTGCATATTAATTCATGTATGATATTTCTTTTTCTGTTGTGAATTGAGATATTCTGGAAAAAAAAATACTTGACTTATGACTGCACCCATTATACCACTGGCTCCGATCACGTCAGAATCCACACCCATAGAACTATAAAAATGATGATTTTACACATATGAACTATTAAAGATAAAATTATATCAAATTTTGACCTTGAACATAATTAGTGAATTAAAATCTTAGAGAATTTATATTTTTCACATATTACTATCAATGGTGCATTGCCTATTGTCAATGTTTTAAAATTTTGAGAATTCCATGAGAACAATTCTAGATAGTTTTAACTAAAACTATTAGCTTGTTATTTCAAAGCTTATAATCTATTAGTATTGAGAATATGATTTAAAAATGGTTTACAACCCTTGGGTTGCACGATTATGACTTAGGACTTATTTATAATAATTAGTATTATACCCTATTTGTTTCAAAATACTTGCTATACACTTCCCTAAAATTAGAGATGGTCATTAGGGTGTCCCATCACAGCCCATGCATGTTGAGCCGTCCACTCGCCTTGAAAAATGAACCGGGACAACCCGTATAAGCCAACTTCACAGTCCACCCAACCCATGTATTAAGATGGTGAGTCACTCACTGGATTTTTTATTCAAAAAAGAGGTGGCCTAATCTGGTCCTCCGCTTTCTCTCTCTACCTCTCTTAAAGCTCCGCATTTTCTATATGTAGCATTTAAATTGAAACGGGTGAAGTATTTATTGATACCCTAGAACTCACACTAAAATGAAAACACGCACAGCTAAAGGTAAGTTAATTAACTTTAAATTGATAACATCTTAATGCTCAAATTTATCCCATACTCACTTCTCAAACTCATGTAATGCTATCCATCACATTAATTTTAGATTTTCTAGAAATATGATTGTTTCTAGTGTTTGTATGTATTTGTATCTTTTGTTTCATTGAATATGAGAGTGTGTAGGACGACCTTAATTTTTTAGTAGTGAGAATAATATTTATTAAAATAGAGGGTTGTTCCTAAAATAAGAGTGTAGATTTAATTGTACTATGGGAAATAGAAAACACAAAAATGTCTTACTAAACAAAGGGAGTAATAATAATTTTTTTATCTATGAATAGTTAGAGTTGGGGACGTCGGTTATTTGGTACATTATGGCCTTTTATCTTCTTCCACATCCTTGTCACTCTCAGCCTAATTTTGCATGTTCACATTACTTTCATCCTATAATTATATATGGTGAGATTTGATCATAACCAAAGCTGTATTCGAGTTATTGATAATGATAATTATATTGGCATGCAATCTTTTGTATAACATAATCCACATTGTTAGTAGTTTGAGCATCATCGGTCATGTTAACCACATTATGTGAATTAATCAACACGTGATCCCGCTGTTCTGATTGTGGGAGGTATAATAGTGCATAATTAAGAGTGTATGTGTAACATGATTAGAACTTACTCCCTTCGTTTTTTTAGATGTAACATTTGACTTTTCATATTTGTCGAGGCACAACTTTGACCGATGATATCTCTAATTGTACAAAAGTAAAAATTATAAAAAATATATATTTGGAAAGTGTACACCGTGACGAATCAAACAAGATCCCACATGACTATATTTTTTCTTATGTATAAATAACAATTAATGGTCAAAGTGTATTGGATGAATAGTGCCCAAAGTCAATATGTTACATCTAAAAAAAACGGAGGGAGTATTTTAATACGGTTTTTTCACCAAATACCCCTGACAAATAAATTTATTCACCAAATACCCCCACTTTTTTCAAAATTCACCAAATACCCCTGACCTTTAAAAAAATTCACCAGATACCCCTGACATTTCAAAAAATGCCAAAAATGCCCTTTTTGGCTAACGGACGTTAGTTCTCCGTTAATTAATTAACCTAAAAAACCGTAATTAAACCCTAATTAAACCTAAAAACCCTAAAACTCTAACTAACCCTAAACCTAATTAATCCTAAAACCTAATTCACCCAACCCCAGCCTGCGTGAGGGAGGGCGCGGCGGGGGGGGGGGAGGGGGAGGGGGAGACGTGAGGGAGGTCGAGAGGAGGGGGGCTGCGTGGGGGGCCGCCGGGGGAGGGGGTATGTGTGGGGTGCGCCGGGTGGGGGAGGGGAGGGGGAGGGAGCTCGCGTGGCTGGCGCCGGGGGAGGGGGGGGGGTGGGGCGGGGTTGGGTGGTGGGGCTGGTGGCTCTAGGGTTGGGGGGGGTGGGGTTGGGTTAGGGAGAGAGAGAGTTAGGATTTTTAGGTTTACTTGGGGTTTAGTTAGGTTTAATTAGGGTTTTTTTAGGGTTAATTAGGATTTTTTAGGATTAATTAGGGTTAATGACTAACGGAGTTAACTCCGTTAGTCAATAAGGGCATCTGGTGAATTTTTTTAAAAGTCGGGGGTATATGGTGAATTCGAAAAAAAGTGGGGGTATTTGGTGAATAAATTTATTTGTCAGGGGTATTTGGTGAAATAACCGATTTTAATATAAATAGAGTGTCGGTCATTCCTAAAAGAGTGAGTGTCACATTATCTTTACCTTTTGCTTTTCTTTATATTTGTTTTTTTCTCCACCTTCTTATTATAAGACTTTCTCAATTTGGTTTCACTCTCTTCTAGTGCTTGTTATATATGAACTTAAAAATAATCTGTAGATATGTTTAGAAACCAAAACTTAGTGGTACCAATGTATATTCTATTAAAAAAATAGACTTATCATTTCATGGATTTTTTTTATTAGACGAAATATTTTACCTATAATATTATCAACTTTTTTTTTTGGTAAATAAGAAATATATTGAAAAAGAACACCATTACATCCTGTGTCCAGAGGACATCTATCACCACAAAACCCTAAACAACCGTAATATTATCAACTTTGTAGATAACATCCCCATTGTGTTAGCCATATTAGAACAATCACCCCCCTTCCCTTATATCTTCTAGAACCATTGTTCGACGGTCCATATGCATACTTATTAAACCCATTCTATTCTCAACCATCTTAGGAAAAATAAACTCATGCTCTCCTTTCCTTAAATTTCTAACAGTTTCCATCTTCAAAATGCCAAAAGTTCCATTTCAATCATTTAGCTCCCACACCAAACCGATTCTAATTTACCCTATCTAAATTCTTCAAAAAATAATGTCATCAAGTATATACTCAAATTAAAGACATCGATTATTTATCTTCTCAAATAATTGATTTTTGTCATCAACACTGTTTGGGCTCAATTAATCAGCAGCCCAATAAGGAGCCTAAAAGCCTCCTAGAGCATGGGACAGGTGGCAGCAGTGGGTCCCACCTGTAAGTTGACCTAATCACCAGTGTTTTGGGAGATCTCTAAGAAGGATGGAATAACCATTGCCTAAAAAGGGTAGCATGCCCAAAAGGCCCATCTGAACAATGTTACTTGTTTGGGAAATCCCCAACACTATAAATACCAACTGCCTCATCAATGAACAGGTATTGAATTCTCACCTAGCAAACCAGAGCATCTCTCTCTAGACTTTATCTCTCTACCTCTATCTCAACTGACTTGAGCGTCGGAGGGGCGATCCCGGAACCACCCCCGGGGTAGTCTAACATCGTTTTTCAGGATTCAGGTGTACGGACATCGGAACTCAGACGAACACCCTCGGGGCCCACATCAAATCTCACAACATATTACAATCCTTAATTTCTTGACAGAAACAGTTTGGCGCCGTCTGTGGGGAAGTTACAATCAAAGTCGCTTCGCCACCACTCAGTAAGAACCACTTCACAATGGCCCCAGCCAAGAGCACTCGCACCAGACAGCCCTCGGCATAGGCTCAGAGGTCCGAAAGGGATCCTTCACCATCTCACCAGAGGAGGTCTGAACGGCCCAGGACGCCGACCGTTCAAACCCTCGACCATGAAGAGGAGCAGTCAATCGAAAATAGACAGGACCCCTCACAGCAGCTACAACACGCTGACCCCATCCCATATCCACGGCGGACATAAATTTGATAGCCGTTCAGCTCCAACAGACCTTGCAGTAAAGTCTGAGGGATATGTTAGTCAACCTACAACAGGGACGCTTTCTTCAACCCCCTAAAGACCAGACCCTGGTCCCTTCCCTTCGGGCAGAGAACCAAGGCCAGCCTAGCCGGCAGCGGTTGGGCCCGAGGGAGCATAGTCAGCACGATCGGCAACGATCCAGACAGGGGGAGGAAGAGCGGCACGAGTCTAAAGGGAGATCCACTCTGCGGGGTGAGGAGACGCACGTGTCCAAATCGCCCAGAGGTAACGTCGGGAAGAAAACCCATGACACTCGGCATTTCCTAAACGAGAAGCGGCTCAGCAAGGGCCTAGACGCTCGGCACATTCTCAATAAAAAAAGCCGCTCAGCGGGAAGGGCGCGGCGACTCAGCCCAATCAAAGTCCATTCGGATCAACAGCGGGGCGCTCAAGTTTATGGTTCCATTCAGCCAGGACATACTTGAAGCGCCCAGCCCTGGAAAAATCAAAACACCTACGATCGAACCATTCGCGGGCCTAACCGACCCGGACGATCACATGGCCACATACAAAGCGCAAATGAGCGTTCAAACTGGCTGCGAGGCCACTTGGTGCCGTTTCTTTCCCACGACTCTGAAAGGACTGGCCCTAAACTGGTTCCAAGAGCTTCCCGCAGGGATCGTAACAGATTTCTCAATACTCGAGGACCTATTCCTTCACCAGTTTATCGCCGGAAAAAGACAAAAGAAAACAAGTCTCCATTTGATGGGAGTCAGGCAGGAGAAGAACGAAAGTCTGGCCGACTACATCAAAAGGTTCAATGAGGAGTCATTAAAAATCTCCGATCTGCAAGATGTAGTGGCGTTCGCCTCCCTAATGTCTGGCCTTCAGCCCGGTCGACTCAGATGGTCCTTGGCTGAGAGCGAAGTGAAAACCTTCTCCGAAGCAATGACTCGGGCTCAAAGATTCATCCAAGCGACAGACATATGTCGTCACTCAGACGATGGGAGCAAGAAGAGGAAAGAAGAAGGAAATCATAAGGACCAGTCGAAGCAGCAGAAAACAGGTGGTCGGTCAGATAGGTTTAACGACCATGGCATCGACCCCCGATTCAACAAGAACAGAAGAGAGATCTACTTAGACATCAAGGATAAATCCATGATGCCTCGCCCACCCCCCATCAGAACGTCGGTCGCTCGGCGAGACAAAAGCCAATGGTGCGAGTTCCACAAAGAATGCGGTCACACCACCAAGGATTGCAGGGAACTTAAGAAATCCCTGGACAACCTAGCTGGCCAGGGGAAGCTGAACCGGTACCTCAAGCACTCTAGGGAGGAAAAGGGCAAACAAAAGGTTGGTCAATCCAACAGCGGCGATACAGAGGGTTTCATCGGGGTCATAGCAGGTGGCTTCGCGTCGGGTGGCCTAACCGGCCGCTCACGCAAAGCCCACCTCCAGAGTCTAAAGCACCAGGTGCTCGACGTCCATCATCCCCGACCCGACTGTCCCGTCATGACATTCGGCGAGTCCAGTCGGCCCCTGCATACGCCCCACGACGACCCCTTGGTCATCGAACTCAAAGTGGCTAATGCCAGAGTCAAACGGGTGTTGGTGGATAGTGGATCTTCGGCAGATATAATCACACTGGAGTGCCTCAGGAAACTGAAGTACAATGAGAAGGATGTAACCCCGCTCAATCAGCCACTCATAGGCTTCGGGGGAAATTCGGTACATCCTGTCGGATCCATAAAATTGCCTGCTCGGATGGGAGAGAAGGGCAAAAGAAGAAGCCTACCGATTGACTTCCTAGTGGTGGACATCCCTCTGCCATACAACATCATAATGGGAAGACCAACTCTGAACAAGGTCAAGGCAGCAATTTCAATTTACCAGCTCCTCATGCAGTTTGAAACCGACGAGGGTAAAGTCGGAAAAATCCAGGGGGATCAGCAGGCAGCCAGGGAATGTTATGTGAATAGCCTGAAAAACAAGGACGACGTCCCAGAAGACTCGAAGAAAAGAAAACGGGAAGACGATCAGCCCTCAAGTGGACTCGGGGTTTACCTTACCGAGAACTCCAAGCAATATGAGCGCCCTCAGCCAGCCGAGGACGACGAAGAAGTCATCATCGACGAGAAGCACGGTCGGACTTTGAGAGTAGGCAAGGCCATGGATCCTCAAACGAGAAAGGATATCGTCCAAGTACTAACAGAATACAGAGACGTCTTCGCCTACGAAGCCACCGAAATGCCCGGGCTCGACCCTAAAGTGATGTGCCACGAGCTGAACATCAAAGAGGGATTCAAGCCTATCAAACAAAAGCTGAGGCATCAAGGACCCGAGAGGAACACTGCGGCAGCCGCCGAAGTCAAGAAATTGCTCGAAGCGGGGTTCATTGAAGAATGCCAATACTCGGAATGGTTGGCCAACGTAGTCCTAGTCAAAAAGTCGAGTGGGGCATGGAGAATGTGCGTGGATTTTACAGACCTGAACAAGGCCTGTCCAAAAGATAACCACCCTCTGCCCAAAATCGATAGGCTGGTCGACTCGACGGCAGGTCACGCTCTCCTAAGCTTCATGGACGCAAACGCGGGGTATCACCAAATCCCGATGGCAGAGCATGATCGAGTTCATACCGCCTTTGTCACCAATCAAGGGGTGTATTGCTACAAAATGATGCCCTTCGGGCTCAAGAATGCAGGGGCTACGTATCAGCGCACGGTCAACAAGATATTCAGCGATCAACTGGGTCGGAATATCGAAGTATACGTTGACGACATGATCGTCAAAAGCAAAGCTCAGGGTGATCACCCCTCTGATCTAAAAGAGACTCTCAGTACCTTGAGGAAATACCGCATGATGCTGAACCCGAAAAAATGCGTATTCGGGGTGAAGGGAGGAAAGTGCCTCGGGTTCCTGGTCGATGAGAGGGGAATCGAAGCCAACCCTGACAAAGTAAAGGCAGTGGTAGAAATGAAGTCCCCTCGGAATGTGAGAGAGGTACAACGCCTAACAGGCTGTTTGGCTGCCCTCGGCCGCTTCTTATCCCGGTCAGCAGATAAGAGCTTATGCTTCTTCAAAGCTCTAAAAAGAAAAGAGTTCACTTGGGATGACGAAGCCGAACAGGCTTTCACCTCCCTCAAAGCGCATCTATCAACACTCCCAAAGTTGATCTCCCCCCTGCCGGGGGAAACGCTGTTCGTTTACTTAGCTGTGTCAGAATACGCGCTCAGCGCTGTTTTGGTGGCCGAGAGGGAAGAAAAACAGCACCCAGTCTACTTCATAAGCCACACCTTCCGAGGGGCCGAGGCCAAATACAGCGAGGTCGAGAAGATGGTCTTCGCCTTAGTAATGGCCAGTCGGAAGCTCAAGCCTTATTTTCAGGCCCATCCAATCAAGGTTCTCACAGGTCAACCGCTCAGAAAGCTCATTGAAAGCAGGAATCATTCTAGCCGGATGACTGACTGGGCGGATCAGCTAGCAGATTTCGGGTTGGAATATGAACCCAGGAGGGCAATCAAAGCCCAGGCCTTAGCTGATTTCATAACCGAATGTACGTCTAGGCCTCCAGCCAGTCAGCAGGAGGCTTGGGAGTTACAAGTAGATGGCTCGTCCACCAAAACAGGGTGTGGAGCTGGGTTGGTTATCAAGCCCCCAGTCGGGGAAAAAATGGAGTACGCCATCAAATTCGAATTCTTAAGCTTTAACAACGAAGCCGAATACGAGGCCCTAATCCTCGGACTGGAGTTGTGCATCCTAGCCGGAGCCACCACGATCAATGCTAAATCCGACTCACAACTGATTGTGGGGCAGATATCAAGCGAGTATGAGGCCAAGGAAGACAACATGAGAATGTATCTGGCCAAGGCTCAAAGCATCATCAAACGACTATCTCAATTCAATATCACCCACATACCCCCATCAGAAAATCAGCAGGCCGATGCTTTAGCCCGAATGGCCAGTTCGGCGGAAGGGTCGGCCCCTCGTACAATTATGTGGGAAGTCCTCCGGCAGCCCAGCATCAATGCTAAGGAACAGCTTGTATTGAATCGGACATCCGACTGGATGGATGAGGTAGTCGGATATTTGAGAGACGGGAAACTACCTGAGGACCCCAAGGAGGCTGACCGGGTCAAACACAAGTCCGGATGGTTTCTATGGCACGAGAATCAACTCTATAAAAAGTCCTTAACTCATCCATTGCTCAAGTGCGTAACCCCCGAGGAAGGAAATTACATCCTCAGGGAAATCCACCAAGGGGCTTGCGGAAGCCATCAAGGGGGAAGAACCATAGCGGGAAAAGCTCTCCGAGCCGGATATTACTGGCCCACTTTGAAAGCAGACGCTCAGGAGCTGGTAAAGAGATGCCCATCCTGTCAGATCCACTCGGACATCCCCAGGGCACCAACCACCCCATTGACAACAATTCAAGCAGTCTTGCCATTTGATAAATGGGGTATGGACCTACTCGGACAATTTCCCCCAGCCTCAGGTCAGAGAAAGTTCCTGATAGTCGCCATTGACAATTTCACCAAATGGACGGAAGCCGAACCACTCTCCTCCATAACGGATAAACAAGTTCAAGCGTTCATTTGGAGAAACATCATCACCAGATTCGGAGTCCCCAGAGTACTAATCTCCGACAATGGACGACAATTCAACAGCGGACCGACTCGAGAATACTGTACTCGGTTCGGAATAAGCACCAAGTTCTCCGCAGTCTCAAGGCCGCAAACGAACGGGCAAGCTGAGTCGGCTAATAAAATAGTCCTCAAAGGAATCAAGAAATCTCTGGAGGCGGCCAAAGGGGCATGGGTCGATGACCTACCAGGAGTCCTCTGGTCGGCAAGAACTACTACCAAGGAGGCAACAGGACATTCGCCATTCAGCCTTGTGTACGGAAGCGAGGCGGTCTTGCCAGTAGAGATTGGCATCCCATCTCCTCGAATGACTTTCTACGAATTCGAGAGGAACGAGGAAGAGAAGCCAGTCAACTTGGACTTGCTGCCGGAAACAAGGGGCAATGCACTGCTAAAATCCATCCGGTACAAACAAAGGGTTACTCGGATGTTCAATCGCAGAGTAAAGTCCCGACCAATCCAACTCGGCGATTGGGTTGTCCGGAAAGTCGAAGCCACTGGGCTCTCGCACTTAAAGGGGAAGCTCAGACCTAACTGGGATGGCCCTTACAAAGTCACAGAAATCATCAAGCCCGGCACATTCCGACTAGAGTCCCCCGAGGGCATTCCTGTGGCCCGACCCTGGAATGCAGACAATCTCAAAAGATACTTTGTGTAGGTTGTTACTTGCAATAGGGGCATATATTGTAATAGCTGTAATTATAGCCGGTCGGCAGTTTTGTAACAAAGTCAATCTTCTAAAGATGGCCCTCATGGAAGAAATATAAACAACTGCCAGTCGGTATGTTGGGTATCATTGACAGCCTATTAGACTTGACCAGTCAAAAACAAATTGTTATCCTTTCTGGAAATTATAGTTAGTCGGCAGTCCTACAACTGAATCGGCCCAATAGCCAGTTTTCAGTGTACAGCCAAAACGGCACGTATTCGGGAAAGACTTAACCAATCGAGAATCAAGAAAGGGACCAACTTAGTCGGAGTCAATGAAGTTAATCGGTTAATATTGCAATCAACAAACAAAGAAATTGAAGGAATGACAAGTTTCATTAAAGACGTCTCGAATTACAAAAAGGGAGTCAGTACAAAAGCAAGAAAGGCAAAAGCGTAAAAAAGGCTAAGTACAAGCGCTACATTCTAAGAGCTAGGGGGAGGGGGAAGACCAGTCATGCTCTCGGCGTTCGGCTCGGAGTTGTCACCGACCAACTCTTTACCCTGACCAGCATTGTCGGCCGCCTCGGCATCATCCTCATTGTCATCAACATCATCGCCGTCCAGGACGTTGACGTCAACTTGACCCTCTTCATCATCTTCACCCCCCTCAGCTTTCAGCCGAGCCAGGATAGCAGCGTTGTCGGCATCAATTGACATTTGATAACTCGACCAAACATCCGCCCAGACCAAGTTAGGGTGGGACTCGGCAAGGACCTTCTTCAGCCGATCAAGCGCCTCATCCTCCCCCATTTTATGCGCCACACTACCGACCTCGTTGGCATAGACCTCGGCAGCGTCGAATTTCTCCCAGTCGGAGAACCACTGCGCCTCGGTCTTAATTTGGCCCTCCAACACAGTCAGCTGGGCCTCGAGGTCGGTCACCTTTTACTCGGCCTCCTTCAGCTTGACCAAGGCATCGGCCTTCTCGGTCTGGGCAGTATCCCGAGCCAGGACCAGGTCGGCTCTCTCCTTAGCCCACTTACCCCGTTCCTCCTCGAAGCCTTTCTGGTCCCTTTCAATGGCCGCCTCGGCATCACTGTGCTTCGACTCGGCTATCCGCTTGTCTTCCTTGGCGCGATAGACCTCGTCAAAGTGTTTCTTGGCCTTCTCCTTGAGATCGGCCACCTCCTCAGTAAGGCTTACTCGGTTCTGGGCCACATTGGCCAGTCGAACAGAGAACTGGAAAAGAAGAGCGAACAAATCAAAACAAAGAAATAAAGGACACATGAGTAATGGGTAAGACACTCGGCAGTGAGAAAGGGACTTACATCATGCCAGGAGCGGAAAAGCTCATTGGTCTCGTTCGGACCATGGGTTGCCCGAATATGATCCCGGCGGCGGTGTACATCAATTCTGTGGCCTTCGTCCAACCGACCATCTTTCTCGGCTCGACTGAGCTCGGTGAAGGGCACGCCGAGCATCGCCCCCTCGCCCAGTTCATCCTCAACACGGTCGGCGGAGGGAGACATGGGAGTATACTGAGGACTCCCAATCGGCCGAAAGTCCGAGGAGTGAAGAGAGAGAGATCCGCCATCGCAGGCGCGTAGCCCCCTCGGGCTAATAACCTCAATGGACTTCGACTTTTTGGCTTCTTTCTCCCGATCAGCCTTCTCCCGATCAGCTTTGGCTCTCGCGAGCGCCTTCTCGGTCTGAGCGACCTTGTCAGCCGTCCGTTCCTTCCTCTTCTTGGACTTAGGCTTGGCGGGATCCTGGAGAAAAAGAAAGAACTCCTGTAAATCTCTAACTACAGGAAATACCGCTCAGCAAAAAAAGAATGGAATTTTTACCTTCGGAGGGGCAGGGACCTTCATGGTCTTAGCAAAGAATCTCGGCCTTCACTGGCGAAAGCCCTCATTGCGGCCTACATTCGGTTTGTCGGTCATGGTCGGATCTACCTCGTCTATATACGCTCGGGCAGGCTCTGCAAAACAAAACAAGATGCAAAAGTGTTAGTTAAAATGAAAGATCAAAACATCACTCTGACCACCCTAAGCCACCCCCTCGGCGAATTACCCTTCGGGAAGGTCGAACTCAGGCCCATAGCCGAGAGGAAATGCTCATCACTGAAAAGATGGCAGTCGGGCAACCATTGACCGGGGACGAACACCTCGCCCCCATTTTTGATCCTCGACTCGGTCTGCATATAGCAGGCCGCAGCTCCTTCCTCATCATCAAGCTCGCCTACCCGGCAATTCAAAGCAACGAGGGGCTCGGTCGGGGGAGGGACCAGCGGAATTCCCCAATCCCCGCCGAAATAGACGAAGGCAAACTCCCTATGAAACCCTTTCTGGGATCTAGGAAGATTGAGGACGGTCCGATATCCCGGTCGGACCTGAAAACTCCACCAACCAGGCCCGTTCGACGCAGCCATGACCTCGACCAACCTGTACATGTGCCTCCACAACTTAACGGTCGGTCGGACACCTATCAGGTTGCAGATGACCTGGAAGGCATTGATCCCCCCCCATGAGTTCGGAGAGACTTGGCAAATTGCCAAGTTGTAGGGATTCAGCAATTCTTTGGAAAAAGGGGTCAATAGGAACCGAAGCCCCATCTCCATCGATTTGTAGTAGACAGCTATGCATCCGGGCGGTGGAGACAGAATTGTATGATGGGCTTCCGGTCGGACCAGATAGTAAGGATCTTTTATCTGGAACCTGGTCGCCGTCCCCCGAAGGTCCTCAGTCAAAGATTTAATTACGCCGGGCTCGGGGAAGAAAGTCCCTGGACCTCCTTTCGGATCCAGGTCGGGATACTCTAATTCTCGGCCCGAAGTGGACGCTTCTCCTGCTCCCCTCGGCATGGCCACCCGCACTACATCACGAGACAAATATTTGTCTAAGTAACTTCTTGAGGGGGGATAGGCCAGCGACACTTCCCAAGGATAGGGAATGATACCCTCGGCCTCCTCCTCCACCGAAGACGAAGGGCTCGGGAGAGCAACCGCGTCGGGCACAGCCGAGGGGTCAGGGCAATTTATTATGGTCGACACCAGCGTTATTCCCATCCCCCTCACCTCCTCGGATAATTTATAGGGAGGTGAGGCCGGAGGTGTCGAGGACTCGGACGAATCTCCCATTATTTATAGACAAGGGAGTCGGCCGAGATTATTCAAAGGAAAAGAAAGAAAGAAAACTTAAGAAAAACGAAAAGCGTACCTGGTCAGACGAAGAAGCTGGAGGAAGAGCTTTGAAGAGTTGAGAGAATTTGGAGATTTTTGAGAGAGAGAGAATGAGGAAATGAGCAAGTAACCCTGAAATTCTCTCCCCTCTGGTACATATATAGGGGTGCCTTGGGGGATGTGCAACGCAAACCCCCCCGCGTCGCTCTAATGAGCTTTCAATAGAGGCCCAATTGGACCCCTTCAGTCCATTCCATAAGGAGTCCAGCGAAATTAAGAAAAGCATCCTAAGCCCGAGGAATTTGAAGCGTCAGAACTCCATGAGGCGCCCCTCCAGCTCGGCTTATATCAAGGGTCCCAACATCCCCGGTATCAAGAGTTGACATATGGCATGACAAGGGGGACACACCCGGTCGGACCAACTTGGGGCTCATTAGCCCCTCATCCGAGTGGCTCAGCTCCCCATTCGGCCAACAGGAGCTCCCCTCCTTTGCCGAGTCGCTTCTGTACTTGGTCAAATATGGCCAAGTATCAGCTAGCACCCACTCGGACCAACTTGGGGCTCATTAGCCCCTCATCCGAGTGGCTCAGCACCCCATTCGGCCAACATGAGCTCCCCTCCTTTGCCGAATCGCTTCTATACTTGGTCAAATATGGCCAAGTATCAGCTAGCACCCACTCGGACCAACTTGGGGCTCATTAGCCCCTCATCCGAGTGGCTCAGCACCCCATTCGGCCAACAGGAGCTCCCTCCTTTGCCGAATCGCTTCTATACTTGGTCAAATATGGCCAAGTATCGCCAAGACCCACTCGGACCAACTTGGGGCTCATTAGCCCCTCATCCGAGTGGCTCAGCACCCCATTCGGCCAACAGGAGCTCCCCTCCTTTGCCGAATCGCTTATATACTTGGTCAAATATGGCCAAGTATTAGCTAGCACCCACTCGGACCAACTTGGGGCTCATTAGCCCCTCATCCGAGTGGCTCAGCACCCCATTCGGTCAACAGGAGCTCCCCTCCTTTGCCGAATCGCTTCTATACTTGGTCAAATATGGCCAAGTATCGCCAAGACCCACTCGGACCAACTTGGGGCTCATTAGCCCCTCATCCGAGTGGCTCAGCACCCCATTCGGCCAACAGGAGCGCTCCCCTCCTTTGCCGAATCGCTTCTATACTTGGTCAAATATGGCCAAGTATCAGCTAGCACCCACTCGGACCAACTTGGGGCTCATTAGCCCCTCATCCGAGTGGCTCAGCACCCCATTCGGCCAACAGGAGCTCCCCATCTTTGCCGAATCGCTTCTATACTTGGTCAAATATGGCCAAGTATCAGCTAGCACCCACTCGGACCAACTTGGGGCTCATAAGCCCCTCATCCGAGTAGCTCAGCACCCCATTCGGCCAACAGGAGCTCCCCTCCTTTGCCGAGTTGCTTCTGTATTTGGTCAAATATGGCCAAGTATCAGCTAGCCCCTCATCCAATAAGAAGGGACCAGGTCGGCAATCTATCTTCAATAGGGAGTGACCCGGTCGGACCTCTCCACTGGCCCACAAGAGGAGACCGGGTCGGCACTCTCCCTTCACCAGGGAGCGACCCGGTCGGCCACTCCTCATTTAGCAGGGGATGACCGGGTCGGCACTCTCCCTTCACCAGGGAGTGACCCGGTCGGCCACTCCTCATTTAGCTAGAGGGGACCGGGTCGGCATTCTCCCTTCACCAGGGAGTGACCCGGTCGGCCACTCCTCATTCGGCAGGAGATGACCGGGTCGGCATTCTCCCTTCACCTGGGAGTGACCCGGTCGGCCATTCTTCATTTAGCAAGAAGAGACCGGGTCGGCACTCTCCCTTCACCAGGGGGTGACCCGGTCGGCCACTCCTCATTCAGCAGGGGATGACCGGGTCGGCACTCTCCCTTCACCAGGGAGTGACCCGGTCGGCCACTCCTCATTTAGCAAGAGGAGACCGGGTCGGCATTCTCCCTTCACCAGGGAGTGACCTGGTCGGCCACTCCTCATTTAGCAGGAGATGACCGGGTCGGCACTCTCCCTTCACCTGGGAGTGATCCGGTCGGCCACTCTTCATTTGGCAGGAGATGACCGGGTCGGCACTCTCCCTCCACCAGGGAGTGACCCGGTCGGCCTCTTCCCATTTACCAGGAGGAGACCGGGTCGGCGCTTTTCCTTCAACAGGAAGGGAACCCGGTCGACATTCCCCCCTTCCACCAGGAAATAAGCCGGTCGCCAACCAATCAGAAATAAGGCGGCTGTGTATTTCGCCACAGACAGGCATCCCACCCGTCAGGTTCCCGTGATCCCCCATCTATGGCGTGGGGCTAATTGTTTGGGCTCAATTAATCAGCAGCCCAATAAGGAGCCTAAAAGCCTCCTAGAGCATGGGACAGGTGGCAAAAAGGGTCCCACCCGTAAGTTGACCTAATCACCAGTGTTTTGGGAGATCTCTAAGAAGGATGGAATAACCATTGCCTAAAAAGGGTAGCATGCCCAAAAGGCCCATCTGAACAATGTTACTTGTTTGGGAAATCCCCAACACTATAAATACCAACTGCCTCATCAATGAACAGGTATTGAATTCTCACCTAGCAAACCAGAGCATCTCTCTCTAGACTTTATCTCTCTACCTCTATCTCAACTGACTTGAGCGTCGGAGGGGCGATCCCGGAACCACCCCCGGGGTAGTCTAACATCGTTTTTCAGGATTCAGGTGTACGGACATCGGAACTCAGGCGAACACCCTCGGGGCCCACATCAAATCTCACAACATATTACAATCCTTAATTTCTTGACAGAAACAAACACAAAATACGAGGTTCATTACATATGTGTTAAAAAGTGTTATTCTGCCATGGTTTATCAATGATGGTTTATAAACATCAAAGATGCAATCTTTGATGTTCAAATTTTGAGGGTTCCTAAAAATAAGTTTGGATCATTTTCAAAATCAATATGGAATTGCATGCATGTCAAGGAGACGGATTTAAATGGAGTTCGGTAGAAGTATTTCAATGGGTAATTAATGTGCTACATTATCATGAATCAATATTCTCTTCCATCAATTTTTTTTTCGAAATCTCATAGTAAGTTTTTCTATATCAAACATCAAAACTCCAATAAATTATCGTTCTTCCTTCCAGTTTTTTATTACTATAAGATAAAATGGTTAAAAAGTTATACAAAGTACTTTAAGTTATGAGAAATTTAAATATATTAATGACAACTAAGTTTCATCTATAGTTTTGTCAGATAACTACGTTTCATCTATAGTTTTGTCAGATGACTAACAGACTAAGCTTCATCCTAGCTATTATTCATAATACTGCTTCATGATATTTTCGTGCTTTTTTTCATAAATTTCCAGTAATATAATTTGTACACCATTTTAGAGGTAGTGTAGAGAAATAATGAATAAGATTAATCATGGAAAACAATTAAACAAAGAGATATTGTGAATAGACAATAATTGTCGTAATATGGATTTTTTGTCCCAAACTACCTTTAACTTTCATGTTTTTACGAGAAACTACCTTATAAAAAATTTGTTGTCCTAAACTACTTTACTTTTAACATTTTGTTGTTGACAGCTACCTTATGCCGGTTTCCAGCGTTTTGACTTTTTTTCCGTTCATTTAATATAACGTGCTTAGCACGTGACCTCTCTAACCCATTGTTTTTCATTTTCCCTTTTGTCCCAAACTACCTTTAACTTTCAAGTTTTTGCGAGAAACTACCTTACTTTTACCATTTTGTTGTTAACAACTACCTTATTTCGGTTCACGGCATTGACTTTTTTCCCATTCATTTATTTCTAAAATGTACTTTGGGGGAATTTTTGGGGCAACAGAAGCAACTATTGCTGGTAGTCATAGTATGATTAGAGAAATTAGTAGGTGTAATCAAGTCTTTGTAGTTCGATCATATGTTCATATGAATGGAAAATACTAATTTTGCTACATTTTGTCTTACCTGATGAATGCAAATACAATATATCAAGTGATGAATGCAAATAAATACACCCACATACTTAACTGATCGAATAAAAAACTTCCATAATAGTCAAATGATTGCCAATTGTTTTAGGCAAAAACAAAATACATAGCACACATAAAATGCTTACATAGTAGTAGCATACATAAGTTTACTCCAAAATACATCAAATTTGAAAAACAACTTGTAGTTAAGTTAATTGAGTGAAAGCTAAGTTATGTTTGACTAGCAAAATTAGGCACCACTGTTGAAATGCAGCTAGATTGAGATGGTTGACTTTGTTGTGGGGGTTGCAGGGTGCTTGTTTGAACTTGATCACCAGTGCCCTTCCTCTTTCTTTTCTTCTTCTTCTCTATATTTTGCACCACTGGATCTACTGACTTTGGCTTTCCTCCTTTAGACTTTGGAGCAGTTGGTTGTGGTGGTTTTTTGCACTTTTTTTTGTTGTGGCCAATACCACCACAATTTGAACACTTGTTTTACTTCTTCTCTCTGGCTACTTTCCCTTCCTCTGGTTCCTTAATTCTTTTCTTTTGCTTTGGTCTACCGGGCATAACCCTAATGGTGGGAGGCGTAGGTTCTGCAAGGTCTGTCTTCTCCCATTGACTTTGTCCTGGCATCGGATGAAAAGCTGGAGCATATGTAGCTGCATATGACTGGACATGATATGCCACATGAACATAATCCTCACAGTTCAACCTCTTCTTCTCTATGCAAGCCAAAAAAAAAAAAGGTCAATATAAGATGAGAGAGATAGAATGAGAACAAGAAATGGGGAAAATGGGGTGGGGGAAATTTAAAAAAAAAAGTTTAGAGAGGTCACGTGCTAAGCACGTGGCATTAAATGATCGGAAAAAAAGTCAACGCCGGAAACCGGCATAAGGTAGCTGTCAACAACAAAATGTTTAAAAGTAAGGTAGTTTAGGACAACAAATTTTTTATAAGGTAGTTTCTCGCAAAAACATGAAAGTTAAAGGTAGTTTGGGACAAAAAAACCCTCGTAATATTGACACAGATTTTTCTTTGCAAAATTACGTCTTATTACCTTAACGTGTAGATTTGAAGTATACACTTGGCAGATGATTTCATCTGCCATATACTACGTTATACAAATATACAACCAACATATACCAAGTCCACATAATTCAAGAACCAAAAGATGAGAAAGAAACAAAAGATGCTTAGGAATTCTAGTGAGAGAAAAAAGAAGAAAAAAAAGAAAAAAATTAGTTTCCTTCGCCTCCAAGAAGAGGAATAGCCTCTTTCTTCTTGCTCCTTACCTGCGTACTTCCATGGCCACAATCCAAAAGATTTTCCCTCAAATAGAAATCCACCTTAAGCTACGTGGGGGTGTCCCAACCACCACCACCGCTCACACCTCGCACGCCATCATCTTTGCTATCGGGTTTTTGCCCAGCCTCGCTCGCTGCTGTGGTGATCCCTGCGGCCTCGCTCCGGCTTCCCTGAAGGGATTCGTCGTTCGTCGCTCGTCGTTCTCAGATCGGCAGGAAATCGCAACTCCGCAGGTAAGTTTTCTTCGTTTCACTTTATTGGTATCTATTTGCTGTTGGTTGGATTTGCCTAGCTGTTTAATGGATGGTCTTATAATTGTTTCAATTATAAACTGCCTCTTTGCTTTCCGTTTAAGCATCTTCCTTGTGACCACTCCAAAATCTCTTCACCCGTTGCTGAGATGGAATGAAGCTTCATCTAATTTTCAGATTTGGCTTCTTTGTATATTTTTTATGTTTGGGTTTGTGCTGAATTATACCTATCGAAAAAGAAATTTTCATGATAATTATTATGCTACCAGTTCATCTAATTTCCAGATGTGTTTTCTTCATATTATTATTATGATTGGATTTATGCTGCATTACACCCCTCGCAAAATTACTTTTCATGAAATTTATCATGTTACTATTTATGTGTGCTTCATGAATTTTTCTCTAACAAAATGGATTTTTCCTTATTTTTATAGTAGATCTTATCTTTATTCTCCTATTAAGAATTCTAATTGGAACACCTACTTGTTTAGAAAGACGATCTATGACCCAACTCGCTGCCATATTATCTCAAGCAGAATGATTTCAATTAATTTTTCTCACTATCTCAAGTCCTTTGACCTTAAGTATTGCTTTTCTCCCAAGCTTTCTCAGATTGAATTGCGCTTAATCCAGAATATTATTTTAGGCTTTGTTCTCATGTTGTTGAAGTGTGTTTGGGTTATCTTAAATTGCAATCCTTACATTGGTACTTGGTTTCCTCAGTCACTATA
The DNA here is from genome assembly GCA_947648045.1 of Beta corolliflora. Classification (NCBI taxonomy): domain Eukaryota; kingdom Viridiplantae; phylum Streptophyta; class Magnoliopsida; order Caryophyllales; family Amaranthaceae; genus Beta; species Beta corolliflora. Next base: position 351,770 of record CANSZD010000525.1, on the reverse strand, counting down.
TTGTGCTAAGTTTAATAAATCATTCTTGCGGTACATTGAGAATTTTGCGACGTTATCTTATAATGGTGCTCTGGATTTAAGAGATTACACATTCACTTCCTTTCATGCTTCTCAGTTTCCTATCACTCCTGATATTGCTATTGCAACCTCTATTAATATAGTTATTGAATGGTTGGTAAAACCTCTAATGTCTCTTATTATTAGAATGATCTGCACTTACTTGGAGCTCTTTCTGTTTGTGATTGTTATAATTCTTTTTTCCAATTTAGAGATGAATCAGGTCTTCATACCCCATTGGAACCGAGTGCTTTCTCACTCGCTATGGAAAAGGGGTGGTTTTTCACCCCTTCACACCGTTTTCAAGTTTTATAGGTCAATCCTATTTTTTAGAACCCATCCAATCAAGGTGGGCGCAACTTTCATTCTCTCAGAAGACCATTATGATATCCTTCATTGCAAAATTTTGAATCAAAACTTGGGTTTTATCGTATTAATTCTTTAATGTTTCATTGCATTTTGCCTCCTATTATGGAACGGGATTGCAATCCCATATGGAATCGAGTGCTTAGACACTCGCTTAAGAACAGGGTTTTTCCCACACCCCCTAACCGTTTGCTACTTAATTGCAGGATTGTTGAGCAAGTTGTTTACATCGTGGTTTACATATCCAAGGAAAAAAAAATATGGAATCGAGTGCTCCAATGTATACTTATCTAAATGACCAGGCTCTTGAAGCCTTATCGAACCGAGTGCTTGACACTCGCTTTTGTACAGGGGTGGTGATACACCCCCTGACTCGTTTTCTTTCTATGACATGCCTATTTTCTCATATCAGAATGGAAACAAGGAGAGGAAGAAAGGTAATGAGGCCTTTTTTGTGGCCTATGTACGACCAGGTTTTTTATAAACCTATCAAACGAATCTATATCACCAATTCGTTTATTATATGAAAATTTTATGCTGGAATATCCAAGGGGGTAAAAAACCCCAAGCTTTGAGTGAGCTACTCTATCTAAAGAACAAATATAAGCCGGATATTATCTTCGTCATTGAAACCTTAACTAATAATAATAATAGCCATCGAATTCTCAAAGCTCTTAACTTTCACAATAAGTTAGTTGTTGACCCAATTAACCACGTGGGTGGATTGTGGGTGTGTTGGAACAACTCCAATATTACAGTTCAAAATCATTACTCTCATGATCGTTTGGTTCATCTCGACGTTCTCTACAAGCAGCCTCACAATAAAATGTATTCAGTCTTGGGCACATATTGCCCGGCTAAAAATGTCGAAAAGGATACGTTATGGACTTATTTGAATAACTATGTTACTACTCTCCCTTTCCCTTGGCTTATGCTTGGGGATTTTAATGAGATGCTCTCTCCAAACGACAAACTAGGAGGATGCCCTCTGAAACAGAACCAACTTCACCGACTCCCCCTCCTCTTGACTAATTCTCAAGCAATAGACATTTCCTATTTACAACAAGCTTTTTCGTAGAGAGGCAACCATAACAACGAGATCATTTATGAACGGTTAGACAGGGCCATCTGTCATAAAAGCTTTTTCGACTGCTTCGACAATAGCACTATTTTCTATGGTAACTTTACAGTTTCCGATCATGCACCCATCATTTTCTCCACCAATGACGGGGAAATCACTAAACCGCCTCCTTTCCGGTTCCAAAATTTTTGGACGCTAGACAATGACTCGCATAATATTGTTAAGAAAAATTGGAATGTTCCCATTACAGGCTCGCGGTTCTATCGTATTCAGCAAAAGCTTAATCGCATTAAAACTGAACTTAAATCTTGGACTAGAACAAAATACAAGCACACGTGAAATAAACTACTCCACAATGATGAAAAGATAAAAGAAATACAACAGGAACTATGGCTACAACCGTATAATCAAATCCTAATTAAACATATTAATCGTCTCATTTTACAAAGAGAAAAACTACTGCTTTTTAACCAAAAAGCTTGGGGTCATAATGCAAGGAAAACTTGGCTCACCCAGGGGGATCACAACTCTAGATTCTTCCATAATAGAATGAAGAAAACAATGGCCCACTTGACTATTTTCAGATTAAAAAATGATCTTGGCCAATGGATTGACTCTCATGACGATCTTCTTTGCTCTTCTTTCGACTTCTTTTTAAGAAACGATTCAAATCTTCACACTCCGCAAATAGACAGATTGATCCGAACTTTATCAACCCTTTCGTGTCCCAACAAGACTCCGATAAGCTCCTTGCTCCAGTCTCTGCCGAAGAAATAAAAAATGCTATCTTTGATATTAATCTGCTAAAAGCCCCAGGCTCCGATGGATTTAGTGTAAAATTCTACCAAGCTTACTGGCCCATCATTCAAAGAGAAGTAACCACTGCTATTCAAAGCTTCTTCTTCCATGGGAAACTCCCTCCTTCATTAAATCATACTCTGATCACTCTTATTCCCAAAAAAGAGGCTCCCGAAACCCCGGATTATTTTCGTCCGATTAGCCTAATCAACACTATTTATAAAGCAATATCAAAAATTTTGGTTAACCGTATACGGCCAATTTTGCAAAAAGAAATAAGCCCCCTACAAAATGCTTTTACTCAAGATCGCTTTATTCATGACAATCTCCTAATTGCTCAAGAAGCTCTCAATACATTTCATAAATCTCAAAATAAAACTGGTTGGTGTGCACTAAAATTAGACATGGAGAAAGCTTATGATAGAATTGAATAGGATTTCCTTTGGGAAACCCTTCATGCTTTTGGTTTTCCCACCCTATGGATCTCATGGATAAAAGAATGTGTCACAAATGTTTCATACTCAATCAAAATTAATGGGCAACCTTCTCCCTGGTTCCGCCCCTCCAGGGGCCTTCGTCAGGGTGACCCCCTATCGCCCTACCTGTTCATTATCTGCATGGAAGTGCTAATAAGGAAATTGACTATCCAAAGCCAAGTCCCCAATTTAGGCATTGGCTTTAAGCTACTTCCGAGAACTGCTAATATTCCATGTCTCCTTTTTGCGGATGATAGCCTCCTCTTTGGCAAAGCTACTACGTCAGCTTGTACCAATCTAAAAAGAATTCTCGCTGACTTCTGTTCCCTCTCTGGTCAATTAATTAATTTCCACAAATCATCGATAATCTTCTCCAAAATGGTCAACCAGCCTCGTAAAGTGGCTTTAGCTAGCCATTTTGACATGCTGCCTAATTCGGCCCTGGGCAGATATCTTGGAATTTTCTTCAGCTCCCACCACCCTTCTAAAGCAGATCTCGCCCATATTGTCCAAAAAACAGAGCAAAGAATTAATTTGTGGGAATCTGGTTTCCTCTCCAAAGCAGGGAGATTAACTATGATCCAGGCCAACCTCGAGGCCTTACCGGCATATACATGCGCCTCAACTATGTTGACACCTGACATTACTACCTCTATTGATTCTCTTCACAGGAAGTTTTTCTGGCGTCAAAATAAGGAAAGAAATGCAACTCCACTAATTGCCTGGGATAAAATCTGCAGGCCAAAATCCCAAGGGGGTTTAGGCCTTAGAAAAACTTTGCCAATGAATAAGGCATTTATTGCAAAACTTGGTTGGAAAATTCTCACTGATCCTAATAATTTTTGGGTTAAACTCATGTTCGACAAATATCTGCAAAATCAATCGTTTTTTAACTGCACTCCTAAGCCAAATGACTCACCCATTTGGAAATTTTTTTTACTCCAACGGCCATTACTCCATAAAGGCATTCGTTGGAAAATCGGTGGTGGTTCTCAAATTCTTTTTTGGCTCCATAACTGGTGCTTAGAGGAAAATTTAATGACCATCTTAAAGTTAGATGAAAACCAGGTGGATGTTAACCTGCTATTAAAAGAATTCATTTTACCAGATAAATCTTGGGATCTTCTCAAATTAAAAACTCTTCTCCCTGACCACATCATCAAATGCATTAAAGGCATTCCCTTACTGTCTGCCTCCCTCTCCGATGAACCTATTTGGGGCCCTAGTCCTTCAGGACTATTCACAGTTAAGTCTGCTACTTGGCTGGCTCATAAACTCCCACCTAGCAAGGAAAAATGGCCTCACCGTTGGATTTGGAATCTCGATATCCCGTCAAAGTTAAAGATTTTTCTATGGCAGATCTGCCATAATAGTCTTGGGGTTCGTGCCACCCTTGCAAAAAGAAATATAATCCCTTTTAGTCATTGTGCCCTGTGTGCCACCCAGGAAGAATCCATAGATCACATCTTTGGACTTTGTTCCAAGCTTCTCCCCCTTTGGCAGCTTAAAGAATACTTAAGGATTGGTTGCCTCATTCCAGTTCTAGTGCCACTTTATTAGATAATTTATCTAATATTAAAAAGAATAAAAGCTACGCTTCTAAATTTGTCTTCCTAATTTGGAGTATTTGGAAAGAAAGAAACAATATCATCTTTCATAACGACTCGCTTAATATTCATAAAGCAAAATTTCTTTTCTCAGAATGGAGTCTTAGGAATGCAGTTGACTACTGCAATTCCTCTGGCTCCCCGTTTCTCCACTCTTCTCTCCATCCTTCCACTTCCAAGTACCCTTCTTCAATCTTGGTGGCTTGAGAGTCTCCATCATTTCCATTCTTCAAACTCAACTTCGACGGTTCTGTTCGTGATTCTTCAGCAGCAGCAGGTTTCATCATCCGAGATCCCGACGCAAACCTGGTCAAAGCCTCAGCCTTAAACCTTGGTACATCTTCAGTCTCGATGGCAAAAGCTACAGCCCTTCAGCATGGAGTCCGGCTAGCTATTCAAAATGCTATTACTCACCTCCACATCGAAGGAGATAACCTCATCGTTATCAACTCCATCAAAGGCATCTGGTCCCCCCCTTGGCAGATTGCCCACATCATTCAGGATATCCAGACTTCTCTCCACTCCTTTTCTTCTTGGACTATTCGACATGTCTACCGGGAAGCAAACAAAGCAGCAGATTGGATTGCCAATGTTGGCCACCTCATAGATTCTAGTTTTTGTATTGAAAATTGTACTCATTCAGCTCTTCATTCAATCCTTGTAAACGATAAGGTTGGAGCTCCCCTCGTGCGGAGGGTCTCCTAACCCTCTTTTTCCTTACCCTTAAAAAAAAAAAGTCCACATAATTCAAATCATCAACTAACTACTTGTCTTGAAATCTGGTGACATACTATATGAAAAATGATACACATATAGTTCTTGCTAATTTTTTTTTTCTGATTTCATATAGTTATTGCTTGCTTATACTCAATCCTCCACTTTTATTTTTACCAATGCTGCAACTCCTTCGATAAAATGAATCCCATAGCAAACCCACGAGTTAGTCTTGCGTGAACCTGGTCCACACTAATATTATTGTGGACCAAAACCACTTATTTAACATAGTGACTTTTTTTTCCCATATAGTAATTTTTTAAAAATCTTAAGTTACACTATACAGTTACTTTATAATATAGTGACCGTTTTTTTTTAATATAGTCACTCTTTCTTACATTAGTTTATCATGATGAAATTTTCAGTTTGTGACATAGTAAACTTTTTTTTTCACATAGTCAAACCTTAGAATCTATATCTACTCATTTTTTATATCTATTTTTTATATAGTGACCCTTTTTTTTTCATAAATCACATGAATTAGCATTAGGTCCACACTAATTTAGTGTGGACCAGGTCCATATAAGACTTTTACCAAACCCACTACCCACAACCTATCGCATTTGGGCATAGAGATGTAAATAAGCCGACGAAGGAATTGATATTCGGTGGATGATTTGTGGTGGAACCTAGTTTAGAAGCTATGTAGTTGCTTGCCTCTTATAAATTATTTCAGGCGTTAAAAAGGCAATGATTTTGATAATTTGAAATTAAGGTTGATTGACAATTGATATTCCCAAAATTTAAGTTGATTGAAAATTTCAAATCCTCACCATAAGTTACGTTTTCCATATCAATCAAATAAATCAAAAAAGGCAATGATTTAGTGTTGATTATGTAAATAGAGATTTGATGATACTAATTGCCTAATTTAAACCTAAAATCACGCCAATTAACCATAATCTTGGCCGATTTGCTCAAATCTCTCCCATTTCGAATTTCATTGTGCCATTTGTCTATTACTTAGGCCTTGTACACATAAGCAAAAAATTGGTGTGACACATAGGATTTTATGGCCTTGCCTAAATGACACCTAAGCAAATTTTTCAAGCTTTATATAATAGAATAATGTGTAGCAAATGTGTCAACAAACTAACCTTAATGACAGTAATATATTGGGTGGCATAGAAGTAGCAGTTCGATGATTAGGTGTTAAAGTTATAAATATGGTGCATAAAATATAGCCGAGTAAAAAGAAAAATAAGAAACTAAGGATATTTCTATTAATTTAATAGGTCATGTTAGAGCATGTTCTCTTCGGCATAAAACAACTGAATTAAACTGAACTGAATTGAACTGAACTGAACTGATTGCAACTTAACTGAACTGAACTGATTTGAACTAAACTGAACTGATTGCAACTGAACTGAACTGAACTGAATTGGACTGAATTAAATTATAACTAATAGTAATGATAATAATTTAGGAACTGAACTGAACTGAATTGAACTTAACTGAACTGAACTGATTGGAACTGAACTGAACTGGACTGATTGCAACTGAATTGAACTGAACTAAACTGAAAATAAGATGGGGAGAACAGGCCCTTAGTGAAAGATTGATATTTTCCTTCATTTGAACTTACTATATGGTTGTATTATATAAATACCATATTTGATTAGTATTTGTTTTTTCATTTTTCAAAAGTTTTGATATGTAACAAAACTGATATAGATTCGCATATTAGTCCTCAAATTAGTGTAATTTGTCATCCTTTATTTATTCAAGTATGCAATAGACATAAAATATAACAATTCATTGAAATGAAGGAAGATGGTAAAAATATACACCGAAAAAGAAGAAAATTGATTAAAAAAAGTAACCGAAATATCTTGAATAGTGCAAATAACAATTTCTACATCCAACAAAACAACTCCTCAAAAAATAAGGGGCTTGTATAGATTTAAAGAACTGCATGTATTATGCAGAACAGGACCCATGAGATCCTTTTATTTAGGTAGTGATAATAGTAGTACATAAGATTATGTCATAGCTAGGAAAACTTTAGTAGTAATTCATAGCACATTATGGAGACATTTGCGTGCATGGAGATTAGTTAGCAACAGCAAAACATGCATTCTATTGGAGCACAGGCTTGAATTCCTCGAGATTCCTGGTGCAGGTCCAGGCCTGGTCAAGTACTTTTGCAAAGTACTTGCCCATCAAGCAGCCGTTTGTAGGAATTTAGATGCTTAATGCGGAAAACGAGTATCACATACTCAAACATCTAACACCAAGATCTTTGCATAAATTAACATGAATCTATAAAGAGTATAAAATATACCTCTTGATGCGTGAATTCCACTTCCACCCCGAGCCTTCTAGTGGAGATCCTTTAGAACGTCAAACGCCGTTCCTCTAGTGTTGGTCCACGAACAACCCTTAGATCACCACGTATGCTAGTACGGAAGAGAGAATAATTCTCTTGCTTTTGAGGTGTGATGGCCGAAAATGAGGAGAAAGAGAGGAGCAAAGAAAATCAGATTTTCTTCACAAAGAATGATGTAATCTCACCTCTCCTTTGTAACCCCCATATCATTATATAAGGTGGTTACAAAGAGGTGATTCATGAGGCTTTATTTTGCCTCATAATGTCATACATTAAGAGCCTAATAACCTCATGAGTTACAACTCTTCCATCCATCTTTAAAACCGCCCAACCCATTTCACAAATGGATTTGGGTAATATCCAAGGGTTGTCACATTGTGTGACCTCATAGGACCCAATACATATTAGTAGTTGGCCTAAATATACTAGCCCAACCAACCGCAATTAGCTTCTAGCAAAACGTTGCGGTCACCTAATATTATTGAATATATTATCTTTATAAATCGTCCATATACATTTAGTTTATTACACTTGATCGAGGACAAAATCCTTCAATCTCCCACTTGTCTAAGAACAAGTGTGCAACCTTCAAATTCCTTAAGTCGCTTAATGTCTAACTTGATGACATGGTAACATCGTATGTAAACCATACCAATATTCAAGTTGTTTCTTGAAATCCGAGTTCGAACTGTCGAAACAAATGATTAACTCCTTAATCCATTTGAGCACGGCCATGCATTTTCAGTTCTCGCTCTTCAAGAGGCCAAGACACCAATCCTAACTCTTAGGAGGACTTTATCCAGTCTTGTATAACCAAAACTCCCACTCAATTCGTAGCAGTTCCGATCACTGCTTTTATAGCCTCCTTTTACGGCACGACGTTTTGCAGTGTCAAAAACATACTAATCCTTAAGTAAGAATAGTGTCATACTCATGTCTAAGGAATCCACTAAATATATTAATGAGATTCTCATAAACCTTTTAGAGAACTCCCACTAGGTCTGCCCAACGTGTATCAATTATACACGCCTATGCAAATGACTAGACATCTCGATGTCCCCATAGCCCATGAAACTGCGCTATCAATCAACTTGCAATCTAGTCCATCAAACAGAATCATTTACGTTCATTTTTAATGATTCGAACTAGGGACAAAGGTAAATTACAACTCCTGTTCACTGGATAGGGTTTCATTCGTCAAATCACATATTTGACAATCCTATCAAACGTTATAAAATACTTTGAACGTTTTATTTAATACTAAACCAAGATTAAATAAGAACATAACCTTTTATTGATAAACATAACCAAACATATCACAGGAGTAACTATAATCGTGAACTAATTAAAAGTAAATAGTACACAATCAAAGCCACTCTCCTACATGCTTAAGTCCTATAGCCCTAGTATGACTCTCATGCTTAGGCCGAGGCAATGGTTTAGTCAAAGGATCGGCGACATTGCTATCTCGTATGAACTTTGCTAACTATTACATCTTTTCTCTCAACGATTTCTCGAATGAGATGAAACTTCCTAAGTACATGTTTACACCTTTGATGTGATCTTGGTTCCTTAGGATCGAGCTATGGCACCATTGTTATCACAATGTAAAACAATACCATTTCCAACACTAGGCACTACTCCTAGCTCCGAATGAACTTCTTCATCCAAACGGCTTCCTTTGCTGCATCTGCCGCAAAGCAATGTACTCGGCTTCGTTGTAGAATCGGCGACGCACTTTGCTTTGAACTTTTCCACTCACTGCCCCTCCATTTAGATAAAAGATGAAACCAGATTGGGATCGGAAATCATCTTTGTCAGTTTGGAAGCTCGCATCTGTGTAACCCTCAACAATTAACTCACTTTCACCTCCATACACTAAGAAATTATCCTTAGTCCTTCGTAAGTACTTTAGGATATTCTTAGCCGCACTCCAAGTGTGCATCACCCGAATTTGATTGGAATCGCTACACATGCTCAAGGCATATGAAACATCCGGGCGAGTACAAATCATGGAGTACATAATGGACCCTATAGCTGATGCATAAGGAACATTACTCATTCGCTTAATCTCATCAGGTCCAGAGTGACACTGAGTCTTGCTAAGCGAAACACCATGTTGCATGGGTAGAAAACCTCTCTTAGAATTTTCCATATTGAACTTAGTAACGATCTTATCTATATAAGTTCGTTGGCTAAGTCCAATCATCCTCTTAGACTTATCCCTATAGATCTTGATCCCCAAAATGTACTCGAGCGTTTCCAAGGTCTTTCATAGAGAAACAACTCTTGAACCATTCCTTGGTCGACTCAAGCATGGGAATGTCGTTTCCTATGAGAAGTATGTCATCTACATATAAGACCAAGAAAACTATGTTACTCCCACTTTCCTTCTTGTAAACACAAGACTCTTCTCCGTTTTTGAGAAAACCAAACAGTTTGATTGCCTCATCAAAACGAAGATTCCAACTCCGGGGATGCTTCGCTTCAATCCATAAATGGACTTTTGAAGCTTACATACCCTCCTAGGATATTCGGATCCACAAAACCTTCCGTTGTGTCATATACACATCCTCTTTCAAGAACCCATTCAAGAAAGCGGTTTTAACATCCATTTGCCAAATCTCATAATCATAGAATGCGAAGAATCGCTAGGAGTATCCGAATGGATTTAAGCATTGCTCTTGGTGAAAAGATTTCGTCATAGTCTATACCATGAACTTGCTTGAACCCTTTTGCAACCAATCTTGCTTTGTAAACCTGAATGTTACCATCTTTGTCTGTTTTCACTTTGAAAACCCATTTGCAACCAATAGGTGTAACCCCATCGGGCAAATCCATCAAGTCCCATACTTGATTTTCAGACATAGATGCCATTTCGGACCTCATGGCCTCAAGCCATTTTTCGGAGTCTTCACTCATCAAAGCTTGCTTGTAGGTAGTAGGTTCCTCAAATTCTAAGATCATTATCTCAGAACTTTCGGTTAACAAGAAATCAACAAACTTCTTGTTTGGTATTCTTGATCTACTAGTCCTACGAGGGGCTGCAACAGGAGAAATTTTCTTCTCAACAATTTGAGAATTTTCGCACGGATTAGATTCGAGTGGGACAGTAGGAGGTTCGTGTACAGGATGCACATCCTCCAACACTTGGTCAGTTATGGGAGAAGATTCCTCTAAAGGGGAAATTACTTCAAGCTCCACAGCTGGCACTTGTGCTTCTGACTCTAACATAGGTTGAACTATGTCCATTTGTTGCTTTTCTCGAACCTCTTCGAGAAATATATTACTCCCACTTGCCTTTTTGGAAATAAAATCTTTTTCCAAAAAGACACCACGACGTGCAACAAACACTTTGCCCTCAGTCCGATGGTAGAAGTAATAGCCCTTGGTCTCTTTGGGATAACCCACAAAGAAACACTTATCTGATTTAGGGGCGAGTTTATCTGAAAGTAAACGTTTTACATAAACCTCACAACCCCAAATACGTAGAAAAGACAAACTTGGAGTTTTTCCACTCCACATCTCATATGGTGTTTTTTCTACTGCCTTTGATGGAGTTCTATTAAGTGTGAAAGTAGCGCTTTCGAGAGCATATCCCCAAAAAGTGATGGGAAGATCGAAGAAAACTCATCATAGACCGAACCATATCAAGTAGAGTTCGGTTCCTCCTTTCGGATACACCATTCAATTGAGGTGTTCCAGGTGGAGTGAGTTGGGAAAGAATTCCACAACTCTTCAAGTGATCACTAAACTCTTGGCTCAAATACTCACCACCACGATCGGATCGTAGTGCTTTAATTGTTTTGCCAAGCTGGTTTTGGACTTCATTTTGGAATTCTTTGAACTTTTCAAATGATTCCGACTTATGCTTCATTAAATAGACATATCCATATCTACTTAAATCGTCCGTAAAAGTAATGAAGTACCCAAACCCTCCCCTAGCTTTTGTGCTCATTGGTCCACACACATCAGTATGTATTAGACCCAATAGATCATCGGCCCTTTCACCCTTTCCAAGAAAAGGTGACTTCGTCATTTTACCCATTAAACATGATTCACATACATCAAATGGCTCAAAGTCAAAGGATGTTAGAAGTCCATCTTTATGTAACTTCTGAATGCGTTTCGCGTTTATATGTCCTAAACGACAATGCCATAAGTAAGTAGGATTAGTATCGCTTGATCTATGTTTTTTGCTGTCTATGTTAAGGACATCTTTGTCTAACTCTAGGAAATATAGACCATTAGACCTTTTAGCAATGGCATAAAACATTGAATTCAAATAAACAGAGAAACAACCTTTCTCAATTGTAAATGAAAACCCTTCATTATCCAAAACAGGAATAGAAATAATGTTTTTGGTAATAGCAGGAACATAATAACAGTTATTAAGCTCTAATATAAAACCAGAAGGCAAAGGTAGACTATAAGTCCCAACTGCAACGGCCGCAACCCTTGCACCATTTCCAACGCGCAGTTCTACCTCCCCTTTAGCCAAGGTTCTACTCCTTCTTAGTCCCTGCACATTCGAAGTAATGTGAGAAACACAACCGGTATCAAATACCCAAGAAGTAGATGTTGCTAAATTAATGTCAATGACATAGATACCTGAAGAAAAGCCCCCAGACTTCTTATCCTTCAGATACTTCGGGCAGTTACGCCTCCAATGACCAATTTGATCACAATGGAAGCACTTGGCATTTGCGGCCACCTTTGGCTTTGCCTTTGCCTGTGGCTTATCAGTAGTCTTAGTGGCAACTTGCTTGCCATTGTCCTGCTTTTTCTTGCCAGCCCATTCCTTCTTAAAACCCTTTCCCTTTTGAACCAGAAGAACTTCCTTCTTAGGTGCAACAGAGATGTTTTGCTCGGCGAGTCATGAGCATCCCATGTAACTCAAAGAAGGGTTTTCGACACCCCATTCATATTGAAGTTCAACCTAAAGTGGTTGAAGCCTTCATGAAGTGAGTGTAGTATGATGTCAGTAGCCAACTCTTGGCTATAAGGAAAGTCCAACCTCTCCATTGTCTCGAAATAACCAATCATTTCAAAGACATGAGTGGCGACTGGCTTGCCTTCGACTAACGCACACTCAAGAATAGCCTTGTGAGTTTCATACCTCTCTATCCGAGCTTGTTCTTGAAACATGGTTTTCAATGTTCGGATAATACCGTAGGCATCCAAGCATGCAAACCTCTTTTGAAGGCTTGGTTCCATAGCCGCAAGCATAAGGCGGTAACAATTACCGACCTTTCGCAATGGCCTTGTGGGCCGCCTTTTCGGCTTCGGTAGAGGTGGTCGTTAAAACCGGGATCGGGGTTTCAAGAACATCCTCTCGACCTTCGGATCTAAGAACAATTCTTAGATTCCTTTCCCAATCAAGGAAGTTTTTGCCGTTCAACTTATCCTCAAGGATTGAACGTAAGTTAAAAGGTGAATTATTGTTGTTACCGGACATGATATCTACATAGAAGATGCAAAAGTAATAAGTATGTTTATCATAATAGCTTTTAATAAATTTTAAACACTTTTAAAATAAAAGCTATGCACTTGACCAATTTTCAATGTGTCCCCTTTTGAATCAAGTGATTCTAAGATCCTATCAAACATGATTTATAAGTGGACTTTGGCCTCAACTTAAAACCAAATTTAAAAGGTAAGTAAACTCCTTTACTAATTACAACAATTGTAATTCTTAGATGTTGGGTGATTGCTAAGGTGACGAAAGCTCCCGTGGTAAGGAAGTTACCCACAACGTTGGGGAGAGCCTTCCTAATCATAGACAGAACTTGTCACCCAAACACAAAACCCAATTCTTTGCTTCAAAATCCAAAACCGTTTTGATGATTTTGTTGGGCCAAACCAAACTAAACATGCAAATTTCGGAAATTTACTCTACTTAGCCCAAGATTGGAAGTAACACTCGCTTTGGCGTAACCTATTACTAACGATCAAGATTTTAGTAGATGTTTATTTGGAAAAGCAATTACCCAATATTAGCTTTAGGGACCTAAGTAAATTATTATGTGATTTAATTACTAGTGAACTCGTTGCAAAAATAAATCACATGCATAATAAAACTTAGAAAGCATTCAAAAGCAATATTTAAATGCATAAAATGAAATGTGATCCTAGTATGGCCCCTAACTCTAAAGACTACTCTTTAAGGTCTCCATTCTTGAATCACCTTGGATCTCCATCCTTGTGCTTCATGGAATAAGATCGAATCACCATTCTTCTTATGACAACTTGAATAATCATTTTTGGAATTTTAAACTAAAATTACAAAAATACCAACGATACACATATCGTATTTAGATTACAAAAATACATTAACGATACGCAGATCGTATTTTCTATCCAAGTTTGGGCCATACTAGTCACCGCATGCAATCATAATATCATATATATAAAACATGCATTTTAATCAACTATTAAAATAAATTATTATGCTTCAACAACTTTAAAACATAATAACATCAACCAAATTTAATCTCATATTAAATTAAATGGTTAGCGCCTCTAGATAAATTTAATCGTATTAGAATTTATCTCCCAAGGGCATTATAATATTAATCTAACAAATTTAATCAACTATGAAATTTAAAGTAAAATACATAAGCACTCTAAGGTACCACATATATTTTAATCATATTAAAACATAAAAGCATTGCATGACATTTAATCACAAACACTAGCATGCAAGAATTAATCAACTTATTAAAACTAACATCCTAACATAAAATTAAATGTCACAAAATGAAACTCCCATCATAATTTTAATTCATTTAAGTATTAACATAGGATACCATGCATAATAACTTATTAATATGCATTAAGGGATAAACGGATCTTAAAGTTTTTATCCGTTGAAGGAGAGACGAGCCGAAGAGGCAGACCACCTCTCGCGACTCGCGAGACAGGTCGCGACTCACGACCAGGGTCGCGACTCGCGATTTTAGTCGCGACTCGCGAGAAGCACACTGCTTCCACTTTTCCGATTTCAATTCAGGCAATTTTAATCAAAATACGTATGATTTTCTTTATACACTAAAACACTTTTATGCATAACTAAATCATACTTGGCCTCATATTCAAGAATTCATGCCATGGAATTATACATAATCAAATTAAGCATAAAAACTTCAAAGCATGCAAATCATGAATCATACATATATATATATACATCATATTCTAATTAACAACTTAACTAAAACATGAAATAATATAACAATTATATATGTATATATATATGTATCAAAAAAATGTATAAACAACTTTTATACTCCCACTAGATTAAAATCCAATTTTAATCATGCAAACAATATCCTCATGCTAATACCCTCCCCTAAATGAATTAAAATAAAGGAAAACATGCATCAACATGATCACATTAATCTATGCAAATAGGCTAACTGATACCACTGTAGGAATTTAGATGCTTAATGCGGAAAACGAGTATCACATACTCAAACATCTAACACCAAGATCTTTGCATAAATTAACATGAATCTATAAAGAGTATAAAATATACCTCTTGATGCGTGAATTCCACTTCCACCCCGAGCCTTCTAGTGGAGATCCTTTAGAACGTCAAACGCCGTTCCTCTAGTGTTGGTCCACGAACAACCCTTAGATCACCACGTATGCTAGTACGGAAGAGAGAATAATTCTCTTACTTTTGAGGTGTGATGGCCGAAAATGAGGAGAAAGAGAGGAGCAAAGAAAATCAGATTTTCTTCACAAAGAATGATGTAATCTCACCTCTCCTTTGTAACCCCCATATCATTATATAAGGTGGTTACAAAGAGGTGATTCATGAGGCTTTATTTTGCCTCATAATGTCATACATTAAGAGCCTAATAACCTCATGAGTTACAACTCTTCCATCCATCTTTAAAACCGCCCAACCCATTTCACAAATGGATTTGGGTAATATCCAAGGGTTGTCACATTGTGTGACCTCATAGGACCCAATACATATTAGTAGTTGGCCTAAATATACTAGCCCAACCAACCGCAATTAGCTTCTAGCAAAACGTTGCGGTCACCTAATATTATTGAATATATTATCTTTATAATTCGTCCATATACATTTAGTTTATTACACTTGATCGAGGACAAAATCCTTCACCGTTAACTGCCTCCAGTTCAATATAGTATATCATACCAGAAATCACTTGTTGTTCAGCTTTCAAAGCCACTTTTTTTTGGAATAGGTGTTTGTGTTAGGTTTTGTGACGGACATGAGATTCATTTAGAGGGAGTCGAAAAAGTTGACATGATTGTGCAACTTGAAAAACACGAAAATGAGTAGTGATGATCAGTGGCGGAGCCACGTTGTGTCATGGTGGGTCACGTAACCCACCATTATTTTGCAAAAAAATGGAGCAGTTTTTATAAAAAAAAAAAACGCACGCAGCAACGCTATTCTACACGCTAAGTCTCTCCTCTCTTCCTTGTCCCCTCTCTCTGAATCTCTCTCCTCTCTCCTCTCTGAATCTCTGAAGAAAGTTGATTTCCCATAAAAGCTTCGACGAACCAAAAAAATTGCAGAAAATTTGATAACAAATCTTGATTTCTAGAAATTAAAATCCAAAAAAAATGAAGAGAATTACAAGAAATAATTTTCACTTGTTCTTGAAGTGCTACTTAAAATTTCAAACCCAAAAAGTCAACACTTTGAAGTGGTGAAGAACAAAGAGCAATCGGAAAAAGAGATGGAGATTTAGGGCCCCTTAAAGCCCCTGAGTCGACTTCCGACGGTCTTAATCGAAGATTTAGGGCTTAATCGAGTTTTTTTGTTGTTGAAGAATTAGCGCTTAAGCGTTTGACGCGCCTGAAACCTCTCAAGAACTCGAGATTCTCTAGCTAAACGTCAGGTGAGTTGTTTGTTTGTTTGAATTCAGTTTTTCTCTATCCTTTTTCTCTTGTTCGAAAAACCTCAATCAAAATTTCATTTCTGCCATAGCCGCGAAGCTTGCTAACCTACTGGTTTAGTTTTTAGTTTTTAGAGATTTAGACATTTAGATAAATTCCTGAAGTTGTGTGTTGCTGAATGCTGCCACTGGTTATGAATTTGTGTGTTTTTAGTTTTTAGAGATTTAGTTTAGTTTTTAGTTTTACTGCCTGAAACCTCTGTCGACTGCCACCTGCTTGCTTAGACACTTAGTTGATGCCTTGCTGCCGCTGGTAATGGTGTTTAGTTTTTAGAGATTTAGTTTTGCTTGGTTAAGTTTTACTGCCTAAATTTATTGTTGTTAATTTATATTATTGTTGGTAATTGCTGATATAACATATATTATTGTTGTAAATTTATTGTTGTTATATTATTGACTTATTATTGTTAATTTATTATTGCTATATTTATTGTTGTTAATTTAATATAATTTGTTACAGTGGCTAATTGGTGAATGATGACTATGACGTTATGAACATTGGATTAGCTTTGAAGGTTTGATTGATTGTGTTTAGGTAATGCACTAAAACCCTTGTTTTAGGATTTTTAGAATTGGACCTATCATGTGAAGTTTTCGGAGAGGCCATGAATGAGCCTTTGGTTTTATGTGCTGGTGGAATTAGTTGGAGATGGATAGGATTCCTTCTAATGTGAGATTATATGGCATATATGCATAATGCGTTGATATGAGATTATATTTACATCATTTAAGTGAATTTGATTGATATGTTTAACAAATTGAATTGTTGTATCTAATCAAAAATTATATTTTAAATTTCAGAATGAAAAGAAAGAAAATGCAACCAAATATCTCAAGTTTTTTTTTTACTAAAACCACACTAATACCTGCTTTAGGTACCAATTTATTGTAATATGAACTATTATTAGTCATGAAATGATTTTATTTCAAGTAGTTTTTTTAAAAAAAATTCATGGATTATCCGTTATGGGTGTGTGTATCCGAACCCGTTCCCGTATCCGAACCCCTTGTATCCGTCTCTGTGCAACCTAGTAGATAGCGATCCACCATTCATACATTCCTGGATCCGCCACTGGTGATGATGTATGACAAATTATCTATTTATACTTGAAAAATGCTTTGCAAAATAAATTTTTTATATTCGGATATTTATGTTAATTGGCAATTCAAAACCCAAAATTATGATTGATTGGCAATTAACATTCACATAGGCATAAATCAAGGATGATTGAGAAATTATTTTCATTACCATATTTGACTTATTAAGAAATCCGAAAATTAACCAATATGGGATTGATTTTCGGCCAAATCTATATCGGGGATCATGATATTAATTGACTAATTTATATCGTAATTAACGCAATTAACGTTTTTTTTCCTTAAACATAACAATTTCGAAAAGCTATAAACACTTATGCCACGTGGATAGCGTATTTGATAGGCTTGATTTAGTTGTGCTCTAGAATTGCTTGGTGATTGTGAGCTTGTCACATAGAATTTATGATTTTGCTTTAGATAATAATATAGATATCACAAACTTGTATGCACATGGAAATAAAGTGTATAAATGAAAAGCTTCATCAAATTTAAGAACAATTTACAACAAAAAGTAATAAAAAGAGACGGTGATATATCATTGGAGGATCCACCTATTTTATGCATAATTTTCTTCTCTCATCATTTCACCTTCTCTCCATTGATAATTGAATGCAAATTAAAGTATATTTGGCTTGTTAATTATCTTCATTGCCATTTCATCCATTTCACCATTTCGGTTATTACTTTGGAGATAATGGATCACATTAATTGCTATTGTTTATGGTTAGTTGATTGGTTTAAGTTATGAGATCCTTTCTAATAAACCAATGTAATTAAATTATTCCCCGTCTTAATCTTGAAAATTGAGCCGCTTAAAAAATATTCAGTTCTAATAGTTATATTATTATAAAATATTATCATATTACTATTATATTTTTACAAAAAAAGCTCCAAAAACTCAAACTATTTTATTTAAATTGTAAATGTCATCCCAAAATGATTCATTTAAATTGTAGATAACGATTGAAAAAATATTGAAAAAAAAAATCTCAACAATTATCAATACGCTAATAATCTCGTATAACTCGAAATTAATTGAAATAATAATGTGTAGAACAAATAATCGAATTCTCCAATAGCAATCTTAGCAATTGAAATAATGCTTATCTCAGTTGTAGTCTCAAATTTATAATCTTAACCTGAAAAACATTCGATATCATCAACATATAATCGTCTCAAGATATTTAGCAAGAATATAAATCAACTTCTTTGCTAAAAAAAAAAAGAATATCAATCAGCTTCCGTTTCTTCTCAAAATCATCAACTTAAGCCCTAGCTCTTTCTTTAGCCTCTTACGTTGCTGCTTCTTTGTTTGTGTTACTACTGTGGTATTGTGGTGTAGTTGGTGCTCCAATTAAAAATACGGGCTTTTGTATACAGATGATATTGAAGAATTATCCTGCAAATATCAATAATAAATATTAAAACGTTAAATTCAAAAAAAAGAAACTTAAGAAAGATTAGCATACATAACATGTATATTGTATTGACAAAGAACATATAAATATATTATTGTTTAGACAATAGTTAGATGCTTAACTTATCTTTCACCCTAATCATAAATGCAACAATAACATCCACGGGACTTGGAAGGATAATGTAAGAACTAAACTCACAATATACTTATGTTACGTGTATAGGGAAATTTATGAAGGGGTGGGATATGTTGACGAAGATGAATAGATGAGTCATGCTAAGCTACGATTTCATGTTTATTTATAGTTGAAATTTTGTACATAGGAAGACTAAATTAATTTCAGAAAAAATAATCTAATTACATTGATTTAGCTTAGATTAGGCAATGATTTTTTGGGAGTAACCGGTTTTGGTAATTAAATTGGATCATTTAAATGTTAAATGCTTGATTGAAGTAATTGATTGATATCTATATTACTAACTTAAACGATTTTTTCTAATTGATTTGTTTCCTTACATGTTAAATGCTTGATTGAAGTAATTGATTGATTTCTATATTATTAACATAACCGATTTTTAAAATTGATTTGATTCCTTAAATGTTAAATGCTTGATTGAAGTAATTGATTGATTTCCATATATGACCCATGCAGAATTGTACACGTGGACACCCTATGTGATAACTTTGATTTGGCTGTGCTCTACATTTACTTGGTGAATATGAGCTTGCCACGTAGGATTTAGGATTTTACTTTAGATAATAATATAGATGATAAGTGATATGTTACAATCACAATGAAGCATTTATTGAGTTTTATTAGCGAAATCTTAATTTAATATTATTGATCTTATTCATTCTATGATAATATTTTAATTTGTAAAATTAAAATATTGTTGAGTAAAGTATTATTTGATCTTCATTAAGGAAACTTTTGATGAAACTAGACCTTGAAAGTTATAGGTTCATCAATGAACATGTAAGTATAGAAAGAACTTGAAGGAAAGGTGGACATCAACATAAGCTCAATAGTGATTTTTTATTTATATACTACTAAGTTATAGGGTGTGGATTTGGGTTAGTTCAACTAGCAAAGCATAGAGTTGTACTGTAATTACTAAATTTATATTTTAGGATCTCTAAATATGAGTAGTTGTTCGATGTCACGATGTGTATGAATATATCCTTTGTTCTTTAAAACTGTCCAGAAATACTATTTACTACTATATGCTAGATGAATTTATTATGTTGGGGTAACTATTATTTTTTTTAAAAGGAATTTATTATGTTAATTTTGTAACAAAATAATATATGTTATTTTTTTGTCTTTACTAATTCAACAACTTTACTTCTCCTCTTATGTATAAAAAAAAATCTAATTCAACAACTAATTATATCGAACATTAACTATTGATAGCAAACTAACTACCCTGAGTAACTACAAGCTACTGCAATAGTTAACACTCCTTATTTTTCACAATAAGATTAATATTTTCCATGGCATAGAAAATTGGAAAGAGCAGAGAGATAGATAGGGAAAAGAAAAGGTGAACTCATTACTCATGTGTTAGGAGAAAGAAGGAGAGTATAGAAACAAACCAAAAGTGAATTCATTAATCCATGGACAAAGTGTTTTTTTTTTTTGAGGGGAAAAGTGAATTCATTAATCCATGGACAAAGTGTCCATAAGCACATACGGAGCTACATCACCCGGACAATGTTTCTCCCAACATTGTTCAACACCAAAAGGAACTATTCTAGCAAGATTATGGACAACAGAATTCCCATCTCTCTTAACATGCAGAAAACTAATAGAAGTAAAAACATTAGACATAGTAATAACATCACCAAGGATCGCATCTAAATCCGAGAAAAATAGGGTTGCTCTTGTTAATCTTGTTGTAACCACCTGTGAGTCGGACTCAAAAATCACATCCTGCATACCATGGTTCTTGGCCAAGCGAACTGCCATATGAATTGCTTTGCATTCCGCAACTTCAGGAGGCCAAAAGGCTCTCACCCTTTGCACAGCCGAGAATAGAACCTTACCATCTGAGTCCCGCGCCACCACCCCGAGACCAATCCAACCGTCCTCCCCTATGCTTGCATCTGAGTTTATTTAACACTACAAGAAATAGCTAAAATAACGACCGCTCCACAGCGACGGTCTAGAAAACGGTCGGTGACTTAAGATATAGCGACGGCTTTAAGCGGACGGTGGTCACCGACTGTTTATTATGTGAAGAACGACGGCTTCACCGTCGCTGACTATCAGCGACGGTTGTAAACCGTCGTTGTTAAGGTTAATGTAAAACGGAAAATTTTTCACTTTAGGCGACGCAATCAGCGACGGTTTTAGGCCGCCGTTGCTGAGGTTAATGTAAAACTGCAAAATTTTTTTGTATAGGCGACGGTCTTAAACCGTCGCTGATGTCTACGGGGGGGGGTTAAATTAATTAGGATCTTCCAGTCGGGTTTTATTCGCAAAATTAAAAAGTGAGAAGTTGTATTGATTCCTGCCACCAACGAACACCGACGAATCCGCCTCCCTCCAACGAAACCAACGAACGCCGACGAACGCCGACGAATCTTCGCCGCCTGCCTTCTTCGTCGCCGGTGAGCTTCAATTTAGTGTATTTTTATTTTTTTTTTCACACGAAACCAAACCCTAAAAGTTGGGATTTTGGGATGTAGGTGGCGAAAACCACCGTTGGCCGCCGGAAAATCCAAATCTTACTCCTCTCGCCGTCGGTAATACCTAAATCTATCCTATTTAATATTTTTTTTTTTGAATTTTGGCCACTCACTCCAAATCTTTCCCCCAACTTTGGCAATGCCTAAATTCAAGTTTAGGCTCGGAACTCGGTGGACGACGGTGGACGGACAACCTCCAAGACTCGTGACTAGGTACATCTTAATCTGCTCAATTTTGTTGATTTCTTGTTTTACTTTTTTAGATTAGGGTTTATCAATTTCATGAGAATTGGAAAATAAATTGCAATTTTTCTTGTTAGGGGTGTTTATATATCAGATTATATAATTTAGAATTGTTAAAAATGTTAATTTTGTTGTTGTACTTTGATTTGGGGTGTTATTGGTGTTTGGAAATTGAAATGGCATTATATTTGAATTGGGCATTATCAATGTTAATGTTGATTTTGGTGATTATATTTTATGGTCTATGGCATTATCAATGTAATTACTTTGAAGATTAAGTTACTTTAATTGTATAAGTTTAAGTTACTATATAATTATCACTATAGTTTTTATAGTGGTTCGTTTATTAAAGGATATAAAAGTTAAAAACTATATAATTATCACAATAATTTATTTATTGCACATTCCTTTATTTAGTTTACACTATTTAAATTGTTTATATTGTTTTTGACATATTTGTTTTCGTGGAAATAGTTTTTACGATGTTATAAATTTAATTTAAGTGTTTAAATAAATATGTTTGCATCATCATGTGCCTAGATACCCGTTCAAGGTATACTCATTAGGAGTATATCTTGAATAGCCCCTGTTGGGATCGTTTCTTCGACGTTTGACCTCACTTAGGTGGTGAATGTATGCCTTTTGTTCTATTCTATGTAATTTCCTAGGTGATGTTTTTTTCTCTATGTCGTTCTTCTCGGGGTACATATGTAAGCTTTTACGAAGCTCACATTGTGTACTTGGAGAACTCATGGGAAATGCTGCCGGAATTTACGTAGAAGCGAATAGTTGGCATACATTCACTAGTGGGGTTAGACGTCGAAGAATGGGTTAGGTTGGAGTGATAAGGACCTTTGGACATCATTTTAGGCCCTATATGTATTTCACACAAATGTTTTAATTGTACGTATGATGGTTGTTAATGAGTATTGTGATTGAAATGGTTTAGAATTGTAGAATTGGTCACCATGAAACGGAAGGAGCGTTGGTGGATGTATGATAGATATGACAATGTGCGTAACTTGAGGCCCGAGTTCTTGAGGGGGGTTGATGAATTCATTGACTTTTGCAAAGTAAATCCCGAAAGCCCAGGTAAGGATGAAGTTAGATGTCCGTGTCCGAAATGCAAGAACAGACGTATGCATGCCGCAGACACGGTTAAAGTGCATTTGTATAGCAAGGGCTTTATACCTGATTACTACGGTTGGTATTCTCATGGTGAAGAGTTACCTCAACCCGCAGAAGAGCTATCTAATCCATACCGTGAAATGGTTTTCGATGCTCTTGGGAATAACCCGGAACCGTCCACTGTTGAAGAGCCTAGTGGAATGGAGGAGGAGCCTAATCCTCAAGCAAAGGTGTTTCTTGACCTATTAAAGGCTTTTGAGGAACCGTTGTACGACGGGAGCTCCATGTCTGTGTTGGAAATGGCATCTAGAATAGTATCTTTGAAGTGTGAGTACAATTTGCCACATAGGTGTGTTGATGCTTTTGCTTCATTAATGAAAGAAGCAATACCTAACAACAACAACATGAGTAACACATTTTACGATACGAAGAAGATCTTGGAGGGATTAGAGCTTCCCCACGAGAAGATTCATGCTTGCCCCAAAGGTTGTATGTTGTTTTGGAGAACTGATGCACACTTGGACAGATGTAGAGTGTGCGATAGCGACAGATACAAGAGGACTTCTAAGGGGTCTTTAGTTCCAATGAAAGTTCTGATTTATTTCCCAATCACACCGAGATTGCAGAGGTTGTATGCAACAAAGAACGTTGCTGAAGAAATGACATGGCATGCCAAAAATCCAAGAGTCGAAGACAAAATGGCTCACCCTAGCGACAGTGAAGCTTGGAAGCATTTGGATAGATCCTTTGGCGAATTTGCATCTGAGCCTAGGAATGTTCGGCTCGGTTTGTGTACTGATGGGTTTGGTCCACATGGAAAGTTTGGGGGTCAATATTCATGTTGGCCGGTCATTGGGCGGGCGCGGATGTGTCGTTGTGCACCGCACCCGGCCAAAGATAAAATTTCTCCTACTCTCTTTTACACTAAGGTAGTATAATGGAAGTAGGGGTCGTATCCACAGGGAAACAGGGACGAGTTTAGTACTCAGCGTGATTCAAAACCTAGATTAAGCTAAGGACCGAGAAACCTAATAATAATTACAAAGGGGGGTTTCAAGTAGATTTACGAACAAACTAAAACTAACTAGCATATAACCAAGATGAGAAATCAATATGGGAAGATCTTGAATCCGATTAACATCCACTTCAATTCATTATCGATCCTTGAACCTCCACTCTAATTATTTCCATAATTATCTATTGCCGAGAATTAATCTCGTGTTCTCCTTATTCTTAGTTGAATAGCACGATCAGCGTGACTATAAAACCCTAACCAAAGGATAACCTAGTCCGATAGCGTCTAAGTTCAATCCAATAGCAGCAATAAACACAGAGAACCAACAGACCTGCTAACGTCATACAAGCGATAAACATTCAACAGTTAATTCAATTTCCCCAAGAAATAACCAAGATGATCTGCATCTGAGTTACTCCCTAGTTTGCTACCAATTGATAAAAGAATAAAACAATCCGATTCTATTCTTAAATCTAGCATTAGATTAATTACACAATCAAACTAGTAACATTCCTAGCATAATCATGCAAAAATCATAGAAAGCAAGCATAGAAATTAAACCATAATCAAAGAAACTAAATAGAGAGGAAATATCTCACAATAATGCTTGAAGCTTCATATTAATCTCGTTCAAGAACGGTTCAAGCTATAATCGGCATAGCATAAGCCAATCCCATAATTTGAAATCTACAAAAACTAAACTAGAAAATAAAAACTAAAAAGAGAAGACAACAAGAGAGGAGTGGAGTTTTGGAGACTCCCTCTCCTTGTGGCTGCTGCCCCCCTAGGTCCAAAAACAACTTTAGTATTTATACTAAAGCTCAAAAATCAGCCGACATTTAGACCGACCTAGGGGTCGCGAGGTGCGAAGTAGGTCGCACCGTGCGAAGAGTGTTCTGCCTACCGCACTTTTGGCTGGGCAAGGCAGGTCGCACCGTGCGAAGCAGGTCGCGAGGTGCGAGCAAGCAGGTCGCGAGGTGCGACCTATCTCGCGAGGTGCGAGCTGCGCGCTGGGCCAGAGCTGGGCGAGCGCTGGGCGAGCATGCGCGAGCATGGGCGAGAGCTGGGCGTGCGGTGCTTCGAGCGAGGCTGCTGGGCGATGAGCGATGCTTGCTGGGCAGCTTGCTTCGAGCATGCGATGCGGCTGGCTTACGATGATGGAGCGCTGGGCGACTTGGCTTGCGGTAATGCTTGTGGTGATGCTTAGCTTGCGGTGATGCTTGGGCTTTGCTCGGCTCAAATGCACTTCACCTTGGAAGCTCGGAATACATGACGTTAACACAAATTATCTCGCAAAACTCCGAACTTCCGCTAAGAGTTAAATAAAACACGAATGTTAACAATTACAATCAAACCCTTAGCAAAGTGCACCCAAAGTTACGTAAATACTACGTGTAACTTGAGCGTATCAGTCATCTTAACCCCGCACAACTTGCCGCCATCGATGTGCATGAAAAAACCCTTCATGTTCCTTTCGTTGCTCGTTCTTGGTCCTAAAAATCCGAAGGGAAACTTGGATGTGTACATGCAACCCTTAATCGAGGAATTGAAGCAATTATGGGATGTTGAAGCAATTTCCAAACAAAAGCATCAAGCAAACACAAATCCACCATGAATTATGGAGTGTGTGTGTCTAATGATGGAGGGAGTGATTTCTTTGGGATTCTAGATGATGTTATAGAATTGAAGTTTACTGGTGCTCGTAGTCAATATAGCACTGTTTTGTTCAAGTGCAATTGGATGGACAATGTGAGGGGAATAAACATCGATCAATACTTAGTGTAATTTACATGACATTTTCGGTATGAGTAAAAAATAAAGCCTTTGTTCAACAATGTCTACAGGCAAAGAGTAGAGGAGGAGTACTCCCTAGTCCCTACTGCTCCCGAGTTGTTCTTGAAGACTCATTTTAAGACAGTTCCTGGAAAAGGAGAAATTCCAGCAAACAAGAAAGCAAATTAAATCTCGGTACATACTTCTAAACATATATTTGTAGGCAAATATGATTGAAAAGTTTGATGCAAGTTTAAGTTAGAATCAAATATAGGCCATTTTACTTGAAAATGAATGAATACGAGTAGTTTGATGTTAGTTTAAGTTATAAACACATCAAACATCATATATATAGTTAGTTTAATGTATTTATAAGTTGTTTTGATTGAAAATACACAAAGTAGGAGAGTTAGAACCAAATATAGGCTAATATAGGCCATTTTAGGCCATTTTACTTGAAAATGAATGATAACGAGTAGTTTGATGCTAGTTAAAGTTATAAACACCTCAAACATCATATATATAGTTAGTTTAATGTAATTATAAGTTGTTTTGATTGAAAATACACAAAATAGGAAAGTTATAACCAAATATAGGCTAATATAGGCCATTTTAGGCCATTTTACTTCAAAATGAATGAATACGAGTTGTTTGATGCTAGTTTAAGTTATAAACACATCAAACATCATATATATAGTTAGTTTAATGTATTTATAAGTTGTTTTGATTGAAAATACACAAAGTAGGAGAGTTAGAACCAAATATAGGCTAATATAGGCCATTTTACTTGAAAATGAATGATAACGAGTAGTTTGATGCTAGTTAAAGTTATAAACACCTCAAACATCATATATATAGTTAGTTTAATGTAATTATAAGTTGTTTTGATTAAAAATACACAAAATAGGAAAGTTAGAACCAAATATAGGCTAATATAGGCCATTTTAGGCCATTTCACTTGAAAATGAATGAATACGAGTAGTTTGATGCTAGTTTAAGTTATAAACACCTCAAACATCATATATATAGTTAGTTTAATGTAATTATAAGTTGTTTTGATTGAAAATACACAAAATAGGAAAGTTAGAACCAAATATAGGCTAATATAGGCCATTTTAAGCCATTTCACTTGAAAATGAATGAATACGAGTAGTTTGATGCTAGTTTAAGTTATAAACACATCAAACATCATATATATAGTTAGTTTAATGTGATTATAAGTTGTTTTGATTGAAAATACACAAAATAGGAAAGTTAGAACCAAATATAGGCTAATATAGGCCATTTTAGGCCATTTCACTTGAAAATGAATGAATACGAGTAGTTTAATGCTAGTTTAAGTTATAAACACCTCAAACATCATATATATAGTTAGTTTAATGTATTTATAAGTTGTTTTGATTGAAAATACACAAAGTAGGAGAGTTAGAACCAAATATAGGCTAATATAGGCCATTTTACTTGAAAATGAATGAATACGAGTAGTTTGATACTAGTTTAAGTTATAAACACCTCAAACATCATATATATAGTTAGTTTAATGTGATTATAAGTTGTTTTGATTGAAAATACACAAAATAGGAAAGTTAGAACCAAATATAGGCTAATATAGGCCATTTTAGGCCATTTCACTTGAAAATGAATGAATACGAGTAGTTTGATGCTAGTTTAAGTTGTAAACACCTCAAACATCATATATAAAGTTAGTTTAATGTGATTATAAGTTGTTTTGATTGAAAATACACAAAATAGGAAAGTTAGAACCAAATATAGGCTAATATAGACCATTTTAGGCCATTTTACTTGAAAATGAATGATAACGAGTAGTTTGATGCTAGTTAAAGTTATAAAAACCTCAAACATCATATATATAGTTAGTTTAATGTAATTATAAGTTGTGTTGATTGAAAATACACAAAATAGGAAAGTTAGAACCAAATATAGGCAAATATAGACCATTTTAGGCCATTTCACTTGAAAATGAATGAATACGAGTAGTTTGATGCTAGTTTAAGTTATAAACACCTCAAACATCATATATATAGTTAGTTTAATGTGATTATAAGTTGTTTTGATTGAAAATACACAAAATAGGAAAGTTAGAACCAAATATAGGCTAATATAGGCCATTTTAGGCCATTTCACTTGAAAATGAATGAATACGAGTAGTTTGATGCTAGTTTAAGTTATAAACACCTCAAACATCATATATATAGTTAGTTTAATGTATTTATAAGTTGTTTTGATTGAAAATACACAAAGTAGGAGAGTTAGAACCAAATATAGGCTAATATAGGCCATTTTAGGCCATTTTACTTGAAAATGAATGAATACGAGTAGTTTGATGCTAGTTTTAGTTATAAACACCTCAAACATCATATATATATAGTTAGTTTAATGTGATTATAAGTTGTTTTGATTGAAAATACACAAAATAGGAAAGTTAGAACCAAATATAGGCTAATATAGGCCATTTTAGGCCATTTCACTTGAAAATGAATGAATACGAGTAGTTTGATGCTAGTTTAAGTTATAAACACCTCAAACATCATATATAAAGTTAGTTTAATGTGATTATAAGTTGTTTTGATTGAAAATACACAAAATAGGAAAGTTAGAACCAAATATAGGCTAATATAGGCCATTTTAGGCCATTTTACTTGAAAATGAATGATAACGAGTAGTTTGATGCTAGTTAAAGTTATAAACACCTCAAACATCATATATATAGTTAGTTTAATGTAATTATAAGTTGTTTTGATTGAAAATACACAAAATAGGAAAGTTAGAACCAAATATAGGCTAATATAGACCATTTTAGGCCATTTCACTTGAAAATGAATGAATACGAGTAGCTTGATGCTAGTTTAAGTTATAAACACCTCAAACATCATATATATAGTTAGTTTAATGTGATTATAAGTTGTTTTGATTGAAAATACACAAAATAGGAAAGTTAGAACCAAATATAGGCTAATATAGGCCATTTTAGGCCATTTCACTTGAAAATGAATGAATACGAGTAGTTTGATGCTAGTTTAAGTTATAAACACCTCAAACATCATATATATAGTTAGTTTAATGTATTTATAAGTTGTTTTGATTGAAAATACACAAAGTAGGAGAGTTAGAACCAAATATAGGCTAATATAGGCCATTTTAGGCCATTTTACTTGAAAATGAATGAATACGAGTAGTTTGATGCTAGTTTAAGTTATAAACACCTCAAACATCATATATATAGTTAGTTTAATGTGATTATAAGTTGTTTTGATTGAAAATACACAAAATAGGAAAGTTAGAACCAAATATAGGCTAATATTGGCCATTTTAGGCCATTTCACTTGAAAATGAAGGAATACGAGTAGTTTGATGCTAGTTTAAGTTATAAACACCTCAAACATCATATATAAAGTTAGTTTAATGTGATTATAAGTTGTTTTGATTGAAAATACACAAAATAGGAAAGTTAGAACCAAATATACGCCATTTTGGCACTTTATATTATTTGAATATGAGTATATTTAACCAAATGCAGGAGACATACAATAAGAAGCTGGATCATTGTACCACTCAGGGGTCACAGCCGAACCCTGATCTGTTGTATTGGGAGACAGTTGGGGGGAGGAACAGAGGAAAAGTTCAGGGGTTGGGTCAGGGAGATCATTTGTACTACAACTCTTCATCAGGGCGAGGAGATGGCGGCTCTTCACAACCATATGAGCCGTCCATTTTTTCTCAGATTGAGGCGCAGGTGGAGGCAAAGGTCGCTGCACGGATGGGAGAGGTGGAGGCAATGGTCGCAGCACGGGTGGAAGAGTCACGTCGGGCCCTCGTAGAGGAAATGATGAGGAACATGTCTAGTTTCGACCACATGTTCTCAGGTTGCAACCCAGGCCCCCCTCCACAACGCGACCCGGAAGATGACCCGGGGTTTGGTGGTGGCGGTAGTGCTACTGAGCCACCCTTGACAAGTGTAGTTTTTTTGGTTTTGGCAACTAGGTAACTAACTTATAGTTGGATATAGTTAATCTAACTATTTTCTTGTAGTGTAAATATTTATCGGCATCTCGCTTCGTTTCTAGATGTGTCGGGTTATTTTTTTTTCAACCCGACTTCTACTTTATTTCCCCACACCGGGATCTATTTTGCGTACATATATTTAATCTAGGTAGTTTGTCTAACTATAGACATTTAGTGTCTATATTTATCGGCATCTAGCTTATTAGTTTCTAGCTTTGTCGATATATATTTTTTGTAAACACCGACATCTACTTTATTTCCCGACATCGGGATCTATTTTGTGTACATAAATGTAATCTATTTCATGTAATTATACAAGTATCTATGTAAATTGTAATATATATCAAAATTGCATATTTTTGTAATTGAAAAAATTGAATGCGATGGAGAAACAACTTTAGCGTGGTATATTTAGGTGCAGCTGTGCAGGTACAGGTTTAATTATTATTAAGAACAATAGAATTTTAAATAATATTATTTTGAAACAACAGCGACGGTTAAACATTAAATCAACGACGGCTAGGCAGTCGCTGTAAGGTACTCTATGTACCCATGGGCACGAAATCAACGACTGCTATAATAACGTACCGACGGTTTTAAACAGACGTTGATTCAACGAAATCAACGACGGTTTTAAACAATCGGTGAGTCACCGACGGTTTAAAACGGTCGGTGTCCCAGCGACTGTTATAAACCGTCGCTGACTCACCGTCTGCTTTAAACAGTCGTTGACGTGGGATCAACGTCGGCTTTGATTAACCGTCGCTGATAGTCATGAAACTGTCGTTGAAAATATCACCGACGGCTTGACGGTCGTTGATTCAAATATCAGCGACCATCTTTTTACCGACTGCCTATCAACGACGGTTGGCCGTCGTTGATTATTTAGCGACGACTTTTTTTTCAATCACCGACGGCTTGTAGCCGTCGTTGATTACCACTTTTCTTGTAGTGTAATAACACCACTAGGCGGTGCTAACCATCGAGACTGGCTAGCTTGCAATTTTTTCGAAACTCCTCCATAGATGCGAGATGTGTATTCATTAAATTCCTCAACTTGCCTGCTAATTCTCTGACACACAACAGCGAAAGGTTGGCGGATATTCTCGAAGACCAACTTGTTTCTCCCTGACCAAAGGTTCCACATTAAGTAGCATCCCTTCTGAACCTTTTTCTTATCTAATGAGGCCCACCTCTCCAATGATTCACTCATCTCTTCATTCTCAGTACCACGTGCCAGCTCACAGCACCCCAACTCCTCCCAAAACATCAGTACATGCGGGCAGGAGAAGAATGCGTGCTGGGCAGTTTCATCTGTGCCCAAGCACCACGGACAGCAGCCCTCATCCACCAAATGACGCCTTTTAAGCACATCTCTCACCGGAAGAGAGTTAGTGGTGACACGCCACAAGAAGTGACGCACCTTAGGTGAAACTTCCAAGCTCCATAACAGTCCCCAAGCCCTATGAAAGTCATCTAAATTGCCCCCTTTACCAAGCATGTAAGCGGTTTTCACCGAATAAATTCCATCTTTCGAATACACCCACATCATATCATCTTGTAAACCTCTTGAACTCAAAGGGATAGCAAGGATGCACCGTTTGTCACGTTCAACAAAATGCCTCTCAATAACATCAACTTTCCACTCTTTTCCATCTTCACTTATCAAATCACCAACAACATTCAAGCCTTCCACACGCTCACTCACAATAAATCGCCCATCCTCATCTTCCACCCACGGGTCATTCCACAAATCAATTGATTTTCCATCCCCGACCCTCCACGTTATTCCTTCCTTCACCAAACTTTTCGCACTCCAAATGCTACGCCAGGAATAGCTATTCGAGTAGCCTAATCGTGCTTGAAAGATGTCACCATGTGGGTAATATTTGGCTCTCATCACACGACTCAATAGGGAATTTTTGTAGTGTAATAATCTCCAAACCTGTTTACCCAACAAAGCATCATTAAACACTTTAAGATCCTTGAAACCCATTCCCCCCATGCATTTGGGTTTACACATTTTCTCCCAACTCAACCAGTGCATTTTTCTCTCTTCGCCCTTTCCACCCCCACCAAAAACGAGCCATAGCCGAATGGATTGCTTGAATTATTGCCGTTGGAATTTTGTAAACTCCCATAAGATATGTAGGTAGAGCTTGTATAACAGCCTTAATGAGAGTCTCTTTCCCCGCCCTAGATAGCAACTTCTCCTTCCATCCTCTCAGTTTCTTCCACATTCTATCTAAAAGGTCTCTGAAAATCACTTTTTTAGATCTGCTGCAAATAGTAGGGATGCCAAGATACTTCTGGTGCCTTCAAGTGTTAAAGTTATGTTGAAATGTCTTTTTTTATGTTCTAAACTTATCAAGAAACGAGGAGTGAATAAATTTACCAAATAATTTATACTTTCTTGTCAATAATAAAGGTGATCAAGAAGTAAATTGAAATAATTTGTTTTTTCCCTTTTGTGCTTACTGCCTCATTCTAAATGGGCCTAGAAGGTATAATGGTGATTCTCAACCAACCTCACGGCCCAAATATGCGTTCGATGCCTTGAAGTTGTTAATAGGCATGGCGTGGTCAGTGAACCAAGCCAAGCTGCCTTAGGGCCGGGAGTTCTTTGTAATATTATGTCTTGTGGGTGGACTATTTGTGAAGGTTGTTAGTAACATGTTTTCTGGTATAAATTTTTAGGCACTCTCAGAAGTACCTAGAATTATGTGCTTCCAAACATATCATGTTGTACTGTTTTACATATTTTGTTCAAACGAGCAAAATATAAAATGTGGAAAAAATGTTAGAGGCGAGTAATTAGTTCTAGATGCTCCAATAAGCAATATGGAGACTTTGGTTTTATGGGGAATAACTATTCTCAAAGATACAATATACATGAAACAAACAAACACTTGCAACAAGTCAACAACGCTGACTCGAAATCGGGATAGCAGATAGTCGAATACTCGTTTTTGATCCAGTTTATAGGAGGAGCACTTCAGACATTATATAAAAGTTCTTCTAATGTTTCCATGTGGTATAAAATATTCCACTTTCTGCAACAATAAGTTTCAATTTCAAGTTTCATCTCCCATTACCTTAGAGGTGGATCCAATTTAGGTTATTCTTTGATCCGCTGATGTTTTGTTTTATGGCCTGCCCTCTCACCTTATTATTTCTCAACTTTTTCTATTTTTTCTGACCTTTTTCTTATTTTTCTGGCCTTTTTCTTATTTTTTTCTGAAAAGAAGCAAAAATAAAGTGAAGAGAACATACCTTTAGTCGGACTGACATCACCAACTAGGTGGTTAAACTATAAAGATAGTGTAAACTGAGGCAGTAGTGTAAGCTTCTAAAAAGAGAAGACACGCGATCTCCATATATTGATGAGTAAGTGTGGTGGGTTTACCTACTTACTACCATAATCATCTTTTTATTGACTTCCATAAGATAGTTGGTAAGTTGCTAATAGTAATATGAATCAAGGTGACCACAACGAAGATTTCATGTGTCATAAAAAGAAATTGTAAATTGATTTATATGAAAACTAAATAGGTTTTTGAAGGGAATAGGAAGATTATCATTAATAAATCGTCATACGACATCTATAATAATAATAATCCTTATGTAAAAGATAATCTAAAATATCAATTTGAAATTATTAATCCAATTTACCAATATAAACGTTTCGGAACCGTTTTTTTGATATGGTAATATTCCAACCATAAACGAAATTCGATGATTCAACATCTTTTACGCCTGATGTTATTGTAGATTGAAATCTGACCTTCATCTTGATATTCTTAATCTTCAACCAATAAGTATGATTTCCCACATCTTCAAACTTCAAAGCTAACCGAAAACCAAGACTCTCATGGCGAGAGTAGATAGAACTATCATATTGATGGAGACAACCCTCATAACAGGAGGGATAATTATTAAAAATAAACTATAAACTAATAAAACTAACAATAAAGCAAAAAAAAATAACAAAATTTAGGGCTTTCCACCAGTATCACAACCGGCAGAAGTCCCTACAAGAACACTAAAGGAGGCTAGGGTTTGATAGAGAGGCTAGGAATTGGGAAACAGAAATGGATGAAGGTTTATTAAACTAGTTGGTTGTGAAATATTAATATATGTATTTATGGGGCATTTATATCTGTGCGTTTGATGTGGAACCTACTTTATTATTTGACATTTGATATTTTTTCCTGAGAATTAGATGTTTAACATTTCTCTTTATAATAGTGGTCTCTCTATAAGCTATAAACAACTTTTAAGGTTTGGATAATTGTGTTATCCTCGTAAAATTTTGCAATAGTTGATATGTCCACTTAAAGGAAGTATTATCCACAACTGTTATATTCACTTTATTTTCAGTTCTTAATATAAAAAATAAGTTAAGGTCTAAGTTCAGATAATGTCTAACAAGTTCAGATAAGTATCAATTAAGCAAAATTAAGCAAAATACACTCTCACAAAATAAATTAAAATAAGGTCTAATAAGTTTAGATAAGTGAAAATATATTGAATAGAACACACCCTTTGACCCTTTATCATATCTCCCAAATGCCCTGCTCTTAACTAACAAATATATTGAATAAATATATGTTTGTTAGTTAAGCTCACCCACTTGCAGTTAAGTGAAGGAAAAGGGGAATTATTGATCTTTTACCTCTTAACTAGTTCATGACCTGAAGAATGTCTCAAATAGTGTGAGTCGTGACTGGTGGATATTGTTAGTCTCTCATGTGTTTATACGTTAAAAGTCTAATAACATTGTTCTGGTTTTCCTATAGGCTTTGTGAGTTGTGAAGCATTCTTTTATCGTTTAATCTTAAGAGTACATGAGCCCTATTTCAATCATTAGTAAGAAATCCCCTTTTCACACAAGATTGTGGGTTATTTTCCTGTTTTGAAATTGTTTGATTTTTTTTTTTAAAAAATGGATAGAGATGACAATTGTGAGGCAAATTTTGGTCAAAATATTGTGAGAGACCAAAGTTTAAAAATTCCAACCTCTTATTCAATATAAGTACACTCAATCTATACGCCATATACTTATGTATGTTTTAACTTGTATAAAAACTACTCCCTCTTATTAGTTTATCCCTTTACTTTTTTATGGTTTCCAAGACATCTCTTTAACCAGTAATATCTTCAATTGCGAATTGATAAAAATTATGAAAAAAAATTGATAACTTAAATCTACATATCGAAACGAATCTAACAATATATGATAATGTTTAGTGTTAAATTACGATCAAAGTTAATGAACTGTCACATTGAAAAAATAAATGAAAAAACTAATAAAAAACAAAGAAAGTAATTTTAAAAAATATTCATGCCAAGCTCCAATACAAATTACATACGGGCTAGGAAGGTACTCAGTTTGGCATTGGCAATTTGGCATATGACTGATATGAGTGTATGTTGACTTTTGAAGACTTTGGTTTGGCATAGTTCCGACACAATTCAACATTAAAAAAAATGTCATTGCTGGAAGAAGTAGCTTACATCTCTGCTACGATCACGGCTTCTCTTCATCTTTATTTCAAGTTGATAATGATCTTTTTGGAGGTAAAAGATGCCCTTTTCCTTTTGATCTGTTCCACACATAGATTATCTAGGTCTTTTTAATTTGTTGCATAACATAGTAGTTGCAACCTACACATGAACCTTAATCATGATTTGGCACGCTTTTTCACTTGATTGAAATTTAAATTGGTACTTTTGTCACTTGTTGAATCACTTTTACCATTGGTGATTTTGGGAGGAGTAAATAAGTAATTATTCAAATTATTACACTTTCTTCACCAACTAGGCTTTTAGTGGATGTCAACTAGCTTGGTTGGTTAAAGTCTTGGAAGGTGTTGCCCAAGACCTGTGATCAAATCCTGTCTACATCATTTGTCTTTAGTGCCTTTCAAAAAAACAATACATAATATTAAGTATTAACAACAATCTCGAATTGTAAAATAACTCAAACTCATCAATTATATAAAAAAATTAACTAATTTAATTATATTGAGTCGCCTCATCACATCTTCATCAATTTTGGTGAGGTTTATGTGCCCTCTCTAATGATACATCTCCTTCCTATGGTGCAAGCAAGGCTTACAATTGGAAAAAAAATGACACAAATATGAGCGTCAATATAAAACTTAACTAATATTGACGAGACACAATTTTGACCCCTAATAACGTTAGTTATGTATTTGTAAAAAAATATTCAATGAGATATAAAAAACTACACATTAAGACGAGTCAAATAAGATCTCATATGACTATGTTTATTATTGTGTATTGATCATTATACATAGTCAAAGTGTGAATTGTGAATAGTAGAAAGTCAAAATGTTGCAATTTTTAAAAAACAAAGGAATTACTTTTAAAATTTATTTCATTTTTACTGAACTCAACTTTTTTATTTTTAAAGCAAGAATTGACAAGAATAATCTCAACTATAGTGACCATAGATTATTTTAGAATATTCCCAACTTTAGAGGGGTATATATCATCTTAAAATGATTCCAAGTAACTAAAAACCTGTTCAACTGGTTGATTTTTGTTTTGTTTTTTTCTCTTCCCCTTCTCATACTCTGTTGACAAAAGCTTGAAACGCCATTAATTGACTTAAAAAATCGGTTATTTAAAATTTCTAGATCATTTTGAGAAAATACAACTCGAAAGTTGGGATTAAGGGTTCGTTTGATTCAACTTATTTTGTCTTATCTGATATTATCTTATCTTATCTTATTTTATCTTATCTTATCTTATCTTATAAGATAGTTTATTGTGTGTGTCTAACGTCTTGTTTTATCTTATCAAATCTTATCTTATCTGATTTGATTTTATCTTATCTTATTTTTTCTGAAATAAGTTAAAATAAATTGAACAGAACACAGCCTAAACATGTCAATCTATATTCTACGGTTTTTTCACCTGATACCCCCGAGTTTTCAAAAAATTCACGTGGTACCCTCCATGTTTTCAAAATTCACCAGGTACCCCTAAGTTTAAAACTAATTCACGTGGTACCCTTAAATACCCTTAATGACTAACGGCGTTAACCGCCGTTAGTCATTAACCCTAATTTTCTGCTTTAAACCCTAATTAACCTATAATTCAAACCCTAATCCTAACCATTACCCTAATCCTAACCCTAAACCCTAAACCTAACCCTAACCACCACTCCCCAACCCTCCCACCACCCCTGCAGCCTCCTCCACCCCAGCCCTACCCCCGCAGCCCCCCCTCCCCACCCCCGTGCCGCCGCAGCCTAAACCCAGCTTCCCCACCCCTTCCCCACCATCCCCCCTCAATTTCGGAACACCCCCTCCCCCACTCCCGTGCCCGCCACAAGCACCACCTCGAAAGTAACCCGAACAAGCCGCGAACAAGCCGAGTAACCCGAACAAGGTCAATGCGACGGGGGGGGGGAGGGTGGGATTCGGGCTCGCGACGAGGGGTGGGGGAAGGGGTGGGGATCCGGGCTCGCGACGAGGGGGGGGTTCCGGCTAGCGACGGGGGTAGGAGGAGGGTTGGGTTGTGGGCTCGCGACGGGGTTGGGGGGGGCGGGCTCACGACGGGGGGGGGGGTTGGGCTCGCGACAAGCGGTGGGGGTTGGGCTCGCGACGAGCGGTGGGGCCGGGGCTCGCGACGGGGGCTGCGGGGTGGGGGGGGGGGGAGGGGTCAGGGGGTGGGGGTTGCGGGGGTGGTGGGATGGTGGGGGAGGGGGTTAGGGTTAGGTTTAGAAGTTAAGTTAGGGTTACTTAGGTTTTAGGATTTAATTAGGCTAATTAATGTTTAATTAGGTTAATTAGGGTTTATTTAGGGGTTAATTGGGGTTAAGACTAACGGCGGTTAACGCCGTTAGTCATTAAGGGTATCTGTGTGTATTAGTTTGAAACTGAGGGGTACCTGGTGAATTTTGAAAACATGGAGGGTACCAGGTGAATTTTTTGAAAACTCGGGGGTATCAGGTGAAAAAACCGTATATTCTATATGTGAACTCATGATCCTTTGGTGTCCACCCTTAATTACCTAAATACCCCCAACTACCAACAAATATTACAAAACCAATACAAATCTCTATTACTACCTCCGTTTCATATTAATCTACACACTTACACTTTTCACGCATGCCGATGCACTACTTTGAGCCTTTATATCTCTAATTTTGTATTTGTAAAAAATATAAAAAGTCGGTATTCTAAAACTACATATCGAGACGAATCAAACAAGACCCCACATGACTATATTTTCTCTTAACCATAATTCACAAATGATAGTCAAAGGGAAATTTGTGAATAGTGTCAAAAGTGTAAGTGTGTAGATTAATATGAAACGGAGGTAGTATATGGCAACACATGGGGGACACTAAAAAAAATATAGAAAAAGAAAAAACAAAGAAGGCTAACTACCTACTTTAGTTAAACAAAATAAATTTAGATCGCCGTATCTCTATTTTTGTTATATATGAAGAATTTTATATATAGCGGACCTGTTTTTACTATCTACAAATTCTGTGTTTTTTCGCACGTATCACGTGCATAAGACTAGTATTTTTTAAAAATAACTTTAACTAATTTTTATTAATAATTTAACTTCTAATTTTTTTTTTATTGATGGGCAATAAAACCGGAGGGAGATAAAATCATAAAAATTCTATTTTGGCAACCGTCCAAGCAGGAAAAGACGATATAGACCCTAGACTAATGTGTGTAACGGTAACATGCAACATTCATTAAAACACACCTCTCACAATTCACATTCCTCCACACGAGTCATCTCCTACCCACACTTCACTAAATTCACATTTCATCGAAGTTTCCAAGAAATAATCACCTACAAACAAACACGTATAAAAATCAAACAACTGGCCCCACAAAACTAAATCAACGGATAATAACTAACAACAAATAAAATCAACGGTCATAACCATAAAACATAACTATAATATAAACTAACCACGTTCATCAACGTTACACCTTATATACCCCCATCTTTATCCTGCCACGTGACAGTTTCTCATTTCATGGTACCAAAAAGTAGGGGTAAAATTGTCTTTTCATATAAACGGCAAGACGTTGACATTATTGAAACACAACCATTGATGAAATTTGGTGGTTAATTTTCACTTATGTTTCCGAAAATACCCTTTCTGTTCTTTTTCTGCTTTTTAGGCCGGCATTTTTCAGTACAGTTTTTTTTTCTTCATACTATGAAATTTCGCGTTTTTGGATTTTTCAAACTCTCAGTGTGAAAGTGTGAGGAGAGGAGAGAGAAAATAAAATGAATTTGAGAGAAAGTTTTAACTTTCATTTTTAAAAAAAGGAGAAAATCAAGGTCGGAGGATCCGATAATTTAGTTAGATTTTTTGGAGATATTAATGAGGTACATTATCTTACTTTTATGATTTATCTTAATGATTTTGAAGTTTCAACTGTCAAAAAAAATATGGGCATTGTTTATTTTTACTAATTATGGGTGATTAATGATGAAAGTTTCGATCTTGATTTAATTTAGTTTCTGGGTGATTTTAATTTGGTGTATATTGAAAAATTTGGGAGCTGTTTCATTGACTTTTTTTAAATTTTTTAAACGTTAGGATCTTAGAAATTTAATGACCGGAAATGTTGGTCTTGTAAGTTGTTAAATGTCAAAAACGTTTAAGAAAAAATCACAGGATTTTAGAGAGAGAAAGTGATTTTGCAAAAAAAAAAAAAAAAAAAAAAGTTGAATGTGTAAGCTTTGGTGGGTTGCTTTAGAGTAATTTACTTAACATGAAAGCATAGCTGGTAGAGAGAAAAAGGGAAAAGCTTAAATATTAAGTTTTCATGTTTTTTGATGTGGGAATATTGTTGGGTTTCTTTTATAGAAGCTTGAATGTTAAGATTAAGCAATCATATTTTTGATTTTTAATCATATACCTAAACACATGATTATAATTTCTATGACCCTTGTTTTTCTCTCTCCTTTTTGTTTAATTTATATTTTCAGTTGATTAAAACCAGTGTAATTGTTAAATACTATAATTAGCTTTTTTGTTTTTGTTTTTGTGTTTCTTTTGGTTCTGTATTTTTGCAGGATTTAAGGTGAAAAGGTATTATTTTGCTTTTTTGAGGTGTTTAGACAACCTATTTTCATGATGGACAGTGGTTTTGCTGAGTAATTAACTGAGTTTGTTGATTTGGGAAATCAGAGGAAAAAATTATAGTGAGTTGTTAATGTTGTTGTGTTTGTGTTGATTGTTTCTATTTTTAGGGGTTTTGTGGGTAAGTTATGTTGTGATAAGTGTTGTTTTTTTGTTGTATGGAAATGCTATATAGGGTGTTGAATGGGGGCTATTGTTGCTGAGGAGTTGAAGAAGTCGGAAGTAATGGCGGGGCGAGAGGAGAAGATCTTGGTTTTAGTGAGGTTGAGGCCGTTGAATGAGAAGGAGATTTCTAAGAATGAAGTAGCTGATTGGGAATGTATCAATCAGAGTACCATCTTGTACAGAAATAGTCTTCAGGAACGGTCCGGACTTCCCACGGCTTATTCGTTTGGTAAGCAACATTTAGCCATTAGACTGCATGGTTTCAACGATCAAATCTCAAGCTTCAGGCATTATGAGATGTTATGTTTTTATGGGTATATATGACATGGGACAAGAGAATGCATTGTGATTGACATGTTGATCTGAAGAAGCTTGATTTAGTGAATCTGTAAAAAAGGAAGATACAAGTTCTTAAGACATATGTTTGTGTTCAAATAAATTTCAAGGTCTCATGTTTTTCTTCGTTTTCTTTCTTGGTGGATAGACAGGGTATATTCAGGTGACTGCTCCTCGAAGCAGGTGTATGAGGAGGGAACAAAGGAAATTGCTCTTTCTGTTGTTAGTGGGATTAATTGTAAGTAACATATCCATGTTTGGTTAACCCATATGAAGGTATTTGTTTTTCTTAAGATAGAGTGTACGACGTGTTCATTGAAACCATTTTTTCTCCTCAGCAAGCATTTTTGCTTATGGACAAACAAGCAGTGGAAAAACATACACGATGAATGCAATAACTGAGTTTACTGTGGCAGATATATATGACTATATACAAAGGGTAATAAAAGAATGGAGTTCTTTTTAGTTTGGATTCCCTTGTCAATCATGATACTGTTACTAATATAAGCTCCTGTGATTCTTCAGCATGAAGAACGCGCTTTTGCTCTTAAGTTCTCTGCCATGGAGATTTACAATGAAAATGTGAGAGACCTTCTGAGCTCAGACAATACTCCTCTGAGGCTAATGGATGATCCTGAGGTAAATTTCATTTGCTTGAATTTAAATACATGGTAGAATTGCAGATTTGCTGATATTTTGTATGTTAACAGAAAGGAACTATTGTCGAAAAGCTGACCGAGGAAAAATTAAATGATTGGGGCCATTTAAAGAAGCTTTTGGCAATTTGTGAAGGTAAATCATAAAGACTATTGTTTTGGATATCTTATTCAGGGAGATAAATTTCTAGTTTATTCACTTTTATTTTGTGATCTCAGCTCAAAGGAAGATAGGAGAGACCTCCTTAAATGAACAAAGTTCAAGATCACATCAAATTATTAAACTGGTATGAGCCTTTTTTTTTTTGTTCAACCCCTTATTTCTACCTCTTTGATTTGTATATTCATCTCTTCATGCCTTTGTTGGTACTTTGCAGACAATTGAGAGTTCTGCTCGTGAGTTCATAGGCAAGGGAAACTCAAGTACCCTTTCAGCTAGTGTGGTAAGGATCTCTAACTCCATTTTTTTTGGTCACTGAAAGATTGATGCGAATCAAGTATTCTGTTTTCTTTTTGGATTGATCCTCCTTCTGCTTAATAAACCCCACATCACCTAATTTGTGTTCGTATGTAGTTTTTTATTGATCTGGCTGGAAGCGAGCGTGCATCTCAGGCAATGTCAGCTGGGACGCGGTTAAAGGAAGGATGTCACATAAACCGGAGTTTACTAACACTAGGAAATGTTATCCGTAAGCTTAGGTTCGTCCTGAATTACTTCCTTTTTTGTTCTTCTTGGAATGATTTATGACTAATTGCTGCTGAGATATACTATGAAATATTTGGATTCACTATTTATACTATGAAATATTTGGATTCACTATTTGATGTGTCCTGAATTACTTCCTTTTTTGTTCTTCAAAGAGTAAGGTGGCTTGTATTGTGAGTTTGCATATCTGAAAGTAAAGGATTTGCAAATAATTCTGAGATTGCCATTCTGTTGACAACTTATCAATTAGTTGCTCTGACTTGCTGCAGCAAAGGGAGACAAGGACACATTAATTATAGGGACTCTAAATTGACCCGCATCCTGCAACCCTGCTTGGGAGGCAATGCTAGAACTACCATCATCTGTACTCTGAGCCCTGCACGCACCCATGTGGAGCAGTCGAGGAACACCTTGTTATTTGCTAGTTGTGCTAAAGAGGTGACTACCAATGCACAGGTGAATGTTGTCATGTCAGACAAAGCCTTGGTCAAACACTTGCAGAAAGAATTGGCCAGACTGGAGAATGAGTTAAGAAGTCCGGCCCCCACTTCATCTTCGTGTCATTGTTCAGTGATAATCAGAAAGAAAGATCTTCAACTTGAGAAGGTAAGAATATTGCCTCTGTGGTATTTAAGAATGTTACTAATTATGGTAGCTGTAGCTAAGTGGACAGTCACTTGGCTGTTCTGTTGAGTTCAAGGTAGGGAGATTATGGGATTCTCTTTTGAAAGACTGATAGAGTGTAGCTCTTTACTAATGTCCTACTAATATGTGAACTTTCTTGGATATAACAACTACAAGTATTATATTGGATGTCTGGTAAAAAGTTGTGACTTCCGGAAATTTCGAAGATTCTACTTGATAATAGGATGGGGACTGGGAGAATGTGAGTTGTCCAACCTTTGGCAGAACATATGCTACCTAATGTTAATCTTCCAAAATTGTTTTGAAAGCGCTGGATTAATATTACCTTTATTGCAAATAATTGCAGATGGAGAAGGAGATCAGAGAGCTAACTAAGCAACGAGATCTTGCTCAATCTCGGGTTGAGGATTTATTGCAAATAATTGGAAATGATCAATCATCTACTAAACAGGTATTTAGAAAGTAATTTATTCATTTCATTTCTTTTGATCACCTGTTGCAAGCTGAACATGATATTATTTTTCGATTAGTAAGAAATCTCCAGTCATCAGAAGTAAACTGAAAACATGTTGGAACTGAAGTTACTGCTTTGATTATTAACGCCTCTTTTTTTCTCTCATCATCAGCAACGGCATAAACACCATCCAAAGTGGAAAGTACAGGACAAATGGGAAGATGAAGGTTCTATATCAGACTCGAGTGTGAATGGTGTCCAAGATGAAGATGGTGAAAGTTATATTGAGGATCCATCTTCACGGGGTTTGAAGCATGAAGAAGAATGCACATCCGACGACCAATGTAGAGAAGTTCGTTGTATTGAGATGGAAGGATCTGAAGCTAGTGGAAATGGGCACGTTGTAGATCATGGCAGTATAGGCCGGAGCTCCCATCAAAATGGTTTCATGTATGATTCATTAGAACAACGTATCCAGGAAGTTCAAAGATCGATTGATTCCCTTGTCAGTCCTCAACCTGAAAATCCATCCTTATGGGATGATGCTGCTGATGCATCAAGTTCCAAGAGCCTAAATTACTTCAATAAGAGTCGAAATCCAAAGGCAAACTTTACAAATGGCGGATCATTTCCTAAAAGTAATGAAGAAGA
Source organism: Beta corolliflora (assembly GCA_947648045.1). Taxonomy (NCBI): domain Eukaryota; kingdom Viridiplantae; phylum Streptophyta; class Magnoliopsida; order Caryophyllales; family Amaranthaceae; genus Beta; species Beta corolliflora. Next base: position 308,183 of record CANSZD010000525.1, on the reverse strand, counting down.
GTATTCAGAGAGAACCCCTCCTAGTGAAGTTGAGTCTGAGTTCACCGGGAGACCAGGAGGATTGAGAAAGCTTGCTGTAATAGATTATGGTGTAAACTCTGGAAAGTTATCGCGTGAAGGCTCTCAGTCGTCTGTTGGAACAGAAATTGTTGACGATGTAAGATCACAGAGTGGGAATAATGTTGCAGATGAGGAGATTACTAGTGTGCAGACTTTTGTAGCTGGCCTCAAGGATGCTAAGCTACAATATGAGAAACAGTTTGGAGACAGCCAGGTTAGCTTACGGTTACTCTCAGTTTCAGCATTGGTATAAGAAAAGATCTATATCTATCTGCATTTAGGAGAAATATAAATCACTGCCATATTTGCTAATTAGATAACTTTTTTGGTGAGAGATGACACGCTGAGAGAATCTCACATTCGTTTTTTTGTTGTTATGTTTAGGTACCATCTGCAATGAGAAAGACCTTGAGAGATGTGGGTTTGGATCCTATGCTTGATGGAGAAGCCACTACATTGGATTGGAGACTGCAGTTCGAGAAGCTTCAGAAAGCTATAATTGAGCTTTGGCAAACTTGCAATGTTTCATTGGTTCACAGGACCTACTTCTTCCTTCTCTTTACTGGTGACCCTACAGATTCCATTTACCTGGAGGTAGAGCTAAGGAGACTCACTTTCCTCAAGGATACATTTTCTCATGGTAACCGTTCCGTAGATGGTGGACATGCTCAGAAATTGGTTTCAAGGTTCTCTCTTTTTTCCTTCCACTTTTTCTTAATGAAGCTTGCCAACATAGGTCCTTTTGTTCTTTGGATGCTTGGCCACATGGATAATAGTGTGAATAGATCTATGATGGCATAAGAACTAGAGAAACTCAAAATACCCTCATATGTTTCTTGCTCTCCCCAAAACCCCCTTATCTTCCCTCTTTGTTCTCGAAACTCCCAAGTCCCACTTATGAATTAGGAACTGGGAACACGTCTACAAATTACGTCGTTCTCAACATTTAGTGCCATTGGTTTTCTTATACTTATTTGATGTAATAGTTGCAGTCTACTATAAGGGTTAACCAATTAGATCCAGCTGTTGAAGTAATATGTGTTTATGCTGAAACAGTGAGAAGGCACTACGAAAAGAGAAGGAGGCGTTGAGCAAGCTGATCAACAAAAGGTTCTCAAGTAATGAGAGGAAGAAACTCTACTCGAACTGGGGTATTAAGTTGGATTCAAAGCGTAGGCGGCTACAGCTTGTATCTCAATTATGGGCCGATACAGAGAATATGGATCATGTCGGGGAGAGTGCAGCCATCATTTCTAAACTAGTCAAGTTCTCGGAGCAAGGAAGGGCGCTCAAAGGGATGTTCGGACTTAGCTTCTCACCTCCAAGCTTAAGGAGGAGGTCATATGGTTGGATGAATGGCAGGGCATCATTTGTTAGTCTGTAGGATCTATCTATCCATCTATATCGACATATAGTTAAAAGTTAGCCACAGGAATGTTCTATTGACTACAGTATTACCCATTCTTTCCACAAATGTAGGTGAAGAGAAAAGTATCTCAAATTTCATGTAAAAATTGGGGATGTTCCTTAGCATTAGGAAATATGTTGTTTGTTGTGGTTTGTGGTGCTGGTGAATGTATTTAACTGAGTTAATGAATGGGAAGTTTTCACTCCATAATTTGTAGCTCTAATTTACACGGTTGTTAGCCTAACTCATTCTTTACTTAGTATGTTTGTTGAAAGATCTATAATTACTGACAACACATTCTAATATGAGTCATGAGCACAATATTTTAAGGTAATAAACTTCCTATAACTTCTTCCACTTTGGACAAAATTATGACTTGTTGCAACAAGAAAAGTTTACCATGGAAAATACATAATTTTCAATAAAAGCTTACTACATCATTTAGTATAAAACATTCTAATAGCTATTTACCCTAATGTTTTTCTAATATATATCCCTAACAACAAGTAACTATTGTAAGTATTAAAACCAAACATTTTACTGCAGGCGCATTGGTTGGATTTCACCAAATTTTGGATGGGGTCCATTTTTAAAATTTTGTTCCCAACTACTGTATAGCCTTCTATAAACACGATCTTACTTTGTTTTTCTTTACTATTCTTTTCCTCTTATTTCATCCTTAACTTCACTCATGAAAATTTTACCCGCATCCATTATATAATCCCACAATGTTAAAATGCTCATTCATTCTATCCTCTTCGCCTTGTATCCTACTTCATCTTATTCTCTCTCTCCCTCTTACTCAACCTTTTGTTGAATTTATTATGATTTATGAGGAAGTAGACCGGTGGAATTCATATCTCATTCATTAGAAGGGGACCAATTTAAGGGGTTTAGCTTCTCAAATCACAATTGACCTTTGAGAACAAGTCATTAAGATTGAGAAAGAAAGAATGAGAATTCTTAACGTACGTGGTAAACCACATATGTAATTAAAAAGTAATACTACAAAAAAGTACAATTTTGAAAGAAAGTTTGAACTAATTTAATCCATAATTGATAAACCTTAATTTTGAAGTAAAAAGAACATTTTATGAACAAGCAATTGAATCCCCATGTCTTAATCCGTAGTTGGCCAAATTAATCAGAAAAAATATCCTTTAACTTAATACTGATAATTGGAAGAAATTTGAAGTTGGATTAATTACTTGAAAATCCAAGCATATCTAGGAATGTATAACGAATATTTTGGGAAAGGAGGAGTGTTTAAAGAAAGCAAATAACAAATTTCACCTAGGTGTATTAGCGAGACGGAGTTAATTCATCATACACCCGGGTGTATCACATGCATGGTACACCCAAGACTAAATTCAGCTCATTTGTTCATCTAGAACTCTCATTTTTAGTATATTTTGCTCATTTGGATGATTTCAAATGAGCAATGAGCATTAAAAATAGCCTTGGGTGTATGGTGTACCATACTTATCATACACCCGGGTGTATGATAAAATTTGTATAACGAGTCAAACCCAAATCAAAATTAAGTAAGTTGGACTTGGCTAGATTATTAGTTTGATAAAGCTCAACTCCGCTATTAGTTTAAGCTCGGCTCAAGCTCGAATCCATATATTTAGGCTCGGCTCGAGTTCGTCAGTCTCGAATCCTAATGTCTTGTGCAATCTCTCTCTCTTGACTGAGAAAATAGTCAAATACCAAAACGACGTCGTGAAGCTCGTACTCTGCTCTCCCCATTGTTGCATAAGAAAATCCTTTCACTAGAAAAAAAAACACAGAGCAAAGGTGAAAGAAAGAGGAGAGGAGAAAGAAAATGAGCTTGTCAACGGCGTCGTATTTGGCAAGAAGAGCAGCTCAGAAGCAGAGAGTTCGCATTCTCTACCGTAAAGCTCTCCGAGAAACCCTCAATTGGGCTGTTCATCGTCATCTCTTTTACGAAGATGTATTCTCATTTTCCCCAATCTCAAACCCTAATTTTTAATCCCAATTTTTAGGGTTTTCTTTGATCTGATCCTATTTACTTTCTTCCGATCTTCTTCTTTTGCAGGCTGATGAACTCCGGAAAAAGTTCGAAGCCAACAAAAATCTGGTACTTTTTCATCTTTGATTTTATTTTTTTGATGTAATGTAGGAATGAAATTACATTGTTTTAGTGGGGAATTTGCATTTCTTTGTCAATGCTATGTTTTCTTATGATATGAGATAGATTGGAAGGATTTGTGACTTGATATATGCTGTATGATGGTTCGAATTGTCGTGTTTTTGATTGATTGCTCTAAGCAAGACGCAATTTGTTTGATTAGATAGGTAAATGAATGGAGTAACTGAATTTTATTAGTGTGGAATTTGAGATTTATGGTCCTTTTATCATGTCATTAAGATGAAGATAGTGTTGTTGACATCAGTTTCAGGAATGTGAGTGAAATAATTTGTTGCGTGCTGAACAGGTTTTGCTATCGTAGTTTTAGTTTATGTCGTCTGTTTCTTACGAATATCTTTTCTATGGTGTTACAGCAAGACCTTGATGCAATTGACAGAATGATTGCTGCTGGTGAAGCTGAGCACAATAAGTGGCGACACCCTGATCCTTATATTGGTAAGCAATGACTTAACCATTGTTGCAGAATTATAGTGGGTGGGTTAGATTGTAGGCTTGTAGCTCATTATCTTTCTAGAACTAGCCTTATCCACTGATCGATTGGGATGCAAGTTGTATTTCTATCTTAAAGTGGGATGCTTCGTTGAATTGTTTAAGAAACCAGATTTTGCCTTGGTGACCTTCTACGTGAAATGCTTGCTTCAAATATGGTTACCAAGTGCTTGTCCTTTTTGTTAGCTGCAATGGCTATAACAAAAATTAAGATAAAGTTTCCTCTTCCCCCTATCCCTCCATTGATGCAATGCATTCGAAGAAGATGATAGCAGAAATACATTTGGTCTTCATTTGGTTCTGCATTCAAGATCGTTTGAGATGCTTGAATATGGCTGCTGTAGAAAATTCCCTCTAACAGATACTAAGTATGAGGTATGTCAAAGCACGGTTAGACTAGTGATATTTTGGAAAATCCGTGAATGTAATTGATGGATAGCATTCCACAATGTAGTTTTGATGTAAACCTTATTACTTAATTTTATGTTCCATGTTTTTTGAGTTACTATCCAGTCTCCATTTTATTCTTTCCCTAATCTGTTCCAGTTAAGGTGCAGTGTGGATTCTGTTAATATATTACCTGTTTGACAAGTTCTATAAAGTGGGTCAATGTTGAAAAGTTTTCTAGTTTCTATTAACTAATATGTCAATGCCCTATTGCACCTGCAAGAGAAGTTAATGAACTCATATAGTTCTGTTTGTCATGTAGAGTTATAGACACTATGTATCTCATATCTTTTTCAACCACTCTGCAGTTCCATGGGCACCTGGCGGTTCAAAGTTCTGCAGAAACCCAGAGCCACCTAAAGGGGTATGTGCTGTCTTTGCACTGGTAGCAGAGTGTCTAATTTTTTCTTTAGCACAATTATTCTGTTTTTATACCTACATTTTCTGATTCTTTAGTATGTTCATTTAGCAATGTGACCTAGTGAAGTGGAAAGAGAGAAATGCATTACATTGTATATCAACATTTACATTTTGGCAAACGGGTTCGTGAGAGTTTAGGTTGTAGTCCTTGATAGTCACTGTAGTTCATCATTTTGAACCACTGTCTCTTGTTTATGACCTATGAAAAGTTCTAGAGTTTCTTGTTGAAGCTCCAATGTTTTAATGATGTGATTGATCACCTACTAATACTATCAAGCTCCTTTCGTTAAATTTAATAATTAGTGTTATTTCTATTGTGGAATTGCATGCTTCTTTTTATGAACTTTTAGTAGTACACGGAGCTCAAGGCATGCTGCATTTTTCGGGGAAAAAAACTTATTGTAGACACTTGCATTTGCCAATTACTAGCCATGGACACCATATAGTTGTTTAACCTTGTGGTGTTTGTTATTTTCTTTGTTTATAGAAAATGTTCAGCTTGTGGCCTGATATATTGCATAATTACGTAGTGATGGCTGATAACAAAAACTTAAGTGAATATCTAACTGGAGATGCAAGTTGATAAAGACACCTACAACTAATACATGAATAACGTAAAGAAGGTTAATATTGACTTATTGAAGGATAAATAGGATACTGCAAGATTGTAAAAAGGCCCCCGATGCTGTTTATAAGAACAGGGAAGATACCCGAGACTGATCAAATTTTCGAGGGATAAAGCTTATGAGTTATACCATGAAATTGTGGGAGAGTGTGATAGAGTATAGATGGACGAAATGTACAAGCCTTTTATAGATAGGTTGATATAGTGTGATAGGCCATACATCTGATGAGACAGATGATGAGCATGATAGGGCAGGGAAGAATGATATGTGTTCATGATTTTCATTGTCTTGGGGATGGCTTATGATGAGGTATCGAGTGACGTGCTTTAGTAGGCAATGTACAATAAGGGTATACCATTTAGATATATTGACTTAGTTCATGATATGTATGGGGACATAAATGAAGTGCTAGAACATGGGAGGACTAATAGAGGATTGCCCTATTATGGTATGACTACACTAGGTTCTTCTACATTAAGTCATTTCCCTTTTGCACCAGTACTAGATGAATTATCCAAGGTGAGATATTGTAGTTCATGTATTTTACGTATGGCTTTGTATTGTGGATGAGACTAAAGTTGAAATTCATGTTAAATTGGAGCGATGGAGGTGAAGGCTAGAATTTCGAGGGTTTAGGCTAGAATTTCGAGGGTTTAGGCTAGGTCGGAGTATGACTGAGTACATAGAGTGCAATTTAAAGTAATGGGAGGGAGTCAAGCTAGGATGTAGTAATATTGGATGGTAAGGAGTTGTCCCATAAAGGAGCCTTTTAGGGGCCGTTTGGTTGCCATGAGGGTAAGGGAATGGAATCAAGAAAGGGGTAGAGGGGGAAAGGAAAACAAAACCCTTAGATTTAGAGTGGTGTTTGGTTGGTATAATGTCAATCCTCTTTCTTCCTCCTCTTACCCTTCTCCCACCATAGCACCACCACTCCTCCCTCTTTTGTTGTTCCCCCGCCGCCTCCCCACCCCAGTAACGCCACCTCGTCACCCCTCCCCTTCCCGCCGTCGCGTGTTCCCCCTCCCTCCCCTGAGCCGTCGCGTTCACCTCCTCCCCTCCCCTGCGCCGCGCTGTCGTGTTCACCCCCTCCCCTACACCGTCGTGTGCACCCCCTCCCTGCGCCGTGCCGTCGCTTTCTCCCCTCCCCTTCTCTACGCCGTCGTTTTCTCCCTCTCCCCTGCGCCGCACGGTCGCTTTCTCCCCTCCCCTTCTCTACGCCGTCGATTTCTCCTCTCCCCTTCTCTACGTTGCCGCCTTCTCCCCGCCCTTTTCCGCCGTTGCTGCGTTGTTCTTCCAATTTTTTTCTAGGGTTTGTGCCTTGTGGGTGAGTGGTGGTTTAGGTGGTGGTTGGGTGGTCAGATGTTACTCGGTAGTTGGTTTGCGGTGGTAGGGTGTGTTGGGGTGGAGGTGTCGAGTTGGGGTGGTAGGGTGCGCAGGTGGTGGTGTGGTTGAGTGGTTGGTTCAAGTGGTGGTTTGGTGGTCAAAGAGATGGTCAATAATGAGTCAAAGAAAGGGTAAGTGAAACCCTTGGGGGGGTGGGGGAATGAAAGTAGAGGACTTTGGGGGTAAGGAGAGGGTAAAGGGTTTCATTGATTTGAGCAAACAAACAACAAGTAAGAGAATCGAGTTCCCTGATTCCCTTGCCCTTTCCACAATACCCCCAACCAAACGCCCCCTTATAATGCTTGAGTCAATTTTACAGAATAATAGAGATATTGACCAAGATGTGACCCACAGTATCCAATTATAATGATTAAATTAGTGTAGGTTAATATTTATGATCTTGTGCGATTGTAGCGCATATCTTATTTAAGGTGAAAAGTATAATTCTGCAAGAAGGTTAGACCAGTGATAGAGTGTTAGCATTTAGGAAGGATTATGTCGAAAGGATGGGGTAGCAGAGAATAGAGATGCGTATGTTGAGATGGATGTGTGGCAACACCTTGATAGATAGAATTTGGATTGAAGATACTGTAGATATGGAAATAAGATAAGAGACAGTTGCTTATGTTAGTTTAGAAATGTGAGACATGGACTAGATGACGGACAACTAAGGGATGTAGAGACGTGAAATTCTGGAGATTTTAAAAGAAGTCGGGGGGGGTGTATTTGGAGTTGGCGCTAAGAAGGATATAGAAAATTGGTCTTGTGGGAGTGTATAACACTTGGTAGAAGGGAATAAAGGCAATGAAGCTATCTGGACGACCACCAAAGATAAAATTTTGATTTATGCAGTGGAATCATCCTATTTTGAGATGCTACTAAGAGTCTTAGCTAATTTTGCTTTGGCTTGTTGTAACAAATTAATAACCTAAATTTACCCTTGGAGGGCTGAGAGGCTACTTTGACTAATCTTTTTTGCGTACTACATTCGCTTAGCAAGGGATTATTTCCTAGGCTTCATATCGTGCTAGTGAAGGCGGAGATCTGTCTAAGTCATCAGAAATCATGGATTGCTATTGTGAGAAAAGGCATCCATAACTTGAATGCTGTTAAATTTTTTTTTTTTTTTGTGATAGGACAGGGAGGTGTTGGTGCAAGTCTAAAACATTCCTTCTCTAAGGATTGGATTAATCTTCTGAAGCAATAGTCTGATAAAGCATATACTTTCATGGAAGGCTAACAGACCTTGAAGTGTGTGATCATGGTCAATTTCGAGAGGCAGTAACCAGTGCAGTTCTCTTCAGAGTTATATTGGGATGTACTTCACTTGAAAACTAGAAGAAATTAAATTGTGAAAGCTGATGCCAATTGCTAACATTCGAGTCACTTTCAGTGAACAGATTATTGTCTGTTAGCCATTGCCAACAGTTGGGAACTTTGGTGATATCTGCCATTCCTAGGAACTAACATCATCATTTCTTCAAAAAAAGAACTAACATCATTAAGAATTGGTATCCTGTTACCTTTTGCTTGCTAGACAATATTTACTATAAAGCAATAGCTTCATGTCCTAAAAATAGGCAATATGTAGGGGTGTGGAACATCAGTGGTCAAATAGAATCATACCGTCCAGGATTCCAGGTTTCCATGGCTATCACAATAGTATTCTACTGATGTTTATCAACTTGCATCTCTGGTCACCAGACTTTGGATTTTTACTGAACTCTTTGCTACAAGCCACCCCTCTGTAATTATACTATCGGCAGGCTACATCTCTGTAATTATGCAGTACCTCAATCCACTCGACTGAAACTTCTTGCTCTGATTTCCTTCAAACAGCAGACTAGGCTGTTAAATAGTTCTAATGAGTAATTTATATCGATATGAATCGAACTGAATACTGCTATGCCAGCTCTCATTACCTTTCTACTTTTCTTGAGCTCTAATTTGTGCTGATACAACTCTGTTGCTTGTAAGTGTTGATCATTTACATTGGAGCTTGATTCCTGTGCTTTTCTTACTTTTTCTTCCTGCTCTGATGCGAAGATCTTGATTATATGCTGGTGATTTGATTGGTCCTATTTATGAGTTCTGATTTCTATTTGCCTTGCTGGTTTCCAAAATTTGTCTATTGCAGATTGAGATTATTTACAACTATGGCCAGGAAGAGGCTGAGCTAAAGTAGCTGCATATCCTTAATGCATTAAATAAGGTTTCTTGTGCTCCATTTGTTTTCTTGGGTATTAAATTCTTTACAAGTTGGTACATGGGGAAAATATGGAGAATCAAATTGATACTTGAGCATGTTTTACCCAAGTTTGAAGTGGAATATGCTTTTGCTTTCAGTAATCTGTGTCTTTTTTTGTTGTTGACTGGCTGATGCAGATGAGATTACTCTGTCTGTGATGGGAAGATAACGATGAAGAGTCTTTCCCTGTTTTGCATTTAACTGCACTTCAAACAGTTTGAGATGTTACAGTTTCCTGTTTTGTAATTTACTTAGGTTCTCTGCAGTTTATGTTCACTATTTGGAAAATTTGCACAGAGAAATTGTTGATTTTCTAAATAATTTACGAGGTACAACTAGAAAATGGTTAATTCCACAAAAAAAAGTCTTTTTTTTTACGAGGTACAACTAGAAATTACTATGAAAACCAAGTTTTCTACTTTCTCAAAGGCGTAACCGGATAATATGAGAACACAGTTTGTGAGGTCTCTCTGTCCAGCTCGCGTCTGTTATTGCCACCATGACTTACAATTGAGTTGGGGTCTGACAAACCATTGATAGATTGAAGGCTAAAGCTTATTGTCACGCATCACTAGGATTATGGATCCAGGATGAAGTAGAGTTTATGAAGCCAATATCAAAAGGTTCATATTATGTTCAAGTCTCAAAAGAGGGTATTTTAAATCATTGGTCGAAAGTTGTGAATTTCTGTCTTAGCATTAATGCCTTGTTTATTGGACATATCCTCCAGCCTTCAATCCTTCATGCTCCTCTGTTTTGCGAGTTGCAACTTTCCTGCATAAATTACCCATATCATAAAATTCATGTGCGCGCGCACTGCACAAACCCAAAAAAAAAGAATCAATAGAAAAATTACTATTGGTTCTATAATTTTCTGTGCATTATTTGGGACCAAAAAAAAGATAAAATAACAGTTGAAATAATATACCCGTTTATAAGTGGGATATGGAAGTAATTTTATTCAAAAACTAGTTAGATTATTTCCACTCTCTTTTTTAAATTTTTTTTGGAAGAAATGGATGTTTTGTTTTTGACAGTAATGAACGTTACTTAAGTATATCAAGTATTTAAAGCTATGTTTACGGTAAAAAACTTATATGAACTTGGTTCATACTAAATTAATTTAGTGTGGATCTAATGCTAATTCATGTTATTTATGGAAAAAAAGAATCACTATATAAAAAAATAAATATAAAAGATAAATAGATATAAATTATGAAGTTTAACTATGAAAAAAAAAGGTTATTATGTCACAAAGTGAAAATTTCATTATGATAAACTAATGTGAGAAATATAAACTATATTAAAAAAAACAGTCACTATGGTGGATAGTAACTGTATAGTGTAACTTAAAATTTGAAAATGTTACTATATGGGAAAAAAAGGGTCACTATGTTAAATAAGTGGTTTTGGTCCACAATAATATTATTGTGGATCAAGTCTACGCAAGACAAACTCATGTTTACGGCCCTCCTGTGAGGATCACCCATATTGGGGTTCCGGGCAACCGATTGATTTGGATTTCCACTCCCTTTTATATCTCAATTTTAGTAAAGGTATTTTGGGAAAGACAATAGCAATCTGTTACTAAAACGTAGAGAAGTGGTAGTTTTAAGGAAGGTATAGGGGTAGGGTGGGATTTTCTCAAGCACAATATTGCTTGGAATGTGGGTAATGGGGACAGAGTTAACCTTTGGCTTGATAAATGGGTGAATGGGGAATTGGGGATTCACCTGGATCGCTAATCCAGGGACACCATTGCATAGAAATGAAGCTGATCATCCCCTAAATCTTATTAAAGCGACTGACATTAACAATGTGATTTCTTTCCACCTTCCCCCAATAATCAAAGATAGATTTAACGCGGTTAGATTCACAAACAAAAATAATATACTCTCTTTGGACTCACCTGGGAAAATTTTGCTCTAAGAAAGCTGTGGCTTCCCTGGATTTTCAATAAGAAAAATATGCCTTCGAATGTCCTAATTAAAATCTTCAGTTGGGCCGCCACCAAATGGTTCTACAGACAGAATCAAACTAAGGTGGGTAAAGTCCCTAACACCATCCCTGAGATCAACTCGTGGTCGCCCCCTTCCCCCTATCTCTTAAAAATTAACATATATGGCTTTTTCTGTATTGAAACCAAGAAAGCTTACTTAACAGTGATGTAGAAATCACATGGGAGTTTGGCTGGACATTGTGGGAATGTATACCTTCTCTACAAAGGCTATGGAAGCTGAGCTCAGGGCCATTCACCTGGGGCTTTACTGGGTGAAACAAAAGAACTGGAGAAGATGCATTCTAGCCTCGGACTGCATCAATGCAATCAAGGCCATTAAAAGTAATACCTACACTAATAGCAATCTATCTATGATTGTGCATGAATGCAGGGAGTAGGGATGGGCATGGGTCCAGGACCAGACCCGGTTGGATCCGGTCCATTTTTAAGGGTCTGGGTCTAAAATTTTGAGACCCATTGGGTCCGGGTCGAATCTGGGTCTGAATGTTAAAAAACAGGCCTGGGTCCGGGTCTGATAATTTTAGACTCAGATCCGACCCACAGACCCAGTGTATTTTTTTCCATATAAAATATATATAAAATAATGTAAAATATATAAACTAAAATTTACCCTAAATCCTACTCATTGTCAATTTGTCATTGCTACCTCCTTCAGTCCGCATATCCTAAGTTTTCAATTTTTTGTATTTGATTTCTGTATGACTGTATCTAAAGTTCAAATATTTTTCTTTCTTGATTTACTTAATTATGCATATTTCTTTCTTGTTTAATGAAGTATCAATGTTAGAACGAACTTAGAATATGTGCGCTTGTGTAGTAGTGTTTGTCTATGGCTCTATGCGTTTGTATATACTATATATTAAACTATTAATGTTTGAGATTTGAGAATATGTGTGCTTCACTATTATCTTTGATTTCTATCTGGTTTTTTTTGTCAGTAAGTTTAATTATGCGTAGTTGACTAGTATGCTTGTGTAAGTTGCGTAGTTGACTAGTTTAATCATTTTAATTATGAAAAATTGTTAGAAACTACCTATTAAAGACACTTTTTTAAAAAAAAAACTACCTTATATCATGTTTATTTTACAAAACTACCTTATACGTGGAAAAACTTTAAAAAACACTACCAAATGTAGAATTTACTAACCATGGTTAACTATTCCCTCTAATTATCCCTCTAAGATTATGAAAATATCCCCCTTAAATGACCCTAACCACCCTCTTTGTTTATTCCCTCACAACAGCGATTTTTCATCCCTTAAACCATTGAATTGCAGAGCAGCCGCATTACCATATCTCGTTGCTTTCAACACTTGTTGAAATTCTTTTCACTTCCTCACTATCAAATTTGTCACTGCAGCATTTTATTCGCTTTCTTTCAATTACCCCAACTAGATACACGAGCGAGCATCAAATTGCATCTAAGTCATTAAGAGAAAGATCCACTTCCTCACTGTCAAACTTTTGACTTGTTCTTTTTCATGTTATATATAGTAGATGACTTAAGTAACCCCTATTGCAAGAACCAAAAGTTTAACTTCTTTGAATGTTTAAATGTGGGCAAAGGATGCTAGTGTTAGTTACCATTGAAATGGTGGACTGGGAGATTTTTGCTGTTTAGGGGTTATAGGTCTATATAAACTACTAATGTAAACCTTTATAGTAACTACTCAAAATTCACAGTTTAATCATATGTATTGTGTTTGATAATGAATACAATGAATGAAAAATCACTTATTTTGGTATGACTCTTGTCATATATGAAGCTATTGTTTACAATTAGTAGAAAACAACAAAAAACAATAACATGATATAAATTAGAGGGATAATTGGAGGGAATAGTTAACCATGGTTAGTAAATTCTACATTTGGTAGTGCTTTTTAAAGTTTTTCCACTTATAAGGTAGTTTTGTAAAATAAACGTGATATAAGGTAGTTTTTTAAAAAAAAGGGTCTTTAATAGGTAGTTTCTAACAAATTTTCCTTTTAATTACTAAGGAAAATGTGCGTGAAAAATCGCAAGGTAAAAAAATAAATAGAAAGTCAAAATATGTTTGAGACCCATTTTGGACCCAAGACCCGCTATAGACCCATTGGGTCTGGGTAAGGGTCCGAAATTTTCAGACCATATGAGTCTGGGGCGGGTGTGGCTCCAAATAAAAAAATGTGGGTCTGGGTCTGAATCTGGGTCTGGTTGGACCCGCCCCAGATTCGGCCCATGCCCATCCCTAGCAGGGAGTGGCTCCAGGAGCTATCAGGCGTGGAGTTACAACATGAAATGAGATCCCACAATGGACTTGCAGATGCGGTAGCAAAAAATGGGATAAAAAGGAAAGATAATGTTAACACATACATTATGTATTTTGTATTCCCCTCCCCTGGATTGTATGAAATTCTACTTATCATACAAATCTTATTGTAATTTAGATCATTTCGTTTGTAACCATCTAGGTCCTTCTGACCAAGATGTAAACTCTTCTTTAGTTAATACTACATCCGTTTCTAAATAAGTGCAACACTTTCCTTATTTGGAATAGTCAGAATAAGTGCAACCAAGCTCAAAATGGTAAAAAAAGTTCAATATTATTACAAATATGCCACTAAAAAGCAAGAGGGGACCACAACTTTTTTGTTTGATCACTTGAATTACTCTACTTTATTGCGGTCCCAACTTTCTCTCTCTATATTCCTTGGTATTCCCCTACTTTCTCTATGTTGCACTTAGCCACTTATTAAGAAACGCAGGAAGTATATAATTAGCTCGTATTTACCAAAAAAAATGAAGGAAGGTAGATAGAGATCGGTTTCCACATGTTTGTTTATTAGCTTTATGGTTTTAAGATGATAAAAATTATATAATTTAATTAAATTTAATCATCCTTATACAAGTTAGTCTTCTTTTATCTATGATCTTGTCTCGGGCAAAAGAAGATCATAGATTACTTTTTCTGATTTTAATTTCTCTATTTTTATTTCTTATAATGATTAATAATTTAAAACCAACTTGCTCAAAATTTAGTACATGTGAATTGTAACATTATTGTTTTTGGAGTAAATCAAAAGTCTAAGGTCTACTTTGCTCAAAGTTGTACGGACGTACGCATAATTGACCTTCTGAGAATTTCACCAATAGCTAGATGCCTATGCGTAATCATGTAAATCATAATTTAAGGTATTAGGCATATGAAATAAAAAATCATAATTTAAGGCATATGAAATAAAAGGACCCCTGCAGATTTTCAACGCATAAAACTGGATATTTTATAAAAGTTACCATCACCTTAAATAATTGAAAAGTTTAGGATATAAGAATTGTGATGCTATCAGTTGTCGTAGACTCAGTGGCATTGACATTAAGTACACAAATTCTTAATTCGTCACACTGTTAGTTAATATCCCCCTCCTCGGTATTTAGAGACTAAACCAGTATTTTTGGCCCGGACAATGCCGCAGGCTGTTACAATTAACAAATACATTATCATTCATAAGTTTCATAATTGATTTCATCAGTTTTTCGTAATTTTCTTTCTAGTGTAAAATTGGAAAATGGACGTTATGGCATGATAAGTTGATTTTAAAAAAAAACTTTCAAGGAATTGGAGATAAAAATAACAATGTCAATGGAATTGGGATAAAAGAATGTTTTTACCTTAATAAAAGTGTTAGAGATCAAAAAACATATCTATGTCTTTATAGTTGCATATAATTATAAGACTTTATTATATTTTACTTTGAAATATTAAACATTGACATTGTGGTGGATTTGTGGTTAAACTCTCACATTTCTTTTCGAAGGTCATGAGTTCAATTCCTAGTAGCTACACACTATTAATACTAGTAATTTATACACGCGATGCGTGCGTGAATTTAAAGTTTTCTGCTTTAGTGTTTAAATCTAAAGGTTACTTAATAATTTTTCATAAGGTTACAGTATATCATATCACTCATTTGCTTTCTATTAAAGAGTTATGCACGTGATACATATGTGAAATTGTTCATGATTAACACATACTTTTTCATGATATTTACGCTGTAATTAAAAAAAATTCATACATGATGGATTAAATGCAATATGTATGGAGCAATAAATTGCCAATTTTTCGACTATATTTCGACTTGAAATTGTTTGATAGTTGTTAGATACTCGATTTGCACAAAGTTGAACGAACTTGTTATAGGGATGGCGAATTATGATGATATGTTATGTAAGAATTTAATTTAATTGTAATTTCATATTTTAAGTAAAATAATAGTGTTTGTATTGTATGGAGTGATATATTTTTGAATTGTAGTTTCAAGGTTTTTTTCCTTCAAATAACAACTTTCCTCATTATTCAAAGATTTGGAATCAATGTTAAATGTAATATTTTTTGGAATTTGTATTGATTGATAATTATGTCAAATAGATAATTATTTGACTTATTGAATATGGTTGATATTTTTTGTTTTAAAATTATTCTTAATTATTAAGTACATGATTTATTGTGTGAGTAAGGGTAGGAGGGTCATTTCAAATGGGGACACCATTTGCTCCCACCTTCCCTTATATAATAGAGATTTTTTAATGAGATCATAAACATATAGATGTCTAAGTTGTGCCCAACTATACATTGAGAAGTGGTTACTAACTCGCATAATAAGGTTTACAGATACAATCCGACTTGCGTGGATTCGGTTCACATTAAAAATACTGTGCACCAGGCCCAGGCACGTGACCCGCGACAAACACTACTCACTCCCACTTTCCAAAATCTGCGATTTTCTTTCTCTCTTCTCTACCCTTTTCATCAGTCTTCTTCTTCCTCTCACCCTCTAACTTCTTCTCTCAAGTCTCATCCTCTACAATGGCGCCATCTTTATACAAGAATGTGACAGTCCACAAAACCAAAAACAACAAGCTCGTAAGTTCATTTCCTAAATCTTCTATAGTAGTACTCATATATACTCACATTTTTGTCTTTTTTTGATTTGTTGCAATCCAAATTGTTAATTAATTAGCTACATTTTAAGTGGTGCATTTGTTGTTTATATAACAGAGAATACCAGAAAACTATGTGAAGATTTATAAAAAACAATTTACAAAAAGTTACATAAACCTTAGAGCTGCAGATGGTCAAGTTTGGAGAGTAAAGCTATTGAAAGGTAGTGAAATATGTTTCTTAACTAAAGGATGGGAAGTGTTTGTACAAAGTTATTCAGTTGAGTATGACTACTTAGTCTTATTTAGTTACAAAGAGGATGAAGATGAATTTCATGTCAATATTTATCACAAAAACTTGTTGTGAAATTGAGCACAAATTTCCAATTGAGAATCATACCAATAAGGCTAAAGAATTGGTAGTTGTGTCTTCGGAAGACGAATATATGGATGGAGATGATGACAATGTAGAATGTTCAAGTTAGAAAATCAAAGGTAAACAAGAAACTCTTATGAGAGTAATTTGTAAGGTGAAATGAATTGTTATTCGTCTCCCTATATTTTCTAATTTATGTTATGTGTTTCTAAATCATGTTCCACTTTTTTTATATTTTGATTTATTAGATTATTTTGTACAACGTAACTTTTAGAAATTTAAATCTAAGAATCCTCATTTCGTGATGATCCTCCGGAGTTGGAATATGTCCAGATTGGGACTTGTAAGTGAAGCCTAATAGTTTTCCCATGAAAAATACTTCTAATAATGAGCAGTAAGACATGATGAGCTGTAAGATATACATAGTTGGTTAATTACAAATTATCTCAAATTTCCTTTCATTTTTGGAAACATGTCGTCAAGTATAGAACGTTACCGTCTTATTATTTTTGTTTTGAATTCATGTGCAGACGACTTCGTTTGAATATGCCATAGCTCATTTGGACGGTAAGAATGGGCAAAATATACTTTTGATAGAACCGAATGATGTAAATAGATGCTATAACTTAAAGTTGCATGTTAATCTGCATGATTGCGTTATGGTTAAGGTGAAAATCTCAAGACGATCTGCAATGCGAGAGTTTTTAAGGGACAATAAGTCGAAGATAGGAGATAGTTGTGTTTTTTAGCTGCTCGACCCTCAGAGTAATACGTACAAGATTACCATCTGTTGGCTCCTTAAAAAAAAAGTTAAAGTTATGTACTTTATTATGAATTTATGGTGTAGCTTTTTTTATTTGGCGTCTCACGGATATTAGAAATTGAGGTTGTAATCATTACTCCTACGTTTACATTGGATCAGTGCAATATATTGTAAAACTGCATATCTTAGCTATTATCAAACTAACTCAAACCTTTGTATGTCCGACAATTTGTGTATTATTTGTATGCCAATTTTTCTTATGCAAAATTGTCGGACATACAAAGGTTTGAGTTAGTTTGATAAGCTAATGTATGCAGTTTTACTATCTATTGCACTGATTCAATGTAAACGTAAGAGTAATGATTACAACATCAATTTCTAATATCCGTGAAACCCCAAATAAAAAAAGTTACACCATTAATCCATAATAGAGTACATAACTTAAACTTTTTTTGAAAGAGCACGACAGATAGTAATCTTGTACGTATTACTCTGAGGGTCGAGCAGCTCAAAAACACAATATCTCCAATCTTCAACTTATTATCCCTTAAAAACTCTCGCATTTCAGATCGTTCGGAGATTTCCGCCTTAACATTAACGCAATCATGCAGATAAACATATAACTTTAAGTTGTAGCATCTATTCACATCATCCGGTCCTATCAAAAGTATATTTTGCCCATTTTTATCGTCCAAATGAGTTCTGGTATATTCAAACGGAATCGTCTACACATGAATTCAAAACCAAAATAATAAGACGATAACGTTCAATACTTGGCACCCTTTTTCCAAAAATGAAAGGAAATTTGAGAAAATTTGTAGTTAACCAACTAATTATGTATATCTTACAGCTCATTATATCTTACTGCTGATTATTAGAAGTATTTTTAATGGGAAAACTATTAGGCTTCACTTACCAATCCCAATCTGGACATATTCCAACTCCGGATGATCATCACGAAATGAGGATTCTTAGATTTAAATTTCTAAAAGTTACGTTGAACAAAATAATCTAATGAATCAAAATATAAAAAAAAAGTGAAACATGATTTAGAAACACATAGCATAAATTAGAAAATATAAGGAGACGAATAACAATTCATTTCACCTTATAAATTACTCTCCTAAAAGTTTCTCGTTTACCTTTGATTTTGTAGCTTGAACATTCTACATTGTCATCATCATCATTTCCATCCATATATTCATCTTCCGATGATAAAACTACCAATTCTTTAGCCTTATTAGTATGATTCTCAATTGGAATTTTGTACTCAATTTCACAGCAAGTTTTGTGATAAATATTGACATGAAATTCATCTTCATCCTCTTTGTAACTAAATAAGACTAAGTAGTCATACTCAACTGAATAACTTTGTACAAACACTGAAACACTTCCCATTCTTTAGTTAAGAAACATATTTCACTACCTTTCCAGAGCTCTACTCTCCAAACTCGACCATCTACAGCTTTAAAATTTACGTAATATTTTGCAAATCGTTTTTCATAATTATTTATAGAGAAATTTGTCAAAAACAACCTTTTAAAAACCATTTTTTGCGAGAAACAACCTTTTAAAAATTTTCTTGCAATTTCAGACCTTAAACAAAAATTGTTTTGTTGAAACCAACCTTGCTCCGGATTCCTAAGCATTGACCAAAGGATTCGGCGTTGATCCTCTTTTTTTCCTATTTTCTTCCCTTTCCCTCCAATTTCCCCTAAAACCTTTCTCTCTCCTCCTACCCCAGTTCACTCCTTCCTAATATCCCTCCTCCCCTAACCCAAACTCATTTCCTCTCTATCTCTCCTCCGCCCTGCGCCACCAACCGAAGAAAGTCAACCTCCAAGCTCTTCAATGGCTTCCTTCAGGCGCTTCTTTGTATCTGATTTTGGAGTTCGCTAGGAAGGGTTTGGTTTTTTTGGGGTTTTCTCAGCATCGGATAATGCGAAAATTAAAGATAGAGGGTGGCACGAGAGGAGGAGGAGAGAGAGTAGTGGTGGTGGAGGGAACGAGAGAGGGTAGCGTGATGTCATGTTAGGTGTTGCAGTGGTGGGTTTGAAAGATCTAGAGAGAAAGTGAGTTAGTGGTGTGGTGTGCGAAACATAATTGAAAGAAATACAGGAGGAAAGAGAGAGGAGTGGTGATGGGGCAGTTGGAGTTGATGTGGCTGTAGTGGTGTGGGGGAGCTGATGACGTAGAAGGGGGAGGAGAAAGAGGCGAAGAGAGTGGAGGCGGTGGAGATGGTGATGGTGAGAGAAGAGTTAGTGAGGTGGTGGAGATGGTGTAAGTAATGGCATAGGTGGTTAAGATGGAGAAGGTGAAGAGGAGAGAGAAAATACTGAAAGAAGTCATGGATGAAGGTTTTTAAGAGTGAGACCGAAGTTAATGGTGGAGGAATTGGAGGGAAAGGGAAGAAAATAGGAAAAAAACGATAGTCAACGCCGGAATCCGGCTGGTCAACGCCGAAATCCGGAGCAAGGTTGGTTTCAACAAAAAAAAATTTGTTTAAGGTCTGAAATTGCAAGAAAAATTTTAAAAGGTTGTTTCTCGCAAAAAATGGTTTTTAAAAGGTTGTTTCTGACAAATTTCTCTTATTTATATAGTTTTCTGTTATTCTATGTTATATAAACAATAAATGCACCACTTAAAATGTAGCTAATTAATTAATAATTTAGATTACAATAAATCAAAAAAGACAATAATAGGAGTATATATAAGTACTATTATAGAAGATTTAGAAAATGAACTTACGAGCTTGTCGTTTTTTGTTTTATAGACTGTCATATCCTTGTAGAAAGATGGCGCCATTATAGAAGATCAGACTTGAGAGAAAAAGTTAAGAGGATGAGAGGAAGAAAAAGAATGAAGAGAAGAGAAGAGTGGAGAAGGAATGAGCCGTGCGGACGAGTGTTTTTTATCTTCTTTCTCCCTCTTTCTTTTTTCAAGTTTTGGGAAATAATAAGAAGAAGATATCTAGCGTGTTGGGGGAGGTGAGGCGATACTTATCTTGGCAAATGTTTGGCGACTCGACGTTTCCTTCTGCCAAGTTTTCTTTTTTTTTGAAGGTCATTTTCTGGGTCAGTGAAAAAAGGTGATGTGATTGAGATGGAGATGTGTGGGATCTAACGGTTGGGGAGAAGAGGTGGCCAGTGAGGGGAGTAGTGATCTATTATTGACAGTTGGATTTTGTGGGATTATCCTTTGATGAGACTGGAGAGAGTAATAAGGGGAGATAAAGGGCGTAGGGGAAGACTGCAGTTGTAGCTTGTAGGGTACTAGGGTAGTCTAGTCGAAATGGTGCAAATGCAAAAGTAAGATAAATACTTCATCGATCACGCTATTTTTACTGTCAAAGACTTGGTAGGTGGAGGGAATTAATACCATCATCTTTTAACTTTACTTATTTTTGCTATATTGCTATAGTCAAAAGTTAATGTAGTTATTAATACCATCACTTTTCTTATTTTATTGTAAGCAAACTTTGATTTACCATAAAATAATGGTAAATTTGGTATATCTCAAAAATTATACTTTCTATTGGTAATATTACAATAAATAAGTATTGTCGTAACCAAATTTGGCAATATTACAAGCATTTCCTTAATATTCGTACTAACATAATTGAAACCAACATGATTAACATTTATTCGAATTCACAAGTCAATTATTTCACTTTAAATTTTTTCATTAAACTTGTTATTATAACATATAACGTGAAATTATGAGTAATCACTTATGACATGCTAGAAAAAAAATTCTATTATTTACTGACGATCCAAGTAATCACAACTTATACAAACATCGGAAAACACTACAATTTATACAAATGTTATAATTGTAATTATTATTTAAAAAAAGTGGAATTGTCGCAATAGATGTAAAACTACCCAAAGTGGTAATTGTTGCAATAGAAAAAAAACGGATAAAGTATTTCTCTATCCTCGTTTTCTTCATAAGAAAATATTACAAGCTAAGCTAAGGTACTAATTTTGGCTAAATATATATATTACACTTAGTTTGATTTTTTTGGTTATTAAGGAATCATTTAATCTCTTCTCTAACCCAGGCAAAGAATCTCATAATCCAAAGAGGTAAATAATAACTTTGCCAAAAAAGATTTATGTTGTTGACCCACTTATACAAGTCGAGGTACCTGCCTAGGGATGGCAACGGGTCGGATCTGGACCGGGTCCAGGTGGACCCGGATCCAGATCCGTTTTCAGACGCCAGATCCAGATCCGACCCGGATCCAGAGGGTCTGAAAATGTTGGACCCGGATCCAGATCCGGCGGATCCTACGGATCCGGGTCCAAAACGGGTCCAAAACGGATCTGGCATAATTTGTATTATTTTTACCTACTTTTCATATAAAAAATAATCCCAATTCAAAAAAAATCAACAATCAATAATTTTACTTCAAAAATGCCAAATTTCACATATAAAGTACAATAGACATTTTCATAACACAATTTGAAACCCAGATCATAATAAAAGATATGATTTCTAAGGGTTTTGCTCCCCCAAACAAAGAAATCATAACCACATAAATACAAACTAGAAACAAAACCCAGCACAAGATTTTAGGTTCTAATATAACTTAAAATTGTTAGAAGAAACCAACAACATAAACATAATTGATAAAGATAAACAAGAAAAAACAGAAGAAAACCATGTCATCGAGTTGGTGAACAGAACGAAGAGCCGCCCAAGTGTCGGAACGAATATCAGTGACATGAAAGCGAGGTGAGAGAGGTCAGCTGCAAAAATATGAAAAAAGAATGACGGGAGAGAGAACCGTTGGCAGTGGAGGTCGGTGGCTAGCGGTCGTGGGTTCGGCCGGTAGCAGGCTTCGTGGCTGCTGGTAAATGGAGCACAGAGAGAAGGGGACTCCGCTGGTGGTGGGCAGATCTTGATTCGGGACTGGTGGTGGCTGGCGAGAGAGAAGAAGAGTGGAAGTCAGTAGGTGAGGGAGATGGAGTTTTAGGGTTTAGGGATTGAGAAGGAGAACGTGAAAAAAGAATGAAATGAAGATCAGCACTCAGAGAGGCTTTTAGAACATTAGAAGTGGAGAGGAGAGCGCCCAGCCCAACTTCTTTTTTGAAAAAAAAAAAACGGATCTGCGGATCCGGGTCCGGGTCTATTGGACAGACCCGGATCCGTGATCTGACCAGTGGACCCGGATCCGACCCGGATCCAACGGGTCCAAAAATTTAGGATCCAGACCCTGAAAAACGGATTCGGGTCCACGGATCCGGGCCGGGTCCAAGATCCATTGCCATCCCTATACCTGCCTTTCAATATTACCAATTCTAGTATTGTGCATTAGGAGATATACTCATTCTCTTCTCTTACAAGGTTTAAGGTTATTATAGATCGCCATAGGGGTCAAATTGGTTTGGAATCCTATGCTAATTATTATTGATACTATTCCCTAAGATAAAATAATTATACATAAGTATAAACTATAAATATGATATCTTTATTATCTATAAAATTACCATATACTCCCTCTATTTTTTTAATGTGCACACGTTTCTTTTAATACTAATCTTGAAAACACACCGTCATCACTAATAATGTGTTTTCGCTCTTACCACTACTTCTACAGCCTTTCTCAACACTTCATAGCGGTTCCATGCTCTCACTTTATGTACTTTTTTGACAAATGCTACTCCAAATTCCACAATATCTTCCCAAAGATATACAGCCATTCTCAAAGCTTTAAAATAACTTGCATCATAAAGTGAGCATGTGGAAACTTCCTCTTACTACGTTCTTTCATTTGCTTCCTCCGTTTTTCTTTTCGCTTTTTTATTTCCTTCTATGTGTTATTTTTGGGTAAGACCATCACAACACATCCCTCCTGAATTCCTAATTCAGTCATGATTCTTAGGGTTGTTCAGAATATAGTATAGCCATGTGAGATTTTGTTGAATTCTTCTCAATGTATATTTTCAAAATATCTAATTTTTATAATTTTTACAGATCTATAGTTAGAGATATAAAGGGTTAAAGTTATGCATTAAAAAACTGAAAGTCTCAAAAGTTGCAAGTAAAAGAAAACGAGGTGCTCTTTAATCAGTTAATCCATGTCTTTATGACCTACCTCCGTTAGACATACCACATCTATCCTTTAGATCAAGCCATTGTTATTAAAATCCTGATTAGAATATAATGATCCTACACTTTCTACGATATGAAAGTATCTTATTGATCTCGATCCAACGTAAAATCTTAATCTTGTAGAATTTTAGGATCCTACACATCTACTAGAATCCAAATGGTAAGGTCTTTATATACCTTTACGATTCTGCGATTCAATCATATTATAAAATATTAATTATTTCCTCCGTTCTTTTTTTATTGTAACAATTGGGTTTTTACACTATTCACCCACCATCCATTTCACTATCCATTGTGAATTTTATGTAAAGAAAAATATAATCATTTGGAGTTTTGTTAGATTAGTCTCGATATACTTTCAAAATATCAAATATTTTTAATTTTTACTAAAGAGCGAGTAATTTTTTTTTTATAATTTCGCAATTGTATTATTAAAATTTAAGCGTATAGCTTAGAGCCTAGCCTCAGAGAGAGGACAAAGGTTTGGGACATCGAAACTCATTACATGAAAACAGTGGGAAACAAACAGGTAGTTATTGACCATAATTAACACCAAGCCAAGAATTCATCATCTCTTCTTAGTCCTTGTTTTGCCAGTGCATCAGCCACCATATTAGTCTCTTTATTCTTGTGAACAATGGTGAGGTTGGGGGATGATTTCCGAAAGGTTCTGATAAGGTTGAGAGCGAAGTTCATGTTCCAAGGACCTCCACTATCTGTGTTACACCATCTTACTGCATTCGAGGAATCTCATTTTATGATGATATTGGACATACTGATTCGAGTACATGAGAGAGAAATCTGGGTGGCCCTAAGGATTGCATAGATCTCAGCGGAATTAATTTCCACAAGCGGAATAGAAGTTCCTCGTAATGTTTCATTTGTCTACACCCTTTGAAATATGTGGATCCGTCGAAATTCCTGGATTTTCAATAAGAAAAATATGCCTTCGAATGTCCTAATTAAAACCTTCTGTTGGGCCGCCACCGAATGGTTCTAATAAGCGACCGTATGCATAAAACAAAAGAACTGGAGAAGATGCATTCTAGCCTCAGACTGCATCAATGCAATCAAGGCCATTAAAAATAATACCTACACTAACAGCAATCTATCTATAATTGTGCATGAATGTAGGGAGTGGCTCCGGGAGCTATCAGGCGTGGAGTAACAACATGAAATGAGATCCCACAATAGGCTTGCAGATGCGGTAGCAAAAAATGGGAGAAAAAGGAAAGATAATGTTAATATTATTTTGTATTCCCCTCCTCCGGATTATATGAAAATCTACTTATCATACAAATCTTAATGTAATTTGGATCATTTTGTTTGTAACCATCTAGGTCCTTCTGACTCTTCGTTAGTTAATATATAATTTGCTCATATTTACCAAAAAAAAAAAAAAAGGAAGGTAGATAGAGATCGGTTTCTACATGTTTGTTTATTAGCTTTTTGTTTTTAAGATGATAAAAATTATATGATATATTTCCTCCGTAACAAATTAGATGTTACACTTTGAAAATTGCACTATTCACTTACTACATTTGACCATATATTTTTTAATTTTAGATAAAATCAACCGTTACTATATGATATTGTTGGATTCGTCTCAATGTATACTTTCATAATGTTAACTTATTATAATTTTTACTAATAAACCATTAAAGTTATTAATGGTCCAAGTGTTGTATCGACCAGCATAAAAGTCAAAGTGTAGCATCTATTTTGTTACGGAGGAAGTACTTAAATTTAATCATCCTTATACAAATTAGTCTTCATTTATCTATGATCTTGTCTCTAAGAGATCGGGCAAGAGAAGATCATAAATTACCTTTTCTGATTTTTGTTTCTTTAATTTATTTCTTATAATGATTAATAATTTAAAACCAACTTGCTCAAAATTTAGTACATGTGAATTGTAACTATTGTAAATTAAAAGTCTGAGCTCTACTTCGCTTAAAGTTCTACCCATACGTGCGCACAATTGACCTTGTGAGAATTTCACCAATAGCTAGATGCATATATGCGTAATCATGTAAATCATAATTTAAGGCATATGTAATAAAAGGACCCTTGCAGATTTTCAACGCATAAAAGTGGATATTTTATACTACTATCACCTTAAATAATCGAAAATTCTAAGGTGATCATATTTTTACTGAAAGTGTGGGGTCAGAATGAATATGAGCCACACATTCAACATGGCCCACTTGTATTTTCTTTTCCTCAAAAACATTTCTAATATTTATGAAAATACCTTAAATTCATTTATGAAAATCCCAAAAAATACCAAAAATAAAAAAAATACCAAAAAAAATTCCGAAATAAAAAATAATTCCGAAAAATTATTTTGCTGGAATTTTTTTTAAAACTTTTGGGGAATTTTCTCTCTCTTCTTCCTTCGACTTCCTGCGGTTCCTCTTTCACAATTGTGAATTCTCCTATCCCCCATGGAAAGCATCTCTTAGCTTTGTGCCGGCGTCGATGAATGATGTTAGGCCGACGACGATGACTGATACTCGGCCGGCGACGAATGACTGATATTCGTGGAAGTAGATTTCTCTGCGTCGTTTTGTAGTATGCCACTTCCTTCCCGTATCCCTATATGCCCGGAATCATACCCTTACGCCGGCAACGCTGACCTCCACCTCGACTAGGATTTTTGCACCATAAATTTTAGATTGTAGCTCGAGATATGTTATCGGCGACAAACTGATATCAGATTTCTCCTACAGAATAAGAAAGAAAAAAATCAGGACATGACCCCAAACTTTATGTCCTGCCATATATTTTAGGTGAAAACCCAACCTTTAGCACTTGGTTGATTTCTAGGACATACCTAGAATTTTAGTAATTAGGGCATGCCCCAACCTTCATGCCATGCCATATGACCCAAATATTTTTCGTTGGTCGATTTACTCGATTTTCTAGGATAGCCATTTAGGAAACGACCCAACTTTAGCCATTTAGGACACGACCCAACTTTAGCCATTTAGGACACTGATCTAGGCCACGTCCTAAGCATGTCAGGCTTAGGACATGACCAAACACAAGATTGCTCGAAACACCCAACAATGTATTAGACCCCCTCCCCTCCCCTCCCCTCCCCTACCTCGCCCGTGTACCTATGATCACCTTTCTTACTCTTGTCGTAGCCTTTCATTAGACTTTCTAAGCCGTGAAAAACCAATTACCCCCTCGCACCAATACCGAGGATACATATACACTTGCTTCAGAACATAGCAGTCTCTCGAACCAATATCGTACTACTATATATATATATATATATACATATACTCGAAACACCCAACCAATGTATTAGATCCCCCTTGTAACACCCCGTAATTTTCATCCTTTATTCTTGGCGTTTGTTTACATTAAAATGATATTTTTCGTAAAAATAAATAATTTATTATTTAAATTATTTTGGAACATGTTTTGAAAATGTGTATATATTTTTATATGTTGTGTATATTTATATATATTTATTTTAAGCTGTTAGTTAATTATTTTAAAGGTTATATTAGTTTCGTTATTTATTTAGGCATTTAGGATGCGGTGTTGTCGCGTAGCGTTTTTGTAACGTTGATGGACCGACTTGGGTGATGAAATGATGCATCACATGTGGCGTGTCATGCTGGCCGAAAATCAGCAATTATGGAGAGATGGATGAAGAGTTTTGGTGCTTATTAAGCTAACCTTTGGGTCTCTTGTAACCGCTCATTTAATCCCTCATTAACATTCTCCTAAATCCTTTATTTTTCCTTGCCATAAAATTCTGATTTTTAATTAGAGAAGTTCAGCATCATTCTCATTTGACCCACGCCATTTTCAAGAAAAGAAAGAGAGAAAAGGAAGAGGAAAAGAAGAGAAAGGTTCAACCCGGTTTTCCTGTCACACCTTCACGAAAATAATAGTAGACAGAGATCTAACCGTTGGATCATCTTAAAATTTGGACAGCACGTTTATAGCGACTTTATATTTTCTTTGACCGGAGCGATTGTGAATCAGGGCTTTAGTTCGCCGGGAATCATGGTCGGAACAGAACAGCACGAAATGAGATTTGTCAACGTTCAAGAAGAAAACGCCTAGTGACTTATTACTACAATTTTCGTTCGTGGAGGACTTGGATTGCACATATTTTTTGTATCTCTTTAGACTTGCTCTCCTCCCGACGTTCCAGGTAACTAGTAGTTATCTTAGAACAATAGTGATTAGGGTATTATTCGGTATTAGATTATTACGCTAGGAATTGTTTAAAATACTTTTTGAATGATATTGATGAAATTTGACGTGAATATACTTGATGCATGCTGTCTGAATATTGTATGCAGAAAAATAATTTTCGTCTGAGTTTTAGTATTTATTCGATTTATTTAGTAATTTATGCGTTTATGGATTATTTGCAAAATAATTATTGAACGAATGTTATAATTGCTGAAATTATTTTTTGTGAAGCATGTTATATGTGTTGTATGTATTTCATGCCTTGGAATAATTTTTGTTTACTGTTTACGGGTTTATTTAATTGGTTTATCTGTTTTTGCATTTTCGTGTATGTCAGTATATAAATCGTGAATAAATCGTCAGTATATAAATCTGGAATATTATTTCATGCCTTTGCATATTATGTATTACCGTGAGCTTATGCATGTTATGTGAATTTTTGGTAATTTTTAGGCGTTTATTTCTATTTTTAATTATTATATTGGCTTTATAAAGTATTCTGTAAATTAACGTTTAAAAATACTTTTAGAGTCCGAAAATTAGAAATAAAATCTGTATCATGTCAGTAGAGCAATAATGGTTGTATGATAATTTTTGTGTTATTTTACTGATCGTTTTTATTAGTTTAATAATTTTTATTGTGTTTTTGTTATGAGTTTGAGGATATTCTTTTTAATTATTTAAGGGTTTGTTAATCAGAAATAATTTGAGACGTTTTATATTCTTGAAAGCTGATGATTTGTAGGTTACTATGGTTATAATTGTGTGTCATTATATTTACGTTTGATTTATGTAAAAATAATTAATTGTGAACGTTTTGCTGAGTTAATGAGCTTTGGTGTTAATCCGTGGTGGCGTCAGACGCACACTGATGCGTCGACGCAGGGATGGATCGTGCGCGCGACACACGGAGTTGGCGCTGAGCGCACAGTTTTGTGTTGTATGATTTTTCGTATGTTCTTGTGCGTATGTTTTACATGGAATTGGTGATCTTATACGATGCGATTCATTTCTGGTTGATACTATTGGTGTTGTAAACTCATTAATTGTCATTGTTGTGCTTTGTGGTGCGCAAAGTATTTGTTGTTGAGACATTTGTTGTAAGTTTGTAAGTTACTACTTTGAAGAAATTTTGAAAAGATATCTTTTGATGAGTTATGGGTATAAGGCCGGGTGGCATCCCTTTGACGAATATTTTTGAGATGAATGATACTTTGATGATATTTATGATTTTATTTTGAGATAAGAACATCCGGTGGGATAGATGTAGTCCCCGGTGAAAAACATGCCAACCACCTGGTTTGCGAACTAGGGGTACACCTGGGTTAATTGTTGTCGTCCGAGAGGTCAGGGAGTTCTGCGTGTTCTACCCTGCATCGGGAGTTTGGCCATTCTTAGACACAGGCAGTGGGGAACGTAAGTCCATAGACTGACCTGGAGATTGCGATCTGACAAACCTTAGGAAGTGAATTGCGATTCACTAGCGTTCGGTTTCTGACTCAATAACTTGTTGTACCATTGCTTTTATTATTATTTAAGTACTCTTGAGATGATTTATTCATTTTATCTTATTTACTTGATATTTACTTTCACTTGTATCACTTGTGAGCTTTTTGGATATGAATGCATGTTGTAGTTGTCTTGGCATTATTATTTTCTTTCTTACTAATCTATGTCTGGAATTGACTTTGATTTATTTTGTTCTGGGAGAACTGCTAGTTACTCCCCACTGATTGTGGATTGTTGTTATATATTTTGCAGGTTATGTTGATGGGAATCTTCTTTGGTTTTGGACTCAGGTTGAGTTACGAGAATGAAATGATAGTTGTTTTAGGCCTAGACTTCTAGTTAGACTTTTCTCATTTGGAATACTCTGAAGTAGTTATTTATTTATATTATTTATTTAAGTTGGTCTCTTCACATAGTTATTTAAATACCTTTGTATTAGTAGTGGCATTCCCAGCAGAAGACGATGTTTCCGCCATCGTCCTATAATACTATTATTATTTCTTTCTTTTCCGCTTTGAAATTCTAGGGTGTTACAGTTGGTATCAGAGCAAAACGCTCCTAAACTCTGAAAAAGAGTTGCTAATGATTCTTTTGAATTATTAGTTAGCCATAGGAGATAAAATTTATTTAGAATTAAGTTTTATAGTTTCACTATAATGAGAGTGTGATGGGTAAAGTAAGTAAAAGGGAAGCCTTATGGGAATGTGGTGTGCTCTCATGCTTATGGAGCATATGTTATATGTATAGTTACTTGTATTATTGGTGGAATTAGTCTACCAAGTTTGTTAATCTTATTTGCAGGGCCTCTTACATGTAATTTATTTTCACTAGTGGAAAAAACCTTATATGTCACTTAGTAACAGATGCGGTTTTTGTAAAACCGCATCCGAAAATCAAGATAAAAAATGGGAGGGAAAGTTGGCAGAATAATCTGATGCGGTCCACAAGAGAACCGCATCAGATTATGAAACAGATGCGGTTTTTTAACAACCTGATGCGGTTCTTTGGACCGCATCCGAAATTGGTTAATGAAATTGCCCCCAAAAAAACCCGCGTTCATCAGCTCACCTCACTCTAACAGTGCCCCTCTCCTCTCTCATTTACCCTACCACTACCAGGTCCCCCCTCCTCTCACTCTCTCTCTCCTCAACTCAACATTGCCCCAAAATGGCGAAATTCATCATCTCCTCCTCTCTTCATCGCCATCAGCACTTCCCAGGCAACAACTCTTCTTTTTATTTACGCTCTTGATTTTTCAATTTCACTTTTGAAAAAAAAAGCTCTAATCCCCAAATTCTAGGGTTTTCATCTCCATCCCCGAAAACACAATAGATACCAAATTCAATTGTGTTTTTCTCTCTCTCTCTTCTCGCAATTCGCAACTTGAAACATTCAACGTGATATGATGATTTTGGGGCTGGTATGACAGAGTTACGAATCACAACGTCATTAAATGAGGTTCAAGCTCTCAAATTACGAATGGATTCTTTAATGATTGGCGAAATTGAGAACGGTTGGCATCGTCGAGGGGAAGTCGCTCCGACTTACTGGTGAACGAGTTAAACGACGAAGGAGGTAGTATTTTAATGTAATTTGTTTATGTAGAAGTTCAGTTTTTTTAGTGGAAATGAAGAAGAAATTTGAATCTCTTTGATGAAAGTGCAAAATCAATGGTTATATGAAAATGTTTGCTAACTTTTGGTTATGATTCACAAATTGTCAATTGATTTTAGTTTTAGTATCACGATTTTTGGTAATTTTAGGTTCAACTCATTGAAAGTATTCAATTTTTCATATATCTGTTTGGCTTGAATTGTGACATGTTGAGGAGTTGGTTCGTAGTTGTTGCTTGTGAAGATAAACAGTAGATTTCAAATAATGAAATAGCTAACTATTATTTTGACTAGAAAATAGTGTTAGATTTTAATGCTGGATGTAATTCATGTTTTTGATCTGTATATATGTGTTTGATGGCTAGTAAGAGTTCATCTGTTGATGGAATGTAGAATGCTGCTTGAATTGTAATATTAGATGTTGATTGCGAGATCGAGTTTCTTTTTTTTATACACTATCATCTTTCAATCAAATGTTTCGAAATCGGTATTGTAACATTCTTGTATAATTCCTTTAATTCTACGAGATATGGACTCAAGTTCATAGTTGGCAATAAGATGATTTCATAAGTTAAATAACACTTGTTCTTCTCCATTTTCACCGCCGCCGGTTACTATACACTAACCGTCGCTTGCAAGAAAGAAGAGAGATGGAGGCGGAGACAGTGAAGAACATGGACGTGGATCTTTCAAGCGTTTTTTCAATCAGATGTTCCGAAACGACAAATTCACTTCTCTTAATATTCCTCCAATTAATATGTTTGTATTCTCTTTCTCACTTTTCCTTTCTAATCATTCTAAATCCTAACTTCACATCTTATATAGCAAGTTTGAGAAATAGTAGTAGTAAACGAGTGTTTAGTGGATATTAAAGCCATAATCTAGGGTTCTATATATTAAGTGCTCCGTGGATTTATATTTGAGAGCATATACCGGTAACGCAATGGCGTGAATTGAGGCATCTTATGAGCAAATTCAGCATTAGGGTCTATATCTTTTCTTTATTTTACGGGAGCGCAAATATGATTATGTTCCGTTAAGTTATTAATGGCTAGGATTTTGATTTTACGTGTACGGATAAGCAAGAAGTAGTGATGATTAACATCAAAATGTTAATCATCTAAAGGTACAGTGGTGATGATCACCTCGGGGTATGCTACTAATACTTAAAATCAACCTGTTCGCTATGAGACTAAGGGTAGAACTACATTTTCGAGTGAATGCATCTAGATTTGCTTGATAAACATCAAAATTTTGAATTGTGATGTAAAACTGGGATATTATGTGGATCTTTTGGTCCATTTTTGACAGCTTCATGCCACGTCACTAAGAGCACCTCATATTATCCTCTGGTTCTCTATGATTGTCCTTGTTAAGGAAGCCTGTCAAGAGAAGTTCAAAAGAGTCGGTAGCATTTGTTTTAATTGAACTGTGCAATAATTGCACATAGTTATAAGTTATAACATATATTTTGGACAGTCAATTGGAAACCAACCAAGATATAAGTCATGCCTGCTAGCATGTATCAGTGTCCTTATTCGTTTCTATTACTATTATTAGACCATTTTGCAGTGAAGACATTCTACTTGCAAATTGAAGCTTTTGCAAGTCTATTTATAGTTACTAACCTGCAAATTTGTTTTCAGTAAAGCTATGGAGATTGCATCCAACAGCTGGTTGGCACACATGGATCAGTTGTTAACATTAGGAGACAAAGATGTGAAAGAGAGAAAATGCATGAAGGAAAAGGTGCTGAAATTAGTGGATATTTACTATGAAGCACTAGATGCACCAAAGACAGGGGTAGAGGTAAGCCCCGCATTAAACCGGGTGCTTCTTGTTTTCTTTTCTTATTTACAGCCGATATGTTGACGGTGATGAAATGTTCTTGAAAAAAGGCGATGTCCTAGGTACTATCGGTGAAATCAAAGGGCCATGCTCTTCATGTTTTTGTAAAAAAAGAACTTTCAAGGTTTTACATGAATCATTTTTCTAGTCTCATTATATATATCAAGCACTTGTGGACGTGTTCCTAACGTGGTCAACCGACATTATATGCATCATGAAAATACTTGTGTAATAATCTAATAATTTCGAGTTTTCTATATAGGATCCCTTTTCAGTCACCTTATCTTGTTTAACTCAAGCAAAAGAAAGCCAAATTCTATTACGTTATGGATTTCATTAATTCTATCCAGTTCTTTTCCAACGTAGCTATCCTTCTCCAATCTTTGATTGACATTATTCCTTATATAGGGATGGTTGCATATTCTTTGTGCGAGATGGAACTGTCCTTTACTTTCGAGTAACACCTTTAATTCCTGTTAATTTCATTTATGTTGTCTTTGTTTTTTCGAAGGTCCCTTTAATAATCTTACAATCATCACAAGCTTTTCATCAATCTCTCGCTCTTCGCATTTCTTACCTTCCTTGAAAAGAGTGGAACCGACATGACGTGGACTTTCTGTTCAACTCATAGATTTGCGTCGGTAATTCCTTATAGTGCCATCTTCTTGCTTGTCTTACTTTTGGGGTTTTGGATACCACCTGTCTACTAGTCTTGTAAGAAGATTTAGCCATGTTCCTTTGTCCCGTGTTCCGTTATACCACCCGTTGACATGGTTATTCAATTAGTAGCTTCTAGTTCTATGTAGTAGTATATCTTTAGGGCGATAATGGATATATCTTTCTTACGTAGAAAGCTCACTTGTTAATAGCGGGATACATTATTTTTTGAATGGTTCGTCCTTTTGGGTGAGCTCGCATCTCCGAAGTTGGCATCTATATGACTATAATAATAGATTAAATTATGTATCGGCCACGATGCCCATTTTTGGATGGATCACTAGAAAACCCGTTGAAGCTAGTTTTTAAGTTTCATTAAATTGCTGTAACCAATGGCAAGACATGGATAGATTTGCGTCGGTAATTCCTTCTAGTGCCATCTTCTATGCTTTTTAACATTTAAGTTGTTCAAGCAACGTTGGTTAAAATTTAGTTAAGTTGCATTTATAATGTACATTTGATGCGACATTGGGATCGTCGAACAACTTTTATTTTGGATAGTAGAAAATTACCTAAATTCTAAAATCTAAAACGACATATATCTTGAATTGGATATATCTCACGGAATTACATGAACCCCCCCCCCCCAACTCTCCCCCTGCAGACCCTCCTCCCCCTGCTGTGCCCCACCCCCCCTTGTTGCCCCCCTGCGGACCCCCTTCTCCCCTTGCCGCCCCACCCCCGCAAACCCCCTCCCCCCTGCTGTGCCCCACCCCCCCCTTTGCCCCCCTGCGGACCCTCCTCCCCCTTGCCGCCCCACCCCCGTAGACCCCCCTCCCCCTTGCTGCCCACCCCCCCTTGCACAGTCCCCCCCCCTGCTGCCCCCCTACGGACCCCCCCCCCCCCTGCTGTGCCCCACCCCCCTTGCTCCCCCTGCGACCCCCCTCCCCTTGCGACCCACCCCTGCAGACCCCCTTGCCGCCCACCCCCCTTGCACAGTCCCCCCACCCCTGCCCCCCCCTGCGACCCCCCCTTCTTGCCCCCATCCCCGCAGACCCCCCGTCTGCCCACCCCCCTTGCACGCCCCCCTGCGAGACCCCCTCCCCTTGCTTGCCCCACCCCCGCAGACCCCCCTTGCTGCCCCACCACTTGTGTTCTTGTTAATAGATATATGCACACATTTAGTAAATTATTAAATTCATATCGGGAAGAATAAAGATAATTTACTTTAGGAAGCTTCTCAAAGATATGTGTGTGTCAAATTGACCGACTGTTTTAACTTCTGTTTCTCCTTGCAGATGCTATGACATCTGCTCCCATATCGATTTTCCATCCGCAAGATTATAACTGCATGTATTGCAAGCTTGAAGAAGCCTATGATAGCGAATGACTGTTAAATCTAATAGGAGGAGCCATTGAAGTATAAAATAATAATGTCATAGTTGTGTATGTTAATATTTTTATGTATTTAATTATTTATGCTTCAATTGGGCATAATATGCTTAATAAAATGAGTTTTTATATATATTATTGATTTTGTATTGATTAATAATAAAAAAATGCAAAAAAAAAAATTTTTTTTTTTGGTTTTTGGGAGGGGTTATCTGATCCGGTTTTTCTAAATAACCGGATCAGATTGTCTGCTTTGCATACAATTTATTTGGCGCCATGAACATTTTCTGATGCGGTTTTATAAGAAAACCGGATCAGATAATATCAATATCTGATCCGGTTTTCCTAAAAAACCGCATCAGAAAAGTATTTACTGATCCGGTTTTGGACCGGATCAGTAAATAATTGGGATCTGCTGCGAGCCCACCTGATGCGGCCCAAAACCGCAGCAGTAAGCCCGATTTTGACCGCATCAGATGGGCTTTTTTCCACTAGTGTTTCTCTTTTATCAGAGTGCGCAGCGAAAGCGAAGTATTTATAGCCTTATCGGTTTAGTTGTGTGTTTAATTTGTTTCGTGTTTTGCAATTTAAAAATATTTCTTTCCTTTTAATTTTAATATAGTCATGTGTGTTGCATTGCATTTATTTTATTTGTTGGTTGCTTGATAGTATATGTTATTATGTGCGACGGTATATATTTTCTGCTATTCTCCAATTAAGTGTTGTTTTTTATGTGAGTGCTACGTATCTGTTTTATTATTTTACAAAACTTTTTAGTTTGAGTTTATATTCCAAATTATATTTTAGATCTTTGATCTTAATAAATTTCATACTTATATAAGAGTTATATTTTGGTATTTAAATTTTGTTATTGTTAATATTTTGACATACTCTTTTGAAAAAACGTTTAATTTCAATTGTTGTGTAATGGTTTGGAAAAAGAAAGGGGTTTTGAAATTGTCTTTCAAGATATTCTTCAAATTTCTTTTGCCGTCTTTTGACGATATATGTTTATATATATATATATATATTTCTCTTTTAATATTTGTATTTTCGTGTTAATCCTTATTTAGCCTTTAATTATGGTAATAAGTTTTGTAGTCTTTGAAAATAAAAGTACTTTAATGAGTTATCTTAGTGTTAGATTGAAATGTAGACGCAAACTATTTTGTTTTAAAGGTTAGCATTCAACAACTTTTACTTTACTTACTTTTCTTATTAGCATTATTTTCAAACTCAAATGTGGGAAAGGATCTTGTTTACTATTTGTTGTTTCTTGTCTACATATTTAGTGCTTTCTCATTTCATAGCAAAATTTTGGTTGTTTTCATTACTTCTTATTTAATTCTCTGATTTTGACTGATTTGTTTTATATTCTTTGAAAACGAAATTTATATACTCAGTCTAAATTTTAAACTTGTTTGAGTTGATATTAAGTCATAATGGGTGATTCCTTTGACTTGTATGTCAATTTGATAAGTCCAAAAATTTAAAACTTATTTGAGTTGATATTAAGTCATAATGGGTGATTCCTTTGACTTGTATGTCAATTTGATAAGTTGACGCATTTTGACTATTTTGATTTAACTTCCTTTTTGAGTTGACATTAAGTTTATATTGGGTGATTCCGTTAAACTTTAATGTTGATTTGATAAGAAGGCTTTCAAATATTGTTTTGTTGATACTAGGTTGCAATGGGTGGTTCCATGCACGTTTGTGTCGACTTGGCAAATTTTATAATTGTTGTTAATAATTTATTACTTTATCGCCTATTTATTATTAGTGTTTCGTCGTTGTGAAATTTATTTTAAAGTTTTCAATTTCTTTTGCGAACTTTAATTTTCATATATATGTTTAGGAGGCGTACGCTCTTATAACATATGTCATGACTTGTGTTCGTAAGTGCTATTTTAATAAAGCAGCTAGCTACTCTTTTTTAAAGTGTTCTTATCTCTTTAAGTGGAGTATAAGCCCATGTGGTTACCTCTATTTAAATTGGTTTGGCTATCTATTTACGAACTTTTTCTTCTTCGTTTCTTTTCTAAAAATATTTATGTATGGTCGGATTTATTCTTTTATAATTTTACGTAAATATTTATTCCTGCTTCTTTTACAAAATTACCTATAGTTTATTGTGCAACAGTTTTTACCTTAAACTTTCTAATACTTGTCTTTGGTTCTTTCACATTTTATAAAATGATTGTTGTTACCGTGCTTCTTTACTATACAAATCTTTTGGTCTTCCAAAATAAAATATATATTATTTGAGTTATCAAATTTTATACTTGCAAAGTTGTTTAGTTCTTAACTAAAATCCATCGATTTCTGTTTTCTTAATGTTCTTTATCTAGAGTATTTCCTTTTGTCTCTTGGTTGTTTTGAAGTTTCGAGGACGAAACTCTTTTAAGGGGGAGTGATTGTAACACCCAGTAATTTTCATCCTTTATTCTTGGCATTAGTTTACATTAAAATGATATTTTTCGTAAAAATAAATAATTTATTATTTAAATTATTTTGGAACATGTTGTGAAAATGTGTATATATTTTTATATGTTGTGTATATTTATATATATTTATTTTAAGCTGTTAGTTAATTATTTTAAAGGTTATATTAGTTTCGTTATTTATTTAGGCATTTAGGATGCGGTGTTGTCGCGTAGCGTTTTTGTAACGTTGATGGACCGACTTGGGTGATGAAATGATGCATCACATGTGGCGTGTCATGCTGGCCGAAAATCAGCAATTATGGAGTGGTGGATGAAGAGTTTTGGTGCTTATTAAGCTAACCTTTGGGTCTCTTGTAACCGCTCATTTAATCCCTCATTAACATTCTCCTAAATCCTTTATTTTTCCTTGCCATAAAATTCTGATTTTTAATTAGAGAAGTTCAGCATCATTCTCAATTGACCCACGCCATTTTCAAGAAAAGAAAGAGAGAAAAGGAAGAGGAAAAGAAGAGAAAGGTTCAACCCGGTTTTCCTGTCACACCTTCACGAAAATAATAGTAGCCAGAGATCTAACCGTTGGATCATCTTAAAATTTGGACAGCACGTTTATAGCGACTTTATATTTTCTTTGACCGGAGCGATTGTGAATCAGAGCTTTAGTTCGCCGGGAATCATAGTCGGAACAGAACAGCACGAAATGAGATTTGTCAACGTTCAAGAAGAAAACGCCTAGTGACTTATTGCTACAATTTTCGTTCGTGGAGGACTTGGATTGCACATATTTTTTGTATCTCTTTAGACTTGCTCTCCTCCCGACGTTCCAGGTAACTAGTAGTTATCTTAGAACAATAGTGATTAGGGTATTATTCGGTATTAGATTATTACTCTAGGAATTGTTTAAAATACTTTTTGAATGATATTGATAAAAATTTGACGTGAATATACTTGATGCATGCTGTCTGAATATTGTATGCAGAAAAATAATTTTCGTCTGAGTTTTAGTATTTATTCGATTTATTTAGTAATTTATGCGTTTATGGATTATTTGCAAAATAATTATTGAACGAATGTTATAATTGCTGAAATTATTTTTTGTGAAGCATGTTATATGTGTTGTATGTATTTCATGCCTTGGAATAATTTTTGTTTACTGTTTACGGGTTTATTTAATTGGTTTATCTGTTTTTGCATTTTCGTGTATGTCAGTATATAAATCGTGAATAAATCGTCAGTATATAAATCTGGAATATTATTTCATGCCTTTGCATATTATGTATTACCGTGAGCTTATGCATGTTATGTGAATTTTTGGTAATTTTTGGGCGTTTATTTCTATTTTTAATTATTATATTGGCTTTAGAGAGTATTCTGTAAATTAACGTTTAAAAATACTTTTAGAGTCCGAAAATTAGAAATAAAATCTGTACCATGTTAGTAGAGAAATAATGGTCGTATGATAATTTTTGTGTTATTTTACTGATCGTTTTTATTAGTTTAATAATTTTTATCGTGTTTTTGTTATGAGTTTGAGGATATTCTTTTTAATTATTTAAGGGTTTGTTAATCAGAAATAATTTGAGACGTTTTATATTCTTGAAAGCTGATGATTTGTAGGTTACTATGGTTATAATTGTGTGTCATTATATTTACGTTTGATTTATGTAAAAAAATTAATTGTGAACGTTTTGCTGAGTTAATGAGCTTTGGTGTTAATCCGTGGTGGCGTCAGACGCACACTGATGCGTCAGACGCAGGATGGACTGTGCGCCAGACACACAGGTTGGCACTGAGCGCACAGTTTTGTGTTGTATGATTTTTCGTATGTTCTTGTGCGTATGTTTTACATGGAATTGGTGATCTTATACGATGCGATTCATTTCTGGTTGATACTATTGGTGTTGTAAACTCTTTATTTGTCGTTGTTGTGCTTTGTGGTGCGCAAAGTATTTGTTGTTGAGACATTTGTTGTAAGTTTGTAAGTTACTACTTTGAAGAAATTTTGAAAAGATATCTTTTGATGAATTATGGGTATAAGGCCGGGTGGCATCCCTTTGACGAATATTTTTGAGATGAATGATACTTTGATGATATTTATGATTTTATTTTGAGATAAGAACATCCGGTGGGATAGATGTAGTCCCCGGTGAAGAACATGCCAACCACCTGGTTTGCGAACTAGGGGTACACCTGGGTTAATTGTTGTCGTCCGAGAGGTCAGGGAGTTCTACGTGTTCTACCCTGCATCGGGAGTTTGGCCATTCTTAGACACAGGCAGTGGGGAACGTAAGCCCATAGACTGACCTGGAGATTGCGATCTGACAAACCTTAGGAAGTGAATTGCGATTCACTAGCGTTCGGTTTCTGACTCAATAACTTGTTGTACAATTGCTTTTATTATTATTTAAGTACTCTTGAGATGATTTATTCATTTTATCTTATTTACTTGATATTTACTTTTAGTTGTATCACTTGTGAGCTTTATGGATATGAATGCATGTTGTAGTTGTCTTGGCATTATTATTTTCTTTCTTACTAATCTATGTCTGGAATAGACTTTGATTTCTTTTGTTCTGGGAGAACTGCTAGTTACTCCCCACTGATTGTGGATTGTTGTTATATATTTTGCAGGTTATGTTGATGGGAATCTTCTTTGGTTTTGGGCTCAGGTTGAGTTACGAGAATGAAATGATAGTTGTTTTAGGCCTAGACTTCTAGTTAGACTTTTCTCATTTGGAATACTCTGAAGTAGTTATTTATTTATATTATTTATTTAAGTTGGTCTCTTCACATAGTTATTTAAATACCTTTGTATTAGTAGTGGCATTCCCAGCAGAAGACGATGTTTCCGCCATCGTCCTATAATACTATTATTATTTCTTTCTTTTCCGCTTTGAAATTCTGGGGTGTTACAGTTGGTATCAGAGCAAAACGCTCCTAAACTCTGAAAAAGAGTTGCTAATGATTCTTTTGAATTATTAGTTAGCCATAGGAGATAAAATTTATTTAGAATTAAGTTTTATAGTTTCACTATAATGAGAGTGTGATGGGTAGAGTAAGTAAAAGGGAAGCCTTATGGGAATGTGGTGTGCTCTCATGCTTATGGAGCATATGTTATATGTATAGTTACTTGTATTATTGGTGGAATTAGTCTACCAAGTTTGTTAATCTTATTTGCAGGGCCTCTTACATGTAATTTATTTTCTCTTTTATCAGAGTACGCAGCGAAAGCGAAGTATTTATAGCCTTATCGATTTAGTTGTGTGTTTAATTTGTTTCGTGTTTTGCAATTTAAAAATATTTCTTTCCTTTTAATTTTATTATAGTCATGTGTGTTGCATTGCATTTATTTTATTTGTTGGTTGCTTGATAGTATATGTTATTATGTGCGACGGTATATATTTTCTGTTATTCTCCAATTAAGTGTTGTTTTTTATGTGAGTGCTACGTATCTGTTTTATTATTTTACAAAACTTTTTAGTTTGAGTTTATATTCCAAATTATATTTTAGATCTTTGATCTTAATAAATTTCATACTTATATAAGAGTTATATTTTGGTATTTAAATTTTGTTATTGTTAATATTTTGACATACTCTTTTGAAAAAACGTTTAATTTCAATTGTTGTGTAATGGTTTGGAAAAAGAAAGGGGTTTTGAAATTGTCTTTCAAGATATTCTTCAAATTTCTTTTACCGTCTTTTGACGATATATGTTTATATATATATATATATATATATATATATATATATATATATATTTCTCTTTTAATATTTGTATTTTCGTGTTAATCCTTATTTAGCCTTTAATTATGGTAATAAGTTTTGTAGTCTTTGAAAATAAAAGTACTTTAATGAGTTGTCTTAGTGTTAGATTGAAATGTAGACGCAAACTAT
Source organism: Beta corolliflora (assembly GCA_947648045.1). Taxonomy (NCBI): domain Eukaryota; kingdom Viridiplantae; phylum Streptophyta; class Magnoliopsida; order Caryophyllales; family Amaranthaceae; genus Beta; species Beta corolliflora. Next base: position 267,147 of record CANSZD010000525.1, on the reverse strand, counting down.
TTTGTTTTAAAGGTTAGCATTCAACAACTTTTACTTTACTTACTTTTCTTATTAGCATTATTTTTCAAACTCAAATGTGGGAAAGGATCTTGTTTACTATTTGTTGTTTCTTGTCTACATATTTAGTGCTTTCTCATTTCATAGCAAAATTTTGGTTGTTTTCATTACTTCTTATTTAATTCTCTGATTTTGACTGATCTGTTTTATATTCTTTGAAAACGAAATTTATATACTCAGTCTAAATTTTAAACTTGTTTGAGTTGATATTAAGTCATAATGGGTGATTCCTTTGACTTGTATGTCAATTTGATAAGTCCAAAAATTTAAAACTTGTTTGAGTTGATATTAAGTCATAATGGGTGATTCCTTTGACTTGTATGTCAATTTGATAAGTTGACGCATTTTGACTATTTTGATTTAACTTCCTTTTTGAGTTGACATTAAGTTTATATTGGGTGATTCCGTTAAACTTTAATGTTGATTTGATAAGAAGGCTTTCAAATATTGTTTTGTTGATACTAGGTTGCAATGGGTGGTTCCATGCACGTTTGTGTCGACTTGGCAAATTTTATAATTGTTGTTAATAATTTATTACTTTATCGCCTATTTATTATTAGTGTTTCGTCGTTGTGAAATTTATTTTAAAGTTTTCAATTTCGTTTGCGAACTTTAATTTTCATATATATGTTTAGAGGCGTACGCTCTTATAACATATGTCATGACTTGTGTTCGTAAGTGCTATTTTAATAAAGCAGCTAGCTACTCTTTTTTAAAGTGTTCTTATCTCTTTAAGTGGAGTATAAGCCCATGTGGTTACCTCTATTTAAATTGATTTGGCTATCTATTTACGAACTTTTTCTTCTTCGTTTCTTTTCTAAAAATATTTATGTATGGTCGGATTTATTCTTTTATAATTTTACGTAAATATTTATTCCTGCTTCTTTTACAAAATTACCTATAGTTTATTGTGCAACAGTTTTTACCTTAAACTTTCTAATACTTGTCTTTGGTTCTTTCACATTTTATAAAATGATTGTTGTTACCGTGCTTCTTTACTATACAAATCTTTTGGTCTTCCAAAATAAAATATATATTATTTGAGTTATCAAATTTTATACCTGCAAAGTTGTTTAGTTCTTAACTAAAATCCATCGATTTCTGTTTTCTTAATGTTATTTATCTAGAGTATTTCCTTTTGTCTCTTGGTTGTTTTGAAGTTTCGAGGACGAAACTCTTTTAAGGGGGAGTGATTGTAACACCCCGTAATTTTCATCCTTTATTCTTGGCGTTTGTTTACATTAAAATGATATTTTTCGTAAAAATAAATAATTTATTATTTAAATTATTTTGGAACATGTTGTGAAAATGTGTATATATTTTTATATGTTGTGTATATTTATATATATTTATTTTAAGCTGTTAGTTAATTATTTTAAAGGTTATATTAGTTTTGTTATTTATTTAGGCATTTAGGATGCGGTGTTGTCGCGTAGCGTTTTTGTAACGTTGATGGACCGACTTGGGTGATGAAATGATGCATCACATGTGGCGTGTCATGCTGGACAAAAATCAGCAATTATGGAGTGGTGGATGAAGAGTTTTGGTGCTTATTAAGCTAACCTTTGGGTCTCTTGTAACCGCTCATTTAATCCCTCATTAACATTCTCCTAAACCCTTTATTTTTCCTTGCCATAAAATTCTGATTTTTAATAAGAGAAGTTCAGCATCATTCTCATTTGACCCACGCCGTTTTCAAGAAAAGAAAGAGAGAAAAGGAAGAGGAAAAGAAGAGAAAAGTTCAACCCGGTTTTTCCTGTCACACCTTCACAAAAATAACGGTAGCCAAAGATCTAACCGTTGGATCATCTTGAAATTTGGACAGCACGTTTATAGCGTCTTTATATTCTCTTTGACCGGAGAGATTGTGAATCAGAAATTTAGTTCGCTGGGAATCATGGTCGGAACAGAACAGCACGAAATGAGATTTGTCAACGTTCAAGAAGAAAACGCCTAGTGACTTATTGCTACAATTTTCGTTCGTGGAGAACTTGGATTGCACATATTTTTTGTATCTCTTTAGACTTGCTCTCCTCCCGACGTTCCAGATAACTAGTAGTTATCTTAGAACAATAGTGATTAGGGTATTATTCGGTATTAGATTATTACGCTAGGAATTGTTTAAAATACTTTTTGAATGATATTGATGAAATTTGACGTGAATATACTTGATGCATGCTGTATGAATATTGTATGCAGAAAAATAATTTTCGTCTGAGTTTTAGTATTTATTCGATTTATTTAGTAATTTATGCGTTTATGGATTATTTGCAAAATAATTATTGAACGAATGTTATAATTGCTTAAATTATTTTTCGTGAAGCATGTTATATGTGTTGTATGTATTTCACGCCTTGGAATAATTTTTGTTTACTGTTTACGGGTTTATTTAATTGGTTTATCTGTTTTTGCATTTTCGTGTATGTCAGTATATAAATCGTGAATATTATTTCTGGAGGCCGAAAAATCCATTTATTTGCATATTATGTATTACGGTGATCTTATGCATGTTATGTGAATTTTTGGTAATTTTTGGGCGTTTATTTCTATTTTTAATTATTTTATTGGCTTTATAGAGTATTCTGTAAATTAACATTTAAAAATACTTTTAGAGTCCGAAAATTAGAAATAAAATTTGTACCATGTCAGTAGAGCTATAATGGTCGTATGATAATTTTTGTGTTATTTTACTGATTGTTTTTATTAGTTTAATAATTTTTATTGTGTTTTTGTTATGAGTTTGAGGATATTCTTTTTAATTATTTAATGGTTTGTTAATCAGAAATAATTTGAGACGTTTTATATTCTTGAAAGCTGATGATTTGTAGGTTACTATGGTTATAATTGTGTGTCATTATATTTACGTTTGATTTATGTAAAAATAATTAATTGTGAACGTTTTGCTGAGTTAATGAGCTTTGGTGTTAATCCGTGGTGACGTCAGACGCACACTGATGCATCAGAAGCATGATGGACTGTGCGCCAGACACACAAGTTGGCGCTTAGCGCACAGATTTATGTTGTATGATTTTTCGTATGTTCTTGTGCGTATGTTTTACATGGAATTGGTGATCTTATACGATGCGATTCATTTTTGGTTGATACTATTGGTGTTGTAAACTCTTTAATTGTCGTTGTTGTGCTTTGTGGTGCGCAAAGTATTTGTTGTTGAGACATTTGTTGTAAGTTTGTAAGTTACTACTTTGAAGAAATTTTGAAGAGATATCTTTTGATGAATTATGGGTATAAGGCCGGGTGGCATCCCTTTGACGAATATTTTTGAGATGAATGATACTTTTATGATATTTATGATTTTATTTTGAGATAAGAACATCCTGTGGGATAGATGTAGTCCCCGGTGAAGAACATGCCAACCACCTGGTTTGCGAACTAGGGGTACACCTGGGTTAATTGTTGTCGTCCGAGAGGTCAGGGAGTTCTGCGTGTTCTACCCTGCATCGGGAGTTTGGCCATTCTTAGACACAGGCAGTGGGGAACGTAAGCCCATAGACTGACCTGGATATTGCGATCTGACAAACCTTATGAAGTGAATTGCGATTCACTGGCGTTCGGTTTATGACTCAATAACTTGTTGTACCTTTGCTTTTATTATTATTTAAGTACTCTTGAGATGATTTATTCATTTTATCTTATTTACTTGATATTTAATTTCACTTGTATCACTTGTGAGCTTTATGGATATGAATGCATGTTGTAGTTGTCTTGGCATTATTATTTCCTTTCTTACTAATCTATGTCTGGAATAGACTTTGATTTCTTTTGTTCTGGGAGAACTGCTAGTTACTCCCCACTGATTGTGGATTGTTGTTATATATTTTGCAGGTTATGTTGATGGGAATCTTCTTTGGTTTTGGGCTCGGGTTGAGTTGCGAGAATTAAATGATAGTTGTTTTAGGCCTAGACTTCTAGTTAGACTTTTCTCATTTGGAATACTCTGAAGTAGTTATTTATTTATATTATTTATTAAGTTGTTCTCTTCACATAGTTATTTAAATACCTTTGTATTAGTAGTGGCATTCCCAGCAGAAGACGATGTTTCCGCCACTAGTACAGAATCGACGATTTGCGTCGGATGCGAGGCGCCCATTTGCGTCGGACATGGGTCCGACGGCACAGGTCTCGACGCAGATGAGAGAGACAGGATCTGCGTTGGACTAGCACATGACGCAACTGATGAGCTATTTGCGTCGTACTATGCTCAACGTGCGACGCACAAGAAGCCTTGCCCCCGCATACAATTGGGATTTGCGTCTCCCATCTGCGTCGCATGTTGAGCAATGTGCGACGCAGATGGAGACGCACCACCAGCAGCCCGGACTCATTTGCGTCGCATGTGGCACAATATGCGACGCAAATGAGTGGTTTTTTTATAAATAAAAACATAAATCAGTACAAAATTATAAGCAGCCATATATTCCAAGCATTGATTATGTATTACGAACTGCAATTTACATTATCATTAATGTACAATGAGAGTAAAAAAAAAATCCCCAAGTTCCCAGATCTAAAATTGAAACTGAAAATATATGAATACAAACTGAACTTACTTCGATTTTATTGAACAAATATGTCAAAAGATGTAAGCCTACAGATGAATCAAGAACATTCAAGGAAAAGGACTACGAGAAGAACTAAATGAACTTTCCGATGATTCCATCGACGTTTCCAGATGACTTCGAGAGGAAGACTTCGAGAAGAACCATGGCTTCGAGATAAAGACTTCGAGATGAATCCCATATCTGAGAATGAAAAAAAATTAAACAAAAAGAAATCAGATCTAAAAAATGAAAACAAAAAACCGAACATTCAATATTAAACATTCATAACTCGTAATTTTCAACTAGGTAAACAAAAAAAAAGGCGAAAATTCCGAATTTTGTTGTTCGATTTGTTGAGAAGTGAGAAATTTTTCGAATTTTTGTGTTTTTGAAGTTTGACGAGAGCACGAGGCGGCGGAGAGTCACCAGCACGCGGCGGCGGAGAGGCACAACACACGGGTAAGAACAGAGGAGAGAGAAAATTGGGGTTTTAGGGAATTTGGGTTTGCTATTCAATAAAGTGAATAATCAGAAGAAAATTAGGGATGGAGTTGATTTATGTAGAAAGGTTGAAGAGATTTCTCTAGCAACCTTGAAATAAGCTCGTGTGGTTGAAGAGAGAAGAATAGAGAGGGAAGAGAGAGAGGGAAGGAGAGAGAGTGACGGCTGGGTGTGAAGAAATGTTGGTAGGGTTTCATATTTTGAAAGGGGAAGTGGGGACAATGTGCGTCGCACTCTCATTTAGGTCCGACGCAAATCACCCTAATGTGGATAAAAATGAAGCGAGCCTGCTTATCTGCGTCGCACATATAGCCCATGCGACGCAGATAAGCCCAAATCATTTAAGTACGTTGCATTTTTTTATAAATCAGCCCAAATCATCTGCGTCGGATGGGCCATAGAGTCCGACGCAAATAACTTTTTGCATCGCACTAAAGAAACGTGCGACGCAGATAGGTCGTCTTTTGCGTCGATTCCCTGTTGCATGCGACGCAAATGAGTTTTCTGCGACGTTTGTTCTGTTGTGCGACGCAGATGGTGAGACGCAAATCGTCATTTTTCTACTAGTGCGTCATCGTCCTATAATACTATTATTATTTCTTTCTTTTCCGCTTTGAAATTCTGGGGTGTTACACCCCTCCCCTCCCTTACCTCGCCCGTGTACCTATGATCACCTTTCTTACTCTAGTCGTAGCCTTTCAATAGACATCCTAAGCCGTGAAGAAATCAATTACCCCCTCGCACCAATACCGATGATGCGGATACACTTGCATGAGAACATATATAGCAGTTTCTCGAACCAATATCGTACTACTATATATATGTATATATATATATATATATGTATATATATATATATATATGTATATATATATATATATATGTATATATATATATATATATGTATATATATATATATATATGTATATATATATATATATATGTATATATATATATATATATGTATATATATATATATGTATATATGTATATATATATATATGTATATATATATATATGTATATATGTATATATATATATATGTATATATATATATATATATGTATATATGTATATATATATATATATATATGTATATATATATATATATATATGTATATATATATATATATATATGTATATATATATATATATATATGTATATATATATATATATATGTATATATATATATATATATATATATACATACTCGAAACACCCAACCAATGTACTAGACCCCCCACCCCTCCTCTCCCCTCCCCTACCTCACCCGTGTACCTATGATCACCTTTCTTACTCTTGTCGTAGCCTTTCATTAGACATCCTAAGCCGTGAAGAAACCAATTACCCCCTCGCACCAATGCCGAGGATGCAGATACACTTGCATCAGAACATAGCAGTCTCTTGAACCAACATCGTACTACTATATATATATATTCTTAAAGTGGCGTCAATGTCTATATATTATTCGAAAATAACAATTGAGACAAACGATTAATAGAATTGGTTGATGAATAGTGCGAAAAAGCAATTGGTGCAACTTACTTAAAAAATACGGAGGTAGTATTTAATAAACACTAATCTTTATTTCGTAGTAGAAATTAGAAAGCGTGTTTTAGCTACCCTACATTCTAAGTTAAATATTTATTCTGTGTCAAAACTGTTTTCCTATCAGCAAATGTAAACATACGCGTATCTTATTTTTGTCTTTCTTTTGCGCACCATAATACATAAACAACTGGGGACAAACATTTGTCGTGCTGATACCCCCGTCTCCGTGGTCACTAGCCCTGATATGAAAATCAGTTGCATCTATGCGGCGCGGGATCGAATCCTTTCAAAGGCGAGCAGTGTTTGGCCTTTTTTGTAATTTTGTTCTGGGCAGCGTAAGATTTTATTAGATCCTTATATTATTATTTTTATTATCTATTTTTGCCCATTTCTACGTTATTTAGAATTATTATTAACCACATAAAATGATATCTTTAATACCAATATGACAAATTTCTCTTTAAACGTTTTGATCCATGACAAACGTGTTTCTACACAAAAGTCAATAAAAGATGTTTGATCCATGACAGACGCTTTTAGGGCACGTTTGGGCCAAGGCCCATATGCCTTCTTAAACGTTTGTTCCGCGGTGCAAACGTCTACCTAAAGACGTTTATACCATTGAATTATTATTTTGAATTATTATTAACCACGTATTGTTATTAATAATATTATGATCCCAAACATGACAGTTTTTTCAAAATTAATACTAGCAATTTTATCTAATGTTTGTCATAAATTTTACGGTTATTTCACCATATACCCCTGACAAATCAAGAAATTCACCATATACCCTCAATGTTTCAAAAATTCACCATATACCCCTGACTTTTCAAAATTGTTCACCAAATGCCCTTTTTGGTAACGGACGTTAAGTCACCGTTAGAGTTATTTACAATTTTGCCACCCTAACACTAACCCTAACACCCTAAATCCTAACCCCCTAAACCCTAACACTAATCCTAACCCCTAACCCCAACCCTAAACCCTAACCTTAACCCTAAACTCCCACCACCCTCCCACCACCCTCTCCCCCCACCCTTCCCCCTCCCCTACCCCAAAGACCCCCCTCCACCCCCCCAGCCCCTCCCCCCCCACCCCAGGCCCCCCCCCCCCGCAGCCCCCCCTCCCTCCCCCACCCCAGCAGCCCCCCTCCCTCCCCCACCCCAGCGGCCCCTCTCCCCACCCCGTCGCGAGAACCCCACCCCTCCCCGCACCGCCGAGAGAACCCCACCCCCTCCCCCGCACCGTCGCGAGAACCCCACCCCTCCCCCTGCACCGTCGCGAGAACCCCACCCCCCTCCCCCGCACCGTCGCGAGAACCCCACCCTCCCCTACACCGTCGCGAGAACCCCACCCGTCCCCGCACCGTCGCGAGAACCCCACTCCTCCCCCGCACCGTCGCGAGAACCCCACCCTTCCCCGCAGTTCACGTTTTCTCCCTCTTCGTTTTCGATAATTTACCCACCCTCAATCCTTGCAACTCCCATTTTCGCGCAATTCATCAACATCTTCGCTCAAATCGCGCAATTCATCAACATCTTCGCTCAAATTAAGCTACGTTTTCGGCATAAATTCCAAGAACATTACAAATCTATGTTTAACTCATGAAAAGTACTGGGGTTTGCGATGGAGGGGGTTGCGGGGCACGGGGTTGAGAAGGAGGGGGTTGCGGTCCCGAAGGGGGAGGGGGCTACGGGTGGTGGGCGATGGGGGCTGCGGGTTGGTGGGCAGTGGGGGCTGCGGTCAGTGGGCAGTGGGGGGCTGGGCTGGGGTGGAGGGGGGGGGGGAGGGGGTGGGGGGTGGAGGGGGGAGGGTGGGTTAGGGTTAGGGGTTAGATTAGGGTTAGGGGTTAGGGTTTATATTAGGGTTAGGGATTAGGTTTAGGAGCTAGGGTTAGGGGTTAATAATGGCAAAATGGTAAATAAAGCTAACGGTGACTTAAAGTCCGTTAGAAAAAGGGTATATGGTGCACAGTTTTGAAAACTCAGGGGTATATGGTGAATATCTGAAACATTAAGGGTATATGGTGAATTTCGTGATTTGTCGGGGGTATATGGTGAAAAAACCGTAAATTTTAATTCTTCCTAAAACATGATTATACATCATTGTTCATTTGAATCCAGATTACAAACCACAATCTAAGTTGGCTGGATCATCATGATAGTTGAATCTTTCTTTGTTATTGGAACATAATAGTTGGGTCATCACCCAAAGCCCCATTGTTGGGTCATCACCGTACCCAAAGCCCCATAGTTGGGTCATCACCCAAATACATAAAGTTGGGTCATCACCCAAATCCCCATAGTTGGGTCATCACCCAAGAACCCCCCAAAATTGAAACAGCCAACAGTCAGGCCCTGTTGAATATGATAAAACACTGAAAGAACCCCGAAATCGATTAAACGGAAATCGAGATTGAAGAATATGAGGGTTTTGTTCATGCGAAATGGAGTATAGACCTAAATCAAACAAATCAAGACAACTGAAATCGAACTTTCCCCAAAATCAAAACCAAAACCCTAGATATGTAAACAAGACTGAAATCGAGCTTTCCCTAAAAGCACACTTCCACCCTTGGTGTTTGCGTGAAGAAGATTCACTTATGCGTGAAGAGTAGAGTAACAAAAGAGCAGTTAATTGATCGAAAATGGTCGAGGAAGGAGATGAGATGGGTGGAGAGAGAACGCAGGGAAGGAAGTAGTTCATCGGGGTTCAGGGGGAAAAAGAGGAGAGAGAAAAAAAAGATGGGTAAATTTTTTTTTGGTCAAAATAATTAATTTCAGAAAAATAAAATATAAAATTTTTAGGATTTTCTTATTAATTTTTTGAAATTTACAAAATTATTTTAAGTATTTATCATAAATATTTCTGATTTTAGTAAAAGAAATGAAAAAGAAAATGGCTTGCTAAGTTGGCAAAACGTGTGGTGCATAACCCCTTTGACTTCCGTTGACTTCGGTGGTCATAATTTTGGTATGATCACTGAAGAATCATCCTTAAATAATTGACAAGTTTAGGATATAAGAATTGTGATGCTATCAGTTGTCGTAAACTCAGTGGCATTGACATTAAGTACACAAATTCTTAATTCGTCACACTGTTAGCTAATGTCTAAGTTGTGCCTAACTATACTTTGAGAGGTGGTTACTAAGTCGCATAATAAGGTTTACAGACAATACATATATGTATCACTGGTAAGTATTATTTAGGTTGTCATAAGGTTATTATTAAGTAAAAAATTTATATGGACTTGGTCCACACTAAATTAGTGTGGACCTAATGCTAATTCATGTGATTTATGAAAAAAATGGTCATTATAAAAAAAACATAGATACATAAGATGAGTAGATATATATTGTAAAGTTTTACTATGCGGAAAAAAAGTTTACTATGTCACAAAGTGAAAATTTCATTATGATAAACTAATATAAAAAAGAGTGACTATATTAGAAAAAACGGTCACTATAGTAGATAATAATTGTATAGTGTAACTTAAGATTTTAAAAGGTTATTACATGGAAAAAAAGGGTCACTATGTTAAATAAGTGGATTTGGTCCACAATAATAGTATTGTGGATCAGGTCCACGCAAGACTAATAATAATGCATATATGAGAATATGTGACTTATAAAGCTTTTAGCGTTGTGTTTGGATAGAGAAAGAGGAAGGAAAGGAAAGAAACTTAGAAAGAGTAATGAGTTTTCTTTCCAAATCTTTCCATTGTTGGAGAGGTTTTTTCTCACAAAATGTTTATCCAAATTCCAAATGGAGGAAAATCCAAACAAGTTGTTAGAGGGATTACCGAAATGTGTTACCAAACTACTATATTATAATTCATAGTAATTCATGAGCATGTGAATAGTGCAAAAAGTGAATTGTTGTAATTTTTAGCAAACAGAAAATATGTTTTATTTTTAGGAGTATTTGCTTCTAATAATGCAACATTTTGGCCATTGACAAATAATAATGCAACCTTTTGATTATTCGTGAATAATGAAACCTTTATACCCAATTTTCTTTGAGTAGGATAAAGCCGGATAAAACCTATAAAAGCGGTAAAGTTAAACACTTGACGGTGAACAATTGGTGAAAAGGTTGCATATAAAGGTTGCTTAGGACTTATAAAAAGAAAAGAAATTACCAATTTTTTAAGTAAAATTTCATTATCCTACTCAAAGAAAATTGAGTATAAAGGTTGCATTATCCAGAAATAATCAAAAGATGAAAAGATTGTAAACATGTTGCATTACATTGTATTATTTGCGAAAGGTCAAAATGTTGCATTATTAGAAGCTATTATTCCTTTATTTTATAGGATCACTATTTTTAATACAATGTAATGTCACCCCTTAATACAACATTAATTGGACAAAGTTCAAAAGAGGCTTTTCCATACTCAACTAAGGTCTCCTTCCACCAACCCAAAAATTAATGGTGGAATTTCCCCCTAATCAAGCACGAAAGACACACATGGAAAGGCTGCTTAACAAATAAAAACCCTTCAAAAAATATGATGACAAATGTTAGAGTTCAATTGGGTTCAAGTGGAACTAGTCAATTGAAGCAACTTAAGTTTCTGGTGTTTGACTTTTCTTTAGGCACCAACGCATTTTCTCTCCCCCTTCAAAAACGCATTTTCTCTCTCCTCTCCTGTATGAATTTATGTGGTTCTCTTATTACCAGATTAGTCAAAATAAACGAAGGAATAGTAGTAATGTAACAGAAATAGTCACCTCATTTGCATTTTTTAAACAAGAGAACAAGTCATCTTATTCCATCTAACAAGCCTATAATGACTCCTATTAAATATTAACCCACTTCATACGATGGCCAAGTCAGTGGAAGTAAAGCTGATTATGACGTCTAAATCTCAGATTTTAGTTCTTCTTCTTCAATTATAACCATTGACTATAAAACTATATATAAACGACGAAAATCTGATAACTTAATACAGTTACATTTCTTTCCTCCTGTCATTCTCTCCTACATATTTCTCTGAAGTTCTTACACCTCGTTTCGACATCAAAATCTGGGTGAATGGATGATGAAGTGGCTAAGGCAGAGAGAAGAGGCTGTAAAGATACTGCTCGGGTTATTGGGTTCGTGGTTTCGTTGCTGATGCTCATATGGTTAGTCCATATGGGATATAGATTAACAACTGAAACACGAGATATTGAAAGTGGTGATGCTGAAGGTGGCTATGTAGCTCTTGTTTTCGGGGTTGTCACGGTGGTCTTTGGTTTGATATATTTCATCATTGGGTTGACTATTGTTGTAGAGTTAGCTATGGAGTTGATAGCTTGGTTGGAACAGGAAGATACAAGAACTATCAACCGAGGTAACAACACATTCAACTTATAGTTCATTGCTTACAACATCCTGCAAAGAGTCGGGTTAATTACTCAATAATTTGGTAACTAACAAAGGCTAATAAAAGTCTATCATGTCCTTAGTAATATCTTCTTCCTTGACCAACAGCTAACTCTAGTTCGGTTCATTAGTTCACCAAGTAGTACTTGAGGTAGTTGGTAGAGCTCACCTTGTGATCACGAGGTCACATATTTGCATCCTTATCCCTCACTCCCAAGAGTCCGACCTACAAACAAGAATTCCCAATCCACTAGGGTCTTTCTGCTTATAAGTTATAATACATCAATAAGAAAAAGTGTGGTCACATATTTGCCAAAGTATTAGTTGCCTAATATCGTTATGCAAACAGAATTTTCTCTGCAGACAATCCTCTTGAAATAGAAATTCAAAACAGACAAACATAGCAGGGAAAAAAATGTACTGAGCTAAATCACATATTAGCTATTATTCCACACTTACATGCATCAGATTTTGCTAAATTTATTTGTTACCGGCTAACAGTATGTATATGTTAACAGAAAAGGAGCAGAAGACAATTTTTCAGATCTTCATGCAAGTTTCAGCCACCATGATTTCAATGTTCATGCTCATGTGGACGATATACTATGGGTATAAGCTAGCAGCAGAAGCTCAAAATGTTGTTGTATACAACCGCTTGGCATTCTTGATAGGAGTTATTACCATGGCTTTTGGTTTCACATATTTTATAATTGGGATTGCCTTAGTAGCAGATTCTGCACTACATCTCACAGGTCGACTACAACAGGATGTCACTGAAAGTGATCCACTCTTAGACAGAGACCTTAATACAAGTCTTCTGGTGTAATAACATAAATAACCAAAGCAGCAAACACTGACTCCAGTTTTTGGTTCAGACTGCTAACAAGCCGATACAGTACAACCTGAATCTTATACAGCATTATGTCTACTGTACATGAATAAACAAGGTCCGCACTTTACGATCCTGCAGCAGGATTAAGTGCTTGCTAAAGGCTGGAGCGTTGGGGGAGCAGAAGATACTGAACACGCAACCTATTTCGATCAAGAATTCAAGACACAAACAGAGATGCAGTTGAGAAGAACGCTTGTCCTGAGCATGATCCATTGGACTACATAAGATCACAATCAACTGATCGCATCCTGACTCTTGAATGATGATTTAGATCACTAGAGCAGGACAGATGGCTAACTAGTGCCACTCAATTACATCAGTAAATACTCTTATTTTGGAGAAGCAAATCAACTTGCTTCCACTTAAATCACAAGTGCTAGTCTACTTGGGGAATTTATTTTTGTATTCAAACATGTTTCTCCAATTGTAAGCTAGCCCCAATCCCAAAGATGAGCTAGTCAGATTCTTTTTAGCAATTGTGTAATTTTCTAACCAGCAATTGTATCTAATTCTGAATTGATATACTTGCTCAAATGAAATTAAGTGTCCAAACGCTTACAAGTCATCCCTAAACGCGAACCTTGCATTGAACCAATAAAGAAATTTCAAAGTGTTCCTCAAAGCACACTATAAGATACATCTAATATATTTCACAGAGAGCACATTCCAACCAATGAAGGCCTGCATATAACTCTTAATTCAATGATTAGTGCTATGTACCTCCCATGAAGGCGTTAAGAGAGTTCTATTCTAAGGAATAAACCACCCTGAGACCCAAAAACACCTCCACCGCTCATCCGATATATACATTCCTACCCGCAACTTATACCATCACAACTGAGGTAAAATCGTCCTACAAACCCCCTGGGGCCGGAGTATCGGCCACATTGTGTTGTACACCTCCTGGCGATGAACAGTAAACATAGAATCTCTCTACTTCAATAGCCAATGCAAAAAGAGTACACTTCCTAATCTAGGTATATAACTCTATGCTTACATTCTCTAATTTGACAAACTTCTGTTTTATCCTTCAAAACAAATGAGAATATTGTTCTCAACTCACTCTTTTCTACCAGATAAACCCTAATTTCACCCACTCAGCTTCCCAAAACAATAAAAATCTCCCCTTTACAGGAATAACCATAAAACCCCATTAAAACAAACAAATCAAGTAATTTATAGGAAATTCACATCAACAAACAACACAATTAGAACTCACAAAATAAAACTACCCAATATTCAAAATTAAAAATTGATACCAACCCAATTTCAAAGTTCAAACATAGAAATATATTATTGATAAAAAAAAACTCATATAACATCCAAAACATCCATTTTCAGCAACTACCAGCTGAACTTAAACGAAAAAAAAATGAGGAGAGAGAAAATCAAATGAGCTTGAAAGGTAGAGGCCATGGAGTAGAACTGGGAACCTCAACTTTGTCTTTAATTCTCTGAATCATATCTTTCTTCTTTGGTCTGGAATTACCATAAGACCCTTTGAATCTCTTCCCTCTTTTTGTCTTCTTGTCCCCTCTTCCGCAAACTATTGCCTCTGAAATTGATGATGAAGAAGACGCCATTGATGATGATGATGAAGAAATTGGAAGTGCTGGATTTTGATGGGTTGACATCATTCTTCTTGCAAATGAGCTGCAAATTCGCACCATCGCCATTTTTTGTTGCGTTTTTGCTGGGAAAAATAAGAGGGTG